>VZTU01004615.1:51303-88482 GCA_013400835.1 Zapornia atra | reverse complement strand
CGCCGGGGAGGGAAGCTGGCTGCGCGTCGGCGTTTGAGCAGCGTTAGTGCCATTGTTAAGGCGGGGAGGGAGGAGATGGTGCCTTCGGAAAACGTGGGGGCTTGTCCCGCAACTTTCTGTGCCGCTTCCCGCATCCCGTGC
This sequence comes from Zapornia atra, assembly GCA_013400835.1. Classification (NCBI taxonomy): domain Eukaryota; kingdom Metazoa; phylum Chordata; class Aves; order Gruiformes; family Rallidae; genus Zapornia; species Zapornia atra. The sequence continues at coordinate 88,341 of VZTU01004615.1, read as the reverse complement.
GATGCCCGCCAGCTTTAGCGGTGTGAAGATAATCTTACAACGCTTCTCTTCTCCTTTTTTTTCCTTTTTTTTTTTTTTTTTTTTTTGACTCAGAATTAAAGTAGACTGACGGTATGTGTTTCAAAGATTGTAGCTGCGCTTTATTTTAATAGATTGCAGTTATAGAAGATAGACACCCAGGAGATTTTGCCTTTCGCCATGGCTCAGTTTGGAGGACAGAAGAATCCCCCTTGGGCTACTCAGTTTACAGCCACTGCAGTATCTCAGCCAGGTCAGTTTACGTATCACTTAATGTTTGAACCCTGACATCTAGTCGCTTCGGAGATTTCCCCAGTTGGGTATGCAGTTAAGAGCGGCACCCTGCTTAACTGATTTATTTAAATTATATTTAAATTGGTTTAATTTGGGAGTTTTTTCACGTGATAGAGGCGTTAAAGATCACTGCCTAATACGAGCTGTTGGTGGGTTGTTTGTGGTTGGGGTGGTGCTTTTTTGGTAAGGGGTGATAAGTGAAATCCCAGGTGACTTTTTATTGATTCCCTTGGTCAGTAAACAACAGATTGAGTTACTCCTATCCAAAGATGTGTAAATCAAATTGCCTTTCATCAAATAACACTGCCCTAGGTTAAGTAATAACGGCGCTAGTAAGGCATAACAGATCTTTCTAAGTGCTGCCTGAGTTTTGTTTCCAGGGCAGCCTAAGTCGATGTTTACAAAGTATTTTGCATTTATTAACATACTGGACATACTTTGCGTAGAGAAGAGGTCTCTGAATTTGTTACTTAACTGGGTAGGGGGTATGTTTTGTACTGGTTTTTTTTTTAATGCCAAGTTAGAACTCTGGGATCCCTATAACCAAAGGTATCCCCTGGTGACAGCCGAGGCTTTCCTTTGCTTGAGCTGAGGAGCCTTATTTAGTCACAGATTAGGGTATTCATAAACCTACCTGGCTAGATTCTCACATTTCACGTTGGTTTATAGCATAAAAGGTTCTGAGGCAAGACAGCGAAGCTTGCTATGTGGTCAATCTTGGCGCTTCTGTGCACAGCTCTGAGATGCCTTTTTCTCTTCTAGAATACAAAGTGTTTCTTAAATACTGTGGTTTCATTGTCTGATGTGAAAAGGCTTCAGCAAATCTGTGGCACTTTGAGGACTCAGGATGTCAGAACGTGAGCACGGGTAGTAGCCTCGTTAAGCTGTGTCTTTCTAGAGAGCTGTGTGCTCTTTGCAGTTGTCCTTTGCATCTTGCTGTAGTTCGATCAGAAGTTGAACGTCGTCCCTCCTTTGTCGGTAGTTTTGTGGCTGGGAGCTGAGTTGCGGTTGGGAATGCCTGCCATTCTCTGGAGGCGTGTGTCGGGAAGGGAGCGCGGGGAAGAGCAAAACTTCCTCTTGACTCAGGTTTTGATTTCCTTAAATGACTCCTCCATCCCCAGTTTTTCCTTTGGCACTGGTCCAGTCTGGGTGCATATCCTCAGGGAACTGCCATCCTCACATGCACATACCCTGTGTTTCCCAATACTCCATCTCTGTCCCTTCTCCTACCCATTCAGTCCCGCTCTCTACTGTTGCTGTACCTAACCAGCTGCCTACAAGCAGTTTGTCTCTCTGCTTAGCTCCTGCTTCCCTTACCCAAACTGGCACTGCTCTCCTTTGATAAGAGATTGTGTAACAGCTGGAAGGGGTTGGACTGGGAACCTGAGAGAGGCGGTCTTTGCTTTTGGGTTCTTGGGTCTGACTGGGTGATACCTCAGAGCACTCAAAGATGGCAGCTTCAGGGCTGGAGTGTTCCTGTTATGATGGCTGATGTGACAGCTAGTGCTTCAGACAGTGGTGGAAGATGGAGCACCAGCTGTGTGCCCTGTTTTAGAGGGAAAACTGTAAAACCTGCTAGAGGGGAGGAGCTGGCAGCCATCTTAGACCTCCCCAAGCCAGGGCCTGAAGGGGGCCCTGGAGAAGATCTGGATGGAGCAAGGGCACTGGAAGCACAAGCCAACTTCTTACCCATTTTCTTATTATTACGACTCTGCCTTTGGTTAGCCTACTTCTGAGCCTCCTTAAATTAAATGAAGTGCAAAATTTAATTGGGATAGAACTGGCCAGCATCAGTTGCTGAGAGCGTTTTTTTTTTTTACCTGCTCAATGAGGACAGTATCTCCAGGGGTTTTAGCTGTTGATTGGATCCAGCAGCACCTGACTGAAGCATGACAGCTATTAAAGGCTAACATTTGGTTGTACTTTTCCTTTCCTCCTCTGCCAGTTCAACCTTCCTTCGTGCTCCTAGTGTCCCTCTTTACACTGTAGCAGCTTCTCAGCAGTATCACTGGAAGGCATTGAGTGCCTCTCATCCTTCTGTGCAGTCCTTTCCTATTTGTACTGCAGTACACAACCACGATGTCCCCGTCCTCTTCCTTCCCTGCCTGTACCGCTGAATCCAGCCCCTGGGATTGCACTGCCCAGCTCCTGTTTTAGTACCAATGTACACATTCCCCTGCTTTTTTTTTTTTTCTTTCCTTATTGGCAAATCTGATTTGTAATGATTTATAACACCAAGCAGAGGAAGCTGCTTTTGCAAAGCATGCAGTGCTCTTTGACCTCGCCGAGAGCTGGAAGAACAGTGTTTACTGTTGAACTGTAGCTAAATAGTCACCTTTCACGCACCTTTCAACACAAAACTATTCATGACTGTCCAGCTAGGTTGCCTGATGGAGAGAGGTGCTGTCAGTGCCTGGGCGTGCTGGCCAGCGCGCCTTGCTTCTCACGTGTGGCTGTGCTCCAGGAGCTGTGCAGGTTGCTTACTTACCTTTTTGAATCTGACCATTCATAAACTGATTTTTAAAGACCCACGTTTACCAAATTTTCATATATTTTCAGAGGATTGCCCAAAGGTGATACATACTTATGCAAGCCCGCTGTTTTTAACCGAGCGTCAGGTTCCTTCTCCAGAGCATCAAGTCACTTGGGTCCAGGGAAAAGAGGTCTTGGTTTTTATAAGAACTAACACGATATACAGCTTTTTCCTAAGCTGCAGTCAAAAGTGGTGACTGATGATGTTGTAAACCCAGTTTGATACTTAGAAAAAGACATTTCAGCAGGGTTCTCTTTGCATTACTGACTGGGGTGCTGCCTTGGCTATCCATGGTGAAGAAGTAACTATTTGAGTTATGGCTCTTAATAATTACTCTAAGGTAGTTGTGGAGTGACATGCTGTGTAATGAAGGGTTGGTTCTTGGAATCCCTTTGGGTTAGCTTTCTAATTACTGTCTGGTGCCATGGTGTTAGAAGAGAGACAGGTAATTCCAGGTACCGGCGAAGAACTATGTGTGAAGAGACTCCTGCTCATACCACAGCAAAATTGTTTCTCTACTCTTGGTCTCATGGGTTTGTGCATCAAACAAATCATGACTACAACCAGAATAAAGTCCCTGCTATGCTGGTTAAGTGCTGTGAAAGCATAAATTAAATCACGCCTAAAATTAAAGTAAAACTCAGGAAATTCCTAGACAGCAAAAGCACATTTTAAACTTGCATGATGATGTGCCAGTTGCTAAAGCGCCAGCAAAGGAGAATCACCTCCTCTTCTCTCCTTCTTGACACGTCCTTGGTTTGATTTGCAGTGCTTGGCATAGGCTCTTTTCAGGGTGAAGGTTTCTGGTTGCATAGTGAAGCCCACTTCTATGGGAGTGTGGGCAAGGAGAAGTCCTGGCTGTGTTGCGCTCCGGCTGATGAACGTTGCCGTCTTTGCTGTATCGAGACTTCATCGGGCCAGAGTAAAGAGATGGCAGCAGAACTGCCTGAAGCTCAGTCTCTTGTTACTGCTGGCAGCCCTTTAGGACAAGTCTGTAGCAGATCTTGGAGCCGCAGAGAAATAGTAGCTGGTGTGCAGTTGGCTGGGTTGTTGTAAACAGGCGTCCTGTGATACACACACTCAGCCTAGTTTCTACTCTGTGTCTGTTAAAAGGAATTCTTTTTTTGGAGTAGGTTGTATGGCATTTGTATTGCACAAGTGTATTAAGTTTGGAGAAACTTTAAAACCCAAGGACCCAAGCTCACCATTTCCAAGAACCCCTCCGAAGCCCTGGGTAGTGTACTCCTTTGCTGTAGTCCAGATAAATCTACAGCCTTTACCAAGGAAACGTATGTAGCAACGTACTTTGAAGATGTTTCCCTACTCTTGAAGGATCTCTGAAATTTAAAAGCAGCAAGAGAGACTACTCAATACTGCCATTTTGTTTGGTAGAAGAGAAATTGCTGTTGCCTGGAAAGATGCTTGTGCTGCAGCCTAGGGCTCCCGATTTATATCCAAGCGCTTTCAGACGGGTGCGCCATGCAGTGTTTGGTGTCAGCAGAAGTTCAGACTGCATTTCAAGGAAGCCATCTCCATTGCTGTGCTTACTGAGATAACTACAAATCCAAATAAGCTATTGTTTGCTACTGCAGATGCTTGTTGCCACTAGTATTAATAATAATAATAAGGCAGTGGGATGTCAATTCCACATTCAGTCTGGGATCCGTTCTCTTTTGTCTGGTTTTTTTCCCTTTTTCAGAAAAAACAAGTAATGTGAACACAGTCACCTGCTTAATCAGAGCCTGTTTGACAAAAGATGAGTACATAGATGAAATGTAGTCAAATTAAACTCCAGGAATACTTCAGGGCAAGTTGGTAGGAACAGGATACAGCTTTGAAAAGCATGTTACTACAGGTGCTATCCTGTGAGGGGATCCCAGCTGTCTTCTGTCTTTGCCCTTTGTCAGTAAGCTGCTCTACAGTGTTGTAGGTACATGATAACCCAGTTAATATTAAATGCTTATAAAGTGATGGAGGAGGTGGCCGTATTCTTTATCTAGTTATTCTTGATGGACAAAAGGCTTAGGGTGGGCTGGAAGTTGTTTGAGATAATTATGGACTATGCTGGAAAGGAAACTGTCATAGTAGGAATTAAAAATCTGGCTTGTTGGAGCACGTTTACTTTTTTCAGGTACCCTTGGTACAAAAAAATAGGAGAGAATTGTGAAACTTGCTTTATGACATCAAACTCCGTTGCTCGTGTTAATATGACATTAGAATAGAACATTAGACAATGACAGTAGCTAAATTCAAAGGTAACAGCATGAAGTCAGTTTATGCATTAATAGGTGTTTCTGCTTAGCATGTGGAAGTAAGAGGAGAAAGATTAATGCCTTGGTTATTGGCCTTGAGTGAGCCAGCAAAGTAATGTAGCCAAGAAGAGTGCAATCGCTTCCTGCAATACTTGTGTGACAAAATTTGATGTAGATCATGGTGATGGTGGTTATTTTCTCTGTTGCTTGCATATTTCTTTCATGTTTTGTTCCACAATGGGAAGATGATCAGTGCCATCGGCTTGTTTTCTGCAGATTATACTCTGCTGGAGAGAACAGCATGGTAGAGGGGATTACCTCATTCAGGACCTATGGAGTTGGTTGAGTGTTTTTGTGTATCCTATGGTGACGCTTACCAACCACAAACAATCTCTTAGTGCATCCCTAGGTCAGGAATGACAGTTCATTTTGGATCAAACTCTGAAGGAAGAATACTGTAACTCTGTTCTTTGTTTCGCTATGCCTCTTTATTGGCTTTGGAGGAGAAAGGAGCCCTGTTCAACTTGAATGTTCTTCAGTTCTGCAGGTGGCCAGCTGACCTGTTTTTGCTGGCAGTATGTTTCTCTGCTGCGTTTCTCTTTGATTTTAAGCATGCAGACTAGGCTGATAGCTTGATGTAGTGATGTTTGATGATGTAGCTGCAGGTAACTTTTTTAAAAACTCGACTGCAGGGGGAGCAGGATTCCAGGTATATTTGCAGATCTTCCCTCAGGTTTGCATGGTGCAGGGCTCTGTGTCCCTAAGAGTTCTGTCCTCAAGGCTTAAAAATACCTTGTTTGACAGTATTGTGCACACAAGAAGCATAGCATGTGGATAGCTGCTCTTCGTGATTTGCTTTGTCTTCAGCAGTGAACTAAAAGCTGAAATGACAATGAAATACGCTAATTTTTCCTTCCAGGCAGTTTGAGTCTGGGTAGCACAAACCCTTCCTACAGTAAAAGCTGGGGAGAGCTTGACTTGGTCCCTTTATATGTGGGGATGGATTGAACTCCCTGTTGTTGTAAGACTGTTCCTTCTCTACCAGCCCCCACGTCTAGAAAATCCACCTCGGGGACAAAGACAGCACTGAGTGAAGCAAAGCCTCATGCTTTTCCAGAGGACACGTTCTATAAGCCTTCATTTCATAGCTGCTGTCACAGTAAAGATTCCTCTTGCCCTCAGATAGAATGGAATGTAGTAATTAATTTACAGAACAGAGTGACAATCTTCATTGGGCTCATCCATAACTTCAGATACCTTCAAGAGAGGATACGCTCTGTGTGTGTGCATGTGTTGGGGGTGGGTGCAGATGGGGTTGACAACTACTAGAGCTATAAAATCATAAGCAACTTGAGAGAAGGAAATAAGTGATCTCCGAACCTCTGCTGTGTTGTACTATTTGTAAATAAATTCAGGAGGGGAGATAGCGAGGTGTGAGCCTTTCTCTTCAATTTTGGAACTGGATTTCCCTACTTAATGAGCTTGACTCACAGAATCACAAGGAGTGAAGCATCCCACGCTGTGTCTAGCATAACTGTCAGAATCCTCAGCTGTTTGAAGTTGCGTAGTGCTTACTCTGTGTGTTCTCTTTTCAGCTGCTCTTGGTGTGCAGCAGCCTTCGCTGCTTGGAGCCTCTCCTACAATATACACCCAGCAGACGGCATTGGCAGCAGCAGGCCTAACTACGCAAACGCCAACGAACTATCAGCTCACTCAGACAGCTGCTTTACAGCAGCAAGCTGCAGCTGCAGCAGCTGCCTTACAGCAGGTAAAGAAAAAAAAAAGCATTGGCTGTTGGTTGCATGAACTTGAGCAGTATAAACCTGTGGCTTTGTAAAGCTAAAGCATCCAGGAGAAGTGGTGAACATGACAGTATAAACCTGTGTAACAAAGCAGATGGCTTTTAGGGCTACACCTGGCCATAGTTGTGCTGATCTGTGAAGGTGGGAATTGTGGCTTTGGAAGTGCTGACTTCTAGCATTTTTGGGAAAAGGACTTTTGCTGCACCTAAAATTGAGAATCTTAAGTTCCAAGTATCTTCCATCATTCTGTGATCTTTAATAGCATTTTTCATTATTTCATGCAGTGCACAAGATACTGTATGAGTGTCAGGCTTAAGAGAAGTTGCTGGTTTTACCTAGAAAGTACATAAGAGTCCACTCTAAAGGCTAAGAATGTTTGTTATGGAAGCAATATACCATTAAATATGTTTTGTATTAGAATTGTTAGATGTGAATAGTTTCTGTCTAAAAGCTGCTTGTATTGTGTTTGGTATTATTGGTGTAATAATACTTCCTGTTTATGAGATATTTTGCTTTTATCTGTTTCAGCAATATTCACAGCCTCAGCAGACTCTCTATAGTGTACAGCAACAGGTTTGTCTGATTCTTACTGTGTACCTCACAAATAACTTTAAAAATCATGTTGATTGTGTGTCTTGTAGGATTTGTCTCCGAAACCGTCCTCATGTGGGAAGTTATTAAAGAAACTAAGTAATATTTCTTTGTAGTGACAGAGAGCTTGAAGTTCATAAACTTGGAGTGACGTCTCCAGAACGGAAGCCAGCCTACCTTCATGCAAAAAGGAAACTTAAAATACATATACACCATTCCATACATACATAATTCCTGCTGAACTCTGCTCTAAACAGGGCTGTGTATTTTAACTGCTGGAAAGATGCTGTCCAAAAAGAAAGTTCCCTTTTAGGTGGTTTTATGGTCTTTGAACTTACCAGGATTTTGAAAAAGAATAAAAGGACATGAAAATCACAGACCTAAGCTTCTCCAGCTGACAAAACTTTTTTTGGTGTTGCTGTTAACTTTTAGTTACCAAAAAAACCCAACATTTCTGCTTACTGAATAAACCTGGATTATACAATCTTAAACATGTGAGCACAATTTTATGCATATATAAAGTCCTAAAATGACCAAACCCGTCAAGGACTATAACCTGACTCAGATTAAGCAAAAAATTCTCACTTGAAAAGAGGAGGTTAAATTCTACAGTGTCACTAAGCCTATAAAATGAATTTATAACTTACTTTATTTTAAGTTGCAGCAACCTCAGCAGACCCTTATATCTCAGGTTAGTTTGGTTTTATTGTTTGGTCTTTATCCCCAAACACAGATAATGCAGGAGTGCAGATTTGTGATGCCTTGGGTAGCTTAAGCTGTAAAACGAACCAGTGTGAATGGATGTTTTATTGGTACAGGCTTATTTATCCAGGTGTTAAAATATACATAGCCTTGGTTTCAAAAATTAATGGCAACCACTTTTCCGTAATCTTGAAGGGAATATTCTTGATCACATTATGATTTCCTTTGTTTTTTTGAACTTCGAGTGTTCAATTCTTTTTGCAGCAAGTAACAAACTGAGGAAAATCTTTCTATTCTTTGAGAAGGAGCTGAACTTTCTGTTAGCAGTATTTTTGTATGCGTATAGAGTAGTTTAAAAAAACCTGTCAAGCTCAGCAGGATTCAAAACATGCAGCCATGTTACACACTGTAAGTTGCTCTAGTTCTGTTTTCACTTAACTTTTTAAACATGCTTTTAAAAAACCTATTTTTAACAATTACTTAATTTCATTCTCTTACTGTGTTCTGCTTTTGCAAGAAGGCAAGCGTATGAATTGTTAAGGAAGGGTTTGCATTAGCCTCAGACTACTGACATCCAGTGCTACAGTTGGGATAGAAATGGGGAGTAATTTGTAAGCACGGATATATTCCTGGCAGAGTTAGGAACTGAACTCCTCTTCAGACCCACCACAGGAGTTAATGGTAAACAATAACACAGTCTTAATATTTTTTTTCTAGACAATATGTGTGTTTTGAGAAAGTTGACTATTAAAAAAAGGATAAACAAAGCCAGTCATCATTCAACACAGAAAAAAGTAATTAAAAAAAACCCAACCCTCAAAACCACCAACAAAAAAAACCTGCCAAACCAAAACAAACCCAAACCACAACTTCCATGTTCGGAACATCTCTATTCAGAATATTTGCTTTAGAGATGCTGTGAACTCCTGTCTACATGGATGAAGGAACTGTTCCTTATAGGTATGTCAGCTGGGTATAAGATTTATAGTTTGCTTTATTTTGCTTACAGCCAGCTGTTGCACTACCTACCAGTCTTAGCCTGTCTACTCCTCAGCCGGCAGCCCAGATAACTGTTTCTTATCCAGCACCCCGGTCAAGTCAGCAGCAAACCCAACCACAAAAACAGCGTGTCTTCACTGGGGTAGTTACTAAGCTACATGATACCTTTGGTTTTGTGGATGAAGATGTCTTCTTTCAACTTAGGTAAGATGTAAATACTTGCCTGCAGATGTACTCTTCTGATACCCCCACTAAATAAAAGGTTTAGATTATTGCATTCTAATTGTATCGGTGCTTGGAGTTGGCATTTTTTTCTGTCAACACTCAAAGTCAACTGTCAGATATGTTAAAAGACACTAGATCTGAGTTCCTTTATGTGAATTTCTGAGTTTTCTTAATCAAAACCCAAAGCTGGGAGACTCGGAAGGTATTAAGCTCCTTAAAATATGAAATGGCATAATTTGTGGGTGATAAAAAGTGTATAACCTGCTGTCTGCCTGTCTTACCTCAGTGCTGTTTAGGGAACTTCTGGTTTTGGCCAAAGATGGAGTATGTACAGGAATTTAATTCCCAAACTGAAGCTGGTAGTACTATGTTGTTCCCATAAACCTTTTTTTAATGAATGTTACCTACTTTCTGTCAATTTGAAATGTAACTTGCAAACTTGTAACTAGCTAAGTAAGATTCTCACAGTACGTTTTCTGTAATGTTTGCAGTGCTGTTAAAGGAAAGACCCCTCAGGTGGGTGACAGAGTTTTGGTAGAAGCTACTTATAATCCTAATATGCCATTCAAATGGAATGCACAGAGGATCCAGACGCTTCCGAATCAGGTATATGGGGTTACCCATTAGAATTTGTACCATTTGATTCTGGTTCAAGTTCGCTCACAACTCTGTCTCTCTTTTGCTGTTAGAACCAGACACAAGCTCAGCCATTACTGAAGACACCTCCAGCAGTTCTTCAGCCTATTGCACAGCAGACTGCATTCAGCGTTCAGGCACAGCCACAGCCACAGTCCTTGTTGCAGGCACAGATATCGGCCGCTTCAATCACACCTTTGCTTCAGACACAGCCTCAGCCGCTGCTGCAGCAGCCGCAGCAGAAAGGTGCTTGTCATAGTCCTTCTGGCACTTAGTATGCGACTGTTAATTCTTTATTAATCAGAAAGCCAAAGTATATATTTGAAGTAGTACAGAGAGGATCCTGTAGACCTTTTGGTTTGTATATGCAACTTCCTGCAGAGCACACTGCCTGGGTAGATAAATCCCCAGGGACTCCTGTTTGTATTCAGATTTCATAATCAGAATGCAAATTCAATGTAGTTTTTGTTCTGATGCTTTCACAGACAAGTTGAGGAGTTGAAAGTATTAATGGCAGTGTAGTTCAGCATCTTCTGGAGTGTTCAACATGATCAGATTTCACACAGTGGCATTGTTAAAGCTATCATGTCTATGTTTGTATTTTTTCATTTAGACAGATTGGGATTTGAGAGGATAGATACTGCTGAGCACAGCAAATCCAAACCAAAGGTGCTTGTGGGGTCGCTTGAACATTGAGTAGCTGAAGAATCATTAATTGGATTGATAATAAGATAAAGCTAAGACTTCCCTTGCTTTCACTGTGGGCAAGACGAGATCTTAAACTTTATCATCTAATCAAAACTGTTTTGGATAAATGCTTATTACAGTCTAATTAGTCCTAGTTCTTCATTGGTGTGTAGTAATGGTTGCTACATTTACAACCAGTTGGTTTTGCTGTCTCAAGACGGCAAAAATATGTGCTGGGGGATTGATGCAGCAGTATAATAAATTGATTTAAGAATATTTCTTCAGGAAGCTGATTGGTTTTACCTACGAATAACCTGAAAAGTAAATTTTAGGGTTGGTTGGTTTGTTTGGGTGTTTTTTCAGTGAGTAGGTAGTATATCTAACTTAAAACAATTTTATCTTCCAAGAGAAGGCTTAGCTCTTTATTGTGAAAGCTTACGTGTGCTTAAGATGGTTGGCTTCCATCCTAAGACGATGCTTTTAAACCATTTTCACTTACTAGAGTCCCAGTTTGCGTCAGTGAGGAAAAGCGTAAGTCTCTTTGAGCGTTTTGGGGTAGGTGTTTTGAATAGGTAATTGTATGTCACTAGAGTTAGTTTAGAAAATGTACAGGTGAAACAAGTGAAGCAGCACTGTTTGTTTGTGAAGTGTAGATAGTTGCCCCCTTATTGTGTATTGATCTTCTATACCTCTGTTTCAGGTGGCTTGTTACAGCCCCCCGTACGCCTAGTTTCACAGCCTCAACCAGCTCGAAGATTAGACCCACCATCCAGGTTTTCCGGGAGGAATGACAGGGGAGGAGACCCTATGCCAAACAGAAAAGATGACAGGAGGTATGTGGAAGACCAGACTCTAATCAAAACATTCTGTAAACGTGTTTTTTTCAAACAGAGCTAAGCTTCTTGCTCCGTAGTGAGTCAGTGATAGCACAAGTGGCTTTACCATTAGTTACTAGCGAAGAGTTCTGTTTATCTGAAATGAAGTGCTTAATCAGTCTCTCTCGGAAAGAGACGGTGTACTGAACCAAGCTGTGAGGGATTTCACCTCTCCTTTTTGTGAGTCACCTCTGACAGGCCTAGCTTCTGTTGTGCTGGAAAGCTTTTTGTGTTACCAGTGTGCAAAATTGTGTCTTGTGTGCGTTTTTCAAGTCGTGAAAGAGAACGAGACAGACGTCGGTCCCGGGAGAGATCACCCCAGAGAAAACGCTCCAGAGAGAGGTCACCGAGACGAGAGAGGGAGCGGTCACCTCGGAGACCGCGACGTGTCGTTCCTCGTTACACCGTTCAGTTTTCCAAGTTTTCATTGGACTGGTATGTTGATAGTGACAGATGTTTACCTACATCTCACTTGAATTGTGGGCACAGGTTGCTGTGAGGGGTGTCAACACACGTGTGTGTAGCAAGACGGCCTTAACTTAAAAGAAAGATCTGATATGGAGTGGCCAAGATCCTTGTATGATGAGCTTTTCCGAGGTTCTTTGCTAGTTTTGAACTGGGATCCATGACACTAATGAATTGCTTTTTAAATCGTATACAGACTTAAATATTCAACAATTGTAGTTCCTGTTAACGTACCTCTTAGCAATGTGCTTTATTGATGGTTCTTTTATTGCTGGATCTTTCAAATCATGTTGTTTTATTTCAGCCGGAGCTGTGATATGATGGAGCTGCGGAGACGTTACCAGAACTTGTATATCCCAAGTGATTTCTTTGATGCTCAGTTTACCTGGGTGGATGCTTTTCCTATGTCTAGACCATTTCAGCTGGGAAACTACTGCAATTTCTATGTAATGCATAGAGAAGTGGATCCGATCGATAAAAACGCTGCTGTCCTTGATCCGCCTGATGCTGATCATCTCTACAGTGCAAAGGTTGGTACAGGTTTCCAGTATTATGACTATCGATTTGAAATTATTTTTACCAGTAGGGTGTAAAAGTGAGTATAACTGAGCTGAAAATATGCAGTGATTTGAGAAAAATGCAGCATTTTAAGCTTTTTGGTGAAGAGTTACCATGTAGAGCTTCAAGACTCATGACTGAAATTCAGTTTCTTCTTCTGTTACTAGAGCTGTCCTAAATCTTGTGTGCAGTGAGGTCTCTTCCATTCTCTGTACTTGGCTGCACTGATCTGATTATAGGAAAGTCAGCTCCTGCAAGATCCCTGAATGTATTTAAGTAATTTGTTCTAACTACTTAACAGACCCTTCTTTTTTCTTTGGGGGTGTGTGTGTGTTTTNCGTTAATTCTTCAGAGGTCCCTGCGGTGCAGTTTGTGCTCTTCTGTTTAGTCATACTTTGTTCTTTCAGGTTCATCTCAGAATTTTGTTGGAAGTAGATTGAGCATTGAGGATTATCTGAATGTCACAAAATGCTCATTGAGGGCTGTAATGATGTCTAAAAGACCTCGCTGTCGAAACACTTTCCTAAAACCTGTTCCATTTGAAAGGAGCATTAAAATAGGTCTGAGATTTCTAGGTCAATCTATTTTAGAAGTGTTTCATGTTAAAGGTAGTTCTAGAAACAAAATTGCCTTTAACCCCTGTATTTCTGGAAGGCTTTAACCTTGAGGCCTTGGCTCAAGTATCAGACATACCGTGGGTATTTTCAGTTTTTTGATGAGGAGCAAGAGCTCTCTTTAAAAACATGAAGCTTCAAAATACTTTCAGTAACTGAGGAATAGCATCCTGTTTAATAATAATAATCTGTCCAGGATATAAAGCAACCTTGCTAGATTTGACTGGGCTAATGGGATGCCACAGAGATGCAGACAAATGTGGTAGTCAGTGGTCTTGTGACAAAGGAGGAGTGAGTTATTGGAACAGGAAATGTACTCTGTGTATTTCTTCGGTATAGGGTATTTGGCATACAGCGATAACATATTGCATAGATATGCTTCCAGGTGGCTGGTTTTTTAATAAGATCGCTCACTGCATCCATATGGAACAGAGGGAAATTGGTCCTTGGCAGGCCTCTTCAGACACTCAGCTGTAGCATTTTATTCTGCCTCTACTTGTTCTGATGTTGTTGTAGTGTTAAGGAAAAAGTCCTGATACGTGTGTGTTTGCAAGTTGTGGTCATGGTGGGAGACCTTCACAAGGCTGATCTGACTTATACAACAGGTGATGTTGATGGCAAGTCCTAGTATGGATGATCTCTACCACAAGTCATGTGCTTTGGCTGAAGATCCCCAAGAACTTCGTGATGGATTTCAGCATCCTGCTAGACTTGTAAAGGTAAATATGCTTCAATGCCAGATACTTCTGGCAAGAAAAGGTTGGTTGATTATTGAGCTTTAAAATACTTGTTGATAAGGAGGAGTTTGTAGGCAGCTCAATGATGGCTTTATTTTTCCTTTGAAGAGACTTAGTTGGTGAGTCAATTATTTTTCCAGTTTATAGGAGCTCCATCTTCACGGCCTTCACATTTATGGCTTGCTTGAACTTAGTTGAACTCAAACAACAGATATTTGGAGAAGCCTATCTGAATTATGTAATAATGAATTTTGTTAGCCCTTTTTTACAAGCACTTAGAATTATTTTAAGGGCTCAGCTGTGAAGAGAATACAAATGAAGCAACAGTTAAGTTGTATTGAGGGAAGCTGAATTATTGTTAAACTAAACAAGGTGTAAGTGCTATGGTGTTTCAGAACAACGCAGACTTGTTTGCCGATTAAACTCCATTGCCTTAAAGCAAATGGGAGCACTTGAATTTATAGATAAAATGTTCTTGCCTTGTCTTTTTTGTGGCTTTGCTTTATTGCTTTTAAGCAGGAATGTCTATACGCGTGTGTGTTGGAAGTCAGGCACGATTTAAATTAGTATCAGTCTCTTGCATTTAGAAAATTCTTAATTGCAAAGGAACAAGCCTATACCAATAAAGTTTTGATGGAAAGTCTTGCAAACAAGAACGAGTAATGATGTTTTAAACCTATTCCATTACTGAACTACTCTGTGGAAAAAAATAACTGAACTCTTTCTTGACTGACTTTCACTTTCAGATTTCAAAACAATGTGACAGCTTGCTCACGGATTTCAGTGTGTATGCGATGAAATAATTCTTTGTGCTTTGGGAAAATGACTCTTTACCCCTAGTAGGGGAACATTCAGAAGACTCTTTTTTGTCTAGTTTTTAGTGGGTATGAAAGGCAAAGATGAAGCTATGGCTATTGGAGGACACTGGTCCCCATCACTGGATGGACCTGATCCAGAAAAGGACCCTTCCGTGCTGATTAAGACGGCTATTCGTTGTTGCAAGGCTCTTACAGGGATTGACTTAAGTGTGTGCACACAATGGTAAGTACTGTACTGCAAAGTAAAGTACGCCCTAGAAATACTTGCCTGTTCCCCAAAGTTTAAAAAAAAAAAGATGGAAAAACCTCTTTTCCCTTGTCTGCCGCTCTTGGTAGTGCAGGTAAACTCCGCAAAGGATGTTCTGTTTTGTTAATAAGCTTGATTGGTGCCAACTGTGCTGAATACTGCATTAAGAACTAATTAAAAAGTCTGGGTTTATTTTGACATGTGATGCTGTAATTCTGTAATGAATGTGCGTTGAAAATATTTTTCATTTTGTGCATAGCTGAAGAAGATCGTCAAGAGAACTTCATTTCATTGTTCTTTTGTTATAAATGAATAGCTGTTCGTTATATAGCCATATTTTCTCTTGATGAGATTGCCCTGTGTCCACACTCGTTGCGGCTTTACCAATGCGAGCAAAGTCTATCGTACGTTAGACGTCAAGTGCTTCAGCGACTTCTCTTTGCGCATTAAACCTACGGGTGCTAAACAGTGAGTCAGATAAAAAAAGAATTCCCTTGGTTTTCCTCCTCTTCAATTTTCCTCCTTTTTACAGTGTGCCAAAAGAGAAAATATGGCTTCCATAATTTTTTTCTTTAGATAAACTTCAAGGTCTTGCAGCAAAGTTTCTTTACTTGATGTGCTACAAGTGATCTAGGCTCTTTAAAATGTATTGTAGAATTTTTTTTCCAACATGCTTCTTCCCTTGCAACAGGTACCGTTTTGCAGAGATTCGCTACCATCGCCCTGAGGAGACCCACAAGGGGCGTACAGTTCCAGCTCATGTGGAGACAGTGGTTTTATTTTTCCCGGATGTTTGGCATTGCCTTCCCACCCGCTCAGAGTGGGAAACCCTCTCCCGAGGATACAAGCAGCAGCTGGTCGAGAAGCTTCAGGGTGAACGCAAGGAGGCTGATGGAGAACAGGCACTGAACGCTAATCCCTTTTTCTATTTCTGCTTCTCACAGGCACAGGAACACAGGCACAAAATGCACACCACATACTACACAACATACATACATAGGAGGAACATAACTGGTAACAATGACTGGTAAACCAGCTTTCAGCAGTGTAGTGAATGTTGGTTTTGGTTTTTTTCAGCTAGTTCACTAACTTTAAACGTGTATGCCGGTATCACAAACGGGATTAAATTGTGCTGACCACGCGCAGACAATTTCTTACCATAGACGTAGTTGCTGGAATCTGGGACCAGTTGTTGAGTGAGATGCAGTTTATGAATAGCTGTCTTTAAACATTTTGCCATTTTCTAAAACTTCTAAATTCTCTCTCGTGGCCAGTTCTAATTGCGATATTTGAAATCGAACAAACACTAGTCTGAAACATCTGAATTGCAGGCCTTGTGGCTGATCAACATCTTGGAATAAGGGAAGGTCTGACTGAACAAAGTAATTTGGGGATTTAAAGTCCGGGGGAAGATCACACACTGTGCGGTTACTGGAGACCAGCAGTGTCTGTGTAACCCCAATATCCTTTGTGGTGTTGCTTATCACCCTTTTGTGTTCCACAGATCTGGCTTGTATTGGCTGAGTGGCACTGTGATCATTTATAAAGTGGTAGAATGTGTGTGTGAACTTGTCTAAATAATAACTTTAGGAGAAGACTGTCTGAAACAGTTGTGACCTTGCACAGATCAGCAACAGAATTTAAAAAATAACTTACAAGCTTTCAAGCCTTCTGAATGATAATTTCTAAATTTTATTTGTCAGGATGAAGAGGAAAAGGATGATGGTGAAGCTAAAGAGATCTCTACACCTACACACTGGTCTAAACTGGATCCCAAAACAATGAAGGTAACTAAAGCTTTTCTTAAAACTTGATTCTATTGTGTATATCCTTTTTTTTAAGGTACAAGCTGTATATTCCTTTAACTGAGGAAAAACCTTTTTATCTCCCTTCCTGATTTTATAGGTATTAGCTCTGATGTCACAGTATGCAAGTGTGACTCCTGATGTTAATAAGCGAATACAGCTAACTGAAACTCTTCTGAACTCTTGAACTTTGTACAGTTGAATTGCTATGATACATTAACTGGAAAATGAAAGTTCTGCAATGATCTGGTCGTGTTTACTTGTGTTAAAAAATGTGGGATCTAAGATACTTTAATGTTAGTTTAAAAAGGCAATAATTACATAAACACTTGCACTGGGAGACATAAGAAAAAGGTTTCTTGTAAGAATTAATAGTGCTGAACTCTTTTACTGTAGTAAAATCTGTTCCCTGCCCCTGTGGAAAGCCCTTCCAAAGGGGGTTTTTGAGAAAACTCTTTTAAATGTACTATGCTTTATAATATTAACGTCTTTTAGCATGGATTTTTTAAAAATGCAGTTGACTTTTCAGTGCTCTTAATTTTTACTTCACCTCTTCTGCTTAATCACGTGTTTTTCAATGTCACTGGTTGATACCACTTACAGAGCTTTTATTTACCAGGTAAATGACCTTCGCAAAGAATTAGAAAGTCGAACCCTTAGCTCTAAAGGACTGAAATCTCAGTTGATAGCTCGACTGACAAAGCAGCTGAAAGTAGAGGAACAAAAAGAAGAGCAAAAGGAGCTAGAGAAGTCTGAGAAAGAAGAGGAAGAGGAGGAGGATAGGAAATCTGAAGATGACAAAGAGGTTAGGCTTTGCACACGTTTGGTTTAAGTCATTAAATATACATAAAATACTATATGTATTAAAAATTTGTATAAATATATGTAAGTGTAAAAAGTACAGGAATATGTCTAGTTGTGTTGGGGATTTTGTAGTTCTTGGACAACTACTGGGAACTCTTGCTGTAACTTGAGCTGCTGAATTGGAACGAAATCTTGGGAAGTTTCAATTTGTTTTTATCAACAAAGTTAGCTAAAATGTGGAACTGCACTAAAGGTGTCTGAATTAATGTCAGACCTTAAATGTAAGGGAAAAGAAATCCTGAGCTATGCTCCAGAACAGGTAAACGCACTTAACAAGACTATCTTCTTAAACCTACATGAAGAGTAGATACTTAGTTGTAGTGGTATACAGGCCTTAAGGGATTGTGGAAATGGAGGGGAGGGCAGGTTCAATCTATAGGAGGTTACAGTGTGTCATGCGGTCCCCTGTGTTTGTGTGGTTAATGGTTTGCTTAGGTTTGTTTTCCCTTACTGTGAAGGCTTCCTTTTTGCCTTTGGATACACTTGCTGTATCTGGAAGTTTCTTGGTTTTGCTGGTGGTGATTTCAGTACTACTTGATCTGTTTTGAGGTTCATGAGGATTAATAAGATCTATGCAGTAAGGCCAAAGCTCAACCACAGAAAATGGGCATAAATGCGTGAAGCACGTATTCTGTGTTCCTTGCTTTTGAACCTGCCTTTCTCTATATTATTTGGTTACCAGTATGTATGATGAGAAGTTATGTGTCTGTGTAAACCTTTTTGTGGGTGTAAAAGTCATGTGCCAGCTGATTCTGTCAGCTGCTGCCTTTTCCCAAAGCTCAGATGGGCTTCAACTACCTTAGGGTTTCTTGCCACAGCTTTCTGTAGGGTTAGGGAAGGAAGCTTTGATTGTGCTTGCTTTTTAAAAAGCACAAACTCTGCCATGATGCTTTTCCATACTCATAAGGCTTTGATATTTCCCTCTTGGCAATCAGTGAGCTGTGTGGTATTTTCCTTTTTTAACCTTTTGTTTGATTTTCATCAGCTGTATCTATAGATACTGCATTTCCTGTAATCAGGAGCTGAGTAAATTGTCACCTGGCAATTGTTAAAGCTGTGTTGGATATCTTTTGGGAAGATGATGTGCAAAGCCTTTACTCTTGCTGTGTAAGGAATAAGACAGCTTACCATGCCATACAGCCCTAAAAACACCCCTAACCCAACAGCAGACAGCTCAGGAGCACTAGGTCCTTTGCGAGTTTGCATATGGTTTCTTGATGTGAACTAGCTCGAGTCTGTCCAATGTTGAGTAAGCATGCTGCAGATAGCACTGTAAGTAAGATAGCTGGAAGGTACTCATTGCTCTGTGGGTTAAACATCACTGCTGTCCTGCTTTGTTGCTCAGGTTTCCAGCTGTCTGAGGCGAGTGCTGGCAGTAGACACAATACGCGTTCTGGAAATTCTAGGCTTTAACTTCTGTCTGTCTTCTGTGTTAGATTCAGCAGCTTAGGCTTTCCTTCTCTTTCTTCAAAGCAATGGGTCCTAAAAACTCATATATAGGCTGAAAATTCAGCTTTGGGACGTGCTGTATGTTATTTTTTTTGCCCCTTGCCTAGGAAGAGGAAAGAAAACGTCAAGAAGAAATGGAACGCCAGCGGCGGGAGAGACGATACATCTTGCCAGATGAACCAGCAATCATTGTACATCCAAACTGGGCAGCAAAGAGTGGGAAGTTTGACTGTAGCATTATGTCTCTTAGCGTTCTTCTGGACTATAGATTAGAAGATAATAAAGAACATTCCTTTGAGGTAATTTCTCTCTGGTGCTTCCAGTTAACCATTCTTGCGTTTTTTTTTTTTAATTCTGTGTGATAACTGCACTGTTCTTAAACTGTGACAGGTGTGATGGCATGGCAGAATAAAGCTTAAATAAGTTCATTTGTGCTAGTTTCTTTCCTAGAAAAAAATTGCCCAGTCTCTGGAACATGGTTTCCAATAGCAGTGTGGTCACTGTAGGACATCCAGAAGAAATGCACAGGTGGTCACATCTGGAATTGAGTTTATAATTTATACAGCTAGTCTAGGTCCCAAACTACTCTAGTACAGGAAAGAAGCATTTTTATAAAGTAGTTTAAGGTTTCTATAGTCAAAGCTAATAGTAAGAAATCTGACACTGTATAAAATTCTGACGTGGTTCAAGTTGGTAAAATAGCACCTCATCACTAATCTGGAGCGATTACACATACTTAGTATGTATTTTAAAACTTGCTGTTATTTCTCTCTGTGTTTTTCTTTATGTGTAGGTATCATTGTTTGCAGAACTCTTCAATGAAATGCTTCAGAGAGATTTTGGTGTCAGAATTTACAAAGCTCTGATTTCTCTCCCAGAGAGGGAGGACAAAAAAGACAAAAAAAGCAAAAAAGATGAGAGGAAAGAAAAAAAAGAAGAAAAGGATGACGAAACAGATGAGCCAAAACCTAAGAGGAGAAAATCTGGAGATGATAAAGACAAAAAAGAAGACAGAGATGAAAAGAAGGTCTGTAGCTAGCTCCTGTGAAGTACTATCCTGCCTTGACCCCTGTTCTGCTGTACCTACTTGAGTTTTACCGCTTGCAAAATCTCAGGTCTTGTGTTAGTTAATTGATTTGACCCGTTGATCTCTCTGAATATATTTCCATCATGCAGAGTAAGTTTACAATTTTACGTGTGTGTTGGGGTTATTTTAACCTTCAGCTGTATCCTGTGGATTGGTTTGCTTCAAGGGACTAAATGTAAATAAATACATGCAAATTTTGAATCATTGGTAGTGAGGTTTTTACTCAGGTTTTAGTTCTGACTGGATACACTTTTACAAACTCTTGTTAGAGGGAAGATAAAAGGAAAGATGATTCTAAAGATGAAGAAGAAACTGAGGATGACAATAATCAAGAAGAATATGATCCAATGGAGGCAGAAGATGCTGAAGACGAAGATGAAGGTATCTTGAATTACCAATTTCATGACTTTCTGAAAAAAATACTTATTGCCACTGAGTATGTTCTTCCAAGGTGGAGAATGCACGGAAGCTAAACAGTTTTTAAAATTGCATTATTAGACTAATTTTATTCTAATAATTCTGACCAGATGTACTTAAAATGTAAGTGCCTTTGTGCTAGGCGTTGTGTGAACATAGTTAATATGAACTAGCTGTGGTACTCCAAGTAAGGCATGCATATAGAAGTGGTTTTATTTTTTTCAGAATGCAGACCACTCGCAACTCCCATTGAAGTCAGTAGGAGATGTGAGTATTCAGCACCTCTGAAAAACCAAGCCACTTTTAAGTGCCTCACTTCCTATTCCTCAGTTCTGCAATGTCATCCTGTTTGTATTAGGCCAGAATGTAACGCGGGGTGCTCTTTACATGCTCTTCTGAGGAGTTGATTTCTGTTTGGGTGGAGTTCTGTTTGCCTTGGAGAAATGGGGAAAGAGGTTCAGGGAACTTTTCTGTCCTCAGGGAGCAGCGGTAGCCCTCTTTGTCTACTCAGAGATTCAGGAAGGTATAAGACATGGTGTATGCTTTTTGGTTTCTTCTACTTTGGGGGTTTTGTCCTTTTTGTGGAGAGTTTCTCCTGGAGATTTGGGTTTGAACTGCTTAGATATTGCAGAAACGGTGTTTTCAGTTGAATCTTTGGCAGAGTACTGCACCAGCCTTAAAAAAAAAAAAAAAACTTGGTGCTAATCTGTTATTCCAGAATAACTCTTTATTTGCCTATAATCTGGCAGTGAGAGTGCCCTGGGCTTGTCTGTTCTGTACACGTGCTGCTACTTCCCATAATCTATCCTTGTGCCATTCCCAGCCAGAGTTGCTGAGAACAGACCAGTGTGCCATGGAGGTGCAGGAGAAAGCTGTTGGTTCTCAGAAACTTCTTGGCAAAATTAGAGAAGTGTTGTGATACGTAGTTTTTTTCCAAAGCTTTTCTCACAAGAAAGGCGAGCTTAAAGCTCATCTTGGCACATGATTCTCTGATCAAAGACTTGCACAAAGTCAAAGGTACAGAGCTGCATGCCATAATCCATCCCTGCAGTTGTCATTCCTCTTTCTCTCTTGATTGTTAGATGTAGTTTTACAGTACTGTCTGCCTTTTACAAACTGCAGGGTTTTTTGTCTATTCACATCTAATAGGGGATGTGATCTGCAACTCCTGGGAGAACCTAAATCATAGGATTAGTAACATCTTAATTAGATAGTTGATACAGGGTTTCTGATATAAAATATTTGAGTAAATAGTAATATTGATGTTTGGTCTTGTAGGGATAACCATAGCTGAATGCAGACTCTGCCAAGCCTCTTTAGGGAGAGTTGTGGTAATTTTCGGCATGCCACTTAAATAGATGGTGGTGTTGGTGGAACTGGTTTTGGCCTAGTTAGCATTTGTTTCAGTTCTTCCATCCTCTGTGTGTGAAAGCAAAATAGTGAGGGAGAAAATTACAAATGGCTTATGTTAAAATAAGACCAGAGAAAAGCAAAAATTTAACAGGACTCACTTAAATGTCATCTGGGGTCTTGGGGTTTGTTTGGTTTTGTGTTTCGGTTTTCATTTTTCATTAATTCCAGATATTTGGGGGTTTACATGAACTTTGTCAGTGAAGAAATGTAGGTTGAAATAAGGGTTATAGACTTGCTTGCTGTGGGGGTGTTGAATTTTCTTTCTATTTTACAGACCGGGATGAAGAGGAAATGAACAAACGGGAAGACAGGAGAGAGGGCAATAGGCACTGTAAAGAGAGGTCGTCTAAAGATAAAGTAATTAACACCTTCCTTAACAGCTACACATAACCTTGTTTGACCTATCCTAATTAGTGCTCAACTCTTTATTGTTATTGTAAGACCTGTTTGCACTCCTGGACTGAAACATTTTTGTTTGTAGAAGTTAGGAAACACATGAAAGCTTTGGTGGGTAAGGTGCTTACAACCTACTTTCACTTACATTTTAAAGTTCATTGGGTGAAAGCTGTTGGAAAACCTTTCTTTTATGAAATGCTGAGCTGTCAGAGATGTGAAGACTACTGCTGTGGGTGTGTGCATAAGAGGCAGCAGATGTGATTATCCGTTACTTTCAGCTGCTGTATTCTTACATGAGAAAAGCAGAAGCTTAGGTTGATGGATAAACTGGCTTTTCAGCTTGGAATCCTTAGGGGCTGTTCTTATACCTCCCTGCAGGAAAATGGAAGCTTTGTGTCAGGAGGCCAATGGCTTGCCTCCACAGTTCAGATTAAGGAACAGCATAAGTCTGACTTGTTGTGTTGGAATTTTCTTTGTAAATGCCAGAATAAAACAAGTTTCTGTTTTTTTCTAATTTTTTTTTTCAAGGAAAAATGGGAGGTGTAGGAATAGGAATAATGGTGGACCACAGCCTGCAGAAATGCTGTAACTGCAAGAGCTGGATGGTCATTCATTATATGTTTATAGGAAATTCACTTTGAAAACAGTTGCTCAGTAAAACACATGATTGGGGAAAGGGATGTTTATTATTAATTAGGTTAATTCTTCAAATTTTCTTTACATGGTAGCATGAATAAAAGGAAAGTGTGGATACCAGGCCTTACAGTCCATTGTGCTAGAAATCTTTTAAATGTGTGAAAGATTACTTTAGTTCTAAATAGCTTGTTTCTATTATATCTGAGGTTAGTAGGTAAATGCTAGTTATCCTCATCACTGGATTGAAAGCAATGATAAAATGAATGGAGGGAAACATTTGTTAGCTTAAAAGTGTTTGTTTAGTAGATGGTGGGAAAAGAGTATTTTTAACCTTCTAATGATCCCATGATGAATTTTCCGTAGGAGAAAGACAAGACACAGATGGTGACTGTTAACAGGGATCTGCTGATGGCTTTCGTTTACTTTGATCAAAGTCACTGTGGATATCTGCTGGAGAAGGACATGGAGGAGATACTTTACACTCTGGGACTGCACCTGTCACGTGCTCAGGTTCCGTTTAGTAATAGAAATCTCTTGAAAGTACTGCAGGAACGCTCTAAGTGGGAGGAATACAGTTGAGCTTCCAAAGGCTGTTGCTCCCATACTTAACTCCTGATTTTTATGCAGCCACTTCATATTTACAATGAACTGATAGTTTAATCTCTTGTGAATTGTCTTGGAATGAAAAGGTGAAGCTTGTGGCTCTTAATATGCCCATATTGTGTACGTAGCTGTTGTCTCAAAATTATATCTTTGTTTCCCTGGCTTGTTTTAGTTTTAAGCCCCATCATGTTAAAGTTCAAAAAGCTATGCAATTTCCTCTTAAGTTTTCAAAGCTAAAACATTCTTGTTTAGGTGATACAATGACTGGTATATTAGGTAACACGGTGTTTCTTTCTGTGGCTTCGTTTAGGTCAAGAAGCTACTTAATAAAGTAGTGCTTAGAGAATCTTGCTTTTACAGAAGACTAACAGATACTTCTAAAGATGAAGAAAACCAAGAAGAGTCTGAAGAGCTCCAGGAAGACATGTTAGGTAGTACTACTTTATTTTAGTGCCGTGGACTTCAGAGAATTGTTTCTGTGCAAACAACCATTACTTTCTTGCAGAAACTAACTCAGGTCTGCAGGAAACCTGCCTGTTTGGAAAAGTTTATCTGGGGCAATTCATAAAGTACAGTATTTCTGGCTTCCAACACATCCTACTGCATCTGTAGGATAAATCTTACTATCCTGGAACAGGAAGAAGGAGGGCAGAAGTTAATGCTGAATATCGATGAGCGACATTGCTCGTTCACAGCAGTTTTGCAGTCAAGAGGATCAGGGCTGTAGGTAGTTATTTATAGCCTCACTTTTTTTAAAGACACATCATAACAAGAAGAGATAAAAGAATATTGTGAAAGATCATGCTCCTTTTTGGGGGAAGAGGGATTGGGGTAAGGAGGGAGGAGCGAAATGTGATGGACAGACGAGGGAACTTGAATCTGTATTTATTGTTTCAGGAACTTATTCTCCTGAGAAGTTTCTGAGGTTAGTCACTAGAACTGAAAAAAACAACAATGACTGTTTCCTAATGCTACTTCATCTGATGCAGGAAACAGGTTACTGCTGCCATCACCCACTGTGAAGCAGGAATCAAAAGCCGTAGAGGAAAACGTGGGCCTCATTGTGTACAACGGAGCCATGGTGGACGTTGGGAGCCTTCTGCAGAAGCTGGAGAAGAGTGAGAGAGTGCGGGCAGAGATCGAACAGAAGCTTCAGTTACTAGAGGAAAAAACAGGTGGGACGTGCCTTGGAAGGTGGTGCTTCTGTGGATGCAGTTGGTTTATCTGCTATCTAAAGTAGATCAACCAATTTGAGTAATTGTGAGGAAATTCGTTTTCTGTTTCCCAAGCCCTTTGAACTTGCACACCAGCTACTGTTCGGTACCAGATTCACCATGCTGACAGGCTTTTATCTTTCTTTTTTTTTTCCCCTAAGATGAGGATGAAAAGACCATGCTGCAACTGGAGAATTCTAACAAAAGTCTATCTACGGAGCTCAAAGAAGTGAAAAAGGACCTTGGCCAACTGCAAGAAAATTTGAAGATCTCAGATGATAAAAACTTGCAATTTGAGGGTCAGCTGAATAAGACAATCAAAAATTTAGCTACTGTTATGGATGAAATACAGAGTGTTCTTAAACAGGTTAGAGTTGTTTAATTTCCTTTTTCTATTATTGTACACAGGCTTCCTGTAGACTAAATTATCAGAACAAAAACTTCAGAATAAAAAAAAACTTACACCTGAATTCGGGGCAGTAGTATCTCAACATATACATAAGATGCTCAATGTGATACTGAGTATTTAAAGATAACAAATAAAAGGTATTTTTTTCTAAGCTGTGAAACACGTGAGTTTGGCTTAAATGTCTTTTTAAAAATATATGTATTGATGTAAATCTTGTACCATCCTAATGTTCTCCTGTCCTGATCTTGTCCATCCCCAATAGTCTAAATCTGCTCTTCTGTTTAATCACTTAGCTCTGCTTTGAAAATCACTCCTTAAATACTTAAACTTAGGTGGGGATATTTCAGGAAAATGAGTTTTAAGCAAACCACATAATGCTCCAGAGCTTTTCTCTCCCTGTACAGAAAGATACTTCCATATATGTTAGGAATGCTGGGGAGGGGGCAGGGGGGTGTTAAGTAAGGCTGAGTAGAAGTAGGTTATGAAGGCTGTTAAGTGACAAGCTGGTACTATGAGGGAGTCTTGCTTCTCTTTCTGTCTACAATCCTTTTGAAAGGATAATATAACACCTACAAAAGCTCTAAAACCAAAACAACCCTCACACAAAAAGTAGGAAACCTGCCCCCCACCCCTATGGCCCCTCGTAGGATACAAGTGGTGTGTCATAGACATCACTGCAGCTTGCAGCCCTCTACCATCAGTATTGTCCTGCAGTCCTGTGATTCACCACTCCACCAGAACTGGCAGCTGAAGGCAGTGCATAACCCATCTATTGCCAAGCTCTTAGCTCAGCTATACTTAATACTTATGCATTAAGTCAGTTATACTAAGTATTTTATGTTAGGACTGTTATGCTAAATTATTATCCTAACTTAATGGGTTGTGCAAAAACTGTTTGCACTTGCTCTTAAAAAAACACTAACCAACTGCAAGGGGCTGAAAACCCCCCACATGAAACAACCCCTTGGACTCTTAACAGTGAGGTTTCTGGGGGTATGTTCTCATTTCTGATCCCCTCAGGTTTTTTTCAGGAAGATACTGGAAATATGAATTGGTTATAACTAAACTGAGCAAGAGACCAGTTCAGAGAGTATTGAAAGCTGACACCAAACAGCATCTTTGTCTCATGCTGCTTTACAGCTCACAAGAAGAGGTATCACTTCTAGAATTCATGTTACCCTCTCCCCTTTTTGTTTTAAAGGATCTTGTGAAGAACGAAGATAAAGATCAGAAATCCAAAGAAAATGGAGCAAACGTATGATAAAACTGCTGCTGTTTAGAAGAATGGTGTTACATAATGTAATATAAATCATGATACCAGAGTGTATGGGAAGTGATGCATGTTTGATTTTAGTAGTATAAATATCTTAGTTCTAAAAGATGTATAAAGTTTTATGAATGTGAGTGTCTGCTTCTGAAGATTGCTTGTAATTCTTAGCATTTGATTTGAGACACTCCTCGAGTGAAAATAATTTTGCATTGCAAAATGTTTTAGGATGAACTTTGTTATAGTTTTAACCCTAATAAAGTTCATCATCATAATGAACAGTAGCAAGTATTTAATTACCAAATGTTTTTCATTGAAGTCTAGTGGAATCAAAATTTTCATTATTTATAGAATTGCCATTTTTAGGGTTTTATTTTTATTTTGGTCTAATTAGTCTTTTTAGATACAAATATAAATCACAGAATAGCATGCTGCTTAATTTTGCAAGTAAAGATCTTTTTTTTTTTTTTTAAAAAAAGGCTTCTTGGAGATTTTTTTTTTTTTTACTTGTCACAACTTTTCCCTTCCACATGTAACATGCTTCCCCAAAGCTGCTTGTATTAAAGCTTCATAATATACAGTAGTTCAGATGAGTTGAGAAAGCAATAGAAACCTACTGAAACACAGGTAGGGTTGTGAGATTTATATGAAAATACATGGGCCTGTTTTAAATGTCTGTCATTTGTGTTCCTTTAATTGTTCTGATCTTTGGATTAATATATACTCCTTTTTAATAACAAAAGCAGTGTATTAAAACATCTGGTTGGATACCAGGCCAGTAGATGTCAGAATAATGCCTTACATGGAGAAAAAGCTACCATTGTAAGCTGCCTTTCATTAAATTTGGACTTCTTTCTCAGTACGCGTAATGACTTCAGTCCAACAAACACGGATACACAACTATCCATACTCCTTGCTATAATAACTAAGGAGTAGGACGCAAATTGCTTGGGTCAAAGTGGGTAAGCTTGCCTTCCTTTGTGCTCATGAATCACTAGAGATCTAAAAAACTGACATCATTGTGGAAGGCAGCTCCTCCAGATAAGGTGAAAGGCGAGCAGCTGTGTTTCAGTGCAACTTCCAGGAAAATCTGTTTCGAAGGTTGCGACAGAAGTGTTTTCTTACAGAAATGGTTCATTTTAACAGAGCATTTTTAGCCTAGATGTCCTAGGTAACTAAATACCTGTTAGGAGAGTCCAGGTGCCATAATATGTGTGAATAATCTACATGGAAACTCATGTAGCTTTACTGTAATACACATTAAAATGCCTGAGTTTGTTCAGAAGAGTCTTAAGCTGGTGCTTTTCTCACTTACCTTTCTTGGCTCGTGTAGCTAGACAAGTAAAATATTAAAATAACCTGCATAAGCTTCCCCCTCATCTCAATTGACTTGCTGTACAATATCTTAACTGTTTGCTAAAGTAGGAAGTACTATAAATAAAAACACTAATTACTGCATAGAAGTACACAGAAAATGCATGCTTTATGAATTAGCATATAGCATCTCATGAGAATGGTCATAAAATGATCTTAGGAAAAGCGTTATCTGTGGTGTACAGACAGTGTTAAACTCTTTTGTAATCAAATTCTATTTTTCACCTTTACCTTTGTACAAATTGTTGACAGCATGTTTTGGTTTTGAGGCTGAGCACCTTTGATTTAAAAGGACTTGAAAGGACTGTGTTTGAAATGTTTTGTTCATGATTTTTCAGCTGTACATGTGAACACACAAGAAAGTAATTCCAGAATTGAAGAAAACTTTTTTTAAGGCAGGCTGAAACATCTGTTGAAATATCCTGCTGGGGTGTTTTTACCTTAAACTGCTGAGCTGAAAGCAGTTGTTGCAAGAAGCAGGTTTCATCTTGTGTTTCAGTGAGTGGCCCTGTAAGAATGTTCCTAGAGCGATACAGATTTTTGCAGTATTTAAGACAAAGTATTTGTTAGAATGAGTGTAATCTTTATATTACTTTCATGTAACAAGTGTTTCAGATACTATGTACAGTCTGCATTTATGCTGGAAAGGAAATTGAAAGGGGAAAAAAATAAGGTGGGGGGGGAAAGGGGGACAAGGAAAAGTTTACAGCCTACACCCAGCTTGACCAGTCTCCTGAAGCACAACTACTCTGAAGAAGAAAAGACATCTCTACTGACTTTACTACACAGCACAAGGTTCTGTATACACACAGCATCAACGCTGGTTCTTAGCTAAAGCTTCTTGGTAATATTCCAAGAAATATAACTACTACTTAAGGAAAATCTACTAAGAGTGTCTGTACTGGAGTTTTGCAGAAGCCATTTTCTGTCAGTTTTTATTTTGGAGGAATGTTTTTCATAGACACACTCTCACCTATCGGCTTTCTACTGCAGAGTCTTTCATTATGGATCAGTTGGTGAAAGGCTGGTAAAAGTGAGCTTAAGCTGGGTCCTTCCTCTGATGCTTCAATGTCCAAGTGGTAGTTTTAAATAGTCATAGATGCTGTATGGAAAGTAGTAAATCTCAGAATGCCTTATTCTTGTAGCAAAAGTACTGCTCCAGCAGGCCAGAAAATGGAATCTGATCTCTGCTTATCCATGACTTCCCTCCCCTTCTGTATTTTGTCTAGTTTGGGGGAATTAATGAGTTAAACCCTTACAAAGTGACATTCAGACTAGAGGATGGCTGTGAACAAGGTTAGGAAGAAAGCTTGATGTGATAACATCTGCATGCAAAATTAGATACAATAAGGTAGATGCTGGAGGCACCTTTGCTCTTGCTCTAGTACTGAAAAGGCAGAAGTAAGTTCCAGTGCTACATGGCAACAGTGGCAGAAGGATTAATGGTGTTAATTAATTTTTGTTAAAGTGTTGGGGATTACATACTGGCTGATGGAGCTGCAGCACTGCAGCAGGTTTTCTTAGACTCACCCAACGCTTGATGCTTGTGCCTGTAGCGCCTGGGCGCTGCCCCAGCATCCCTTCTCAGTTTGCTTGCTTTACCTGGTGTCCTCTGGCTCAAGCCTGGGGAGCCCTGGAGTGTAGAATGGAGAAGTTGGAAACTCTCCCTGGTGAGGTGGGTTTCCACAGATCCAGCATTTACAATTTAATTGTTTCAGAATCTTAACATTACAAAGCTTAGTCCTTTTAGATAACAGGTTTTTTTCATTTCCATGTGTAACTGCTTGGAGAACGATGAATATTTTTCAGTCCATTTTTCTGCTGAGTAAATGTACTGTGTGAATATCTGTTTGGACTTACATAACACAGTTAACATCCATCATTTTATCAGCAGTGTGCACAAAACGTGTTTTCTCTTGCTTCTCTGTAACCTTTGTGTACCTAGGTCAGGTTCTTACCTTGAATGCATTTGTTCAGTGCAGTTTATATTTAAAAATACAGAACATAAAATAATTCATTTTGAGTGACTGAGTCCTATGGCCAGCAATAGATGGCAAAATGTGTAGGTAGCACAGTCAAAATGCTTAATGCTTTCTAGAACACAGGAGTGGTTTAAGTGGAAAGTCAACTGGGATTTGGATGTTGCCATGTAATGTGACAAGAAAAATGGCAGAAATAGTCAGCTGTCAAAATTGCCAGTGTTTTGCCACAAAACTCTTATGTTTCTGCATACTGAGTCTCTAGATCTATTGCACAAAAGTAGTTACAGTAAAAATGCAATACTTTCAAACAACAGTTCTCCTTTTTTATTCATCCACCGTATAATCCATGGAATTATAATACAAAGTATAAATGTCAATGTTTGGAACACCAAATACCACCCAAAGTCGTATTTTGTGATGTTTTAACTGTGAATAGAAACATTGCTTTTGAATTTCTAGATGTCTGATACCTGAATTTGTATTGAAAATGTGATGCTGCAGTTGTTTCCTGCTTTTGGTTTCTCATACTCTGTGTTTCTCCTGGGGTTTAAACTGTTGTTCTCTTCAGGAAGTGGATTCTCACTTGTTTGAGAGTTCAGGGCAGGTACCGTACACAAGTACACGAGTCAGTATCTTTTTCAGGTGCGATTCAGTTGTATACAAACTGTTGTATCTAGCCCAAGAGTAGTTCAGTTCTCTCTATTCTTTTCCCTAAAATGAAGCACAGTAGTGGTGCTGAGTAGATTTGTTGCATGCTGCAATTTGATATTATTTTGGTGCAGGGTTAATGAGGTTAAATTAGCAGAGGTTCTTCTCTAGTTCCTGCAGTACTTCGCTACACTCAACCCTTTTTTGGAGCCTGTTGAGCCACAGGTACACATTGAAAGACTTTGAAATTGTTGAAACTGTTTGGTGACATCCCCTTTTGAGCTAATAACCTTCCCCCAG
Organism: Zapornia atra; assembly: GCA_013400835.1. NCBI lineage: Eukaryota > Metazoa > Chordata > Aves > Gruiformes > Rallidae > Zapornia > Zapornia atra. The sequence goes on along the minus strand of VZTU01004615.1, from coordinate 57,424 downwards.
GCTGAGGAAGGAACTTTCACAGCTAGCTTTTTATTCCTGATAACAACTTGGTTTGCAGCGCCAAGGCAAGTTCACATCAACTCGGTGTGAATCTCCCAGTGTGGTGAGGTCTGAGCGTTTCATTTCTTTGTGGGAGGCAGGTGATGCAGTCTCTGTGGTGCCTCTGAAAGTCCCCCCTCTTAGCAGGTGCAGGAGTGTTGTAGAAATTTTTTGGAACTAATAGGAAATGCTAGTCCTATGAGGAGACTTGGGTATTTGGAGAAAGGACTTGAGCTGGATTTCAGCCAAGACAACAGATTCTCAAAGCCACAAGTTTTAATGGGAAACATATCCCTAGCTTATTTTCCCTCAGTCTAGTGAGTGGCACAAGTGAAAGGAACCTGTTGACTGAATCATTGCTCACGTTTCATCACAAACAAACAGCTGTTGAGGAGAAGAGTGGAGAGGTGGCAGAGAATTCTCTGCAAAGAATCCCAGCCTGAACTCTCCCCACTCTGCTTTTCAGCATGCGTTTTTAAAAGTACTTATTTGCCTCATTATTGGCTTGCAACCTTTCTAGTGGTATACAGAAGGATTTGTTTGAGTGTGAGTTGGGTTTTTCCCCCTCCTGTATTGCCTGATTCCTTTCAGTCTTCGGTTGCATTCCTGTTTTGTCATACAAGGGGCAGAGACAGCTGAAGAACAGCAACCTTCACTTTTGGTCCCTTCTTAGCAGGGTGGATGGTAGTCAGCAGATTTGCATACAAACACACACACCCCCNTGGAAATAGAAGTACCTTACTATGCAGGTCTGGGAAAACACTGGTCTCTTGGACCAGCGTGACTTACTGTAAAGCAGTCCATGGCATGTGTGCAGAAGAAAAGCTGAAGAAGTGCACAATTTTCACTCTTAAGTGTAATGTATACACAGGTTGGGAAAATGGGTTGCAAGCCTATCAGCTTGGCTCAAAAAAAAGGAGAGAGTTTTGGAAGTTCTTTTGAGATCTGGAAAGACTCCTGTTGGTTTCCCAAGAGTTAGTATAGGTGTCCTATAAGAGACTTCCCTTTTCAGCTTGTCTTTTGATGTCTTGTTTTATCCAAGTACTATTAAATCAGATTAAATACTTCTATTGAGTACATTACCTGTTGGAAGTTGTAAAACCTTGGGGATGGGTTTCCAAAGGCAACATGAGAGCATTCCTAAAACTTGAGAGAAAGCTTGTACTTAAGTATTCCTTCTGATACAGGGAAGCCATGCACAACATGACTAAAAGGTTAGCTGCTCACCAGTACTGCTTTTCTGCCTTTGTGTCTTTCCTGAAATCAAACATGACTTTTTTCTTTGGGGTTTTGGAGGGTTGTTTGGTTGTGGTTTTTTTTTTGAGGGGGGGTGTTGGTTGTGAGGTCTGTGAGGGTTTTCTGAGGGGTGGCAGTGTATATTTTCATTGTACTGAGGAGAGGAAAAATAGATGACCTTCAGTTCTGGGATACGTATGGGTGGCAGCACATCTATAAATCCTCTGGTTATCCATGGGACCCAGTAATATGCTTGCAAGGAATGTGCAGTCAGCATTTTCACTCAGGTGATTGGGGCATGTAATGATGGACTGCACAAAAGGGGACTTGTGGGGGTAATACAGTGTACAGTAATTGTGATCCATGGACAAAAGCCGAAGTTGTATACCATGACCTTTGGCTAGCAGGAGCTCAGAACAGGGAGGATTGATAAGAGATGGCTGTTCAGCTTAAAGAAAAGGAAAATTAATCCACTTTAGGTCTGTCTTTTTTTTCAATGAAGACAGCCTGAAAAAAAGGTTATTATTAAAATGCAACCTGCAATTTAAGAACTTACACAAACTCCCTAAAGAATGAAATGAATAGGGACACAAAATAGTGTGAGTGAGCAGTACCCCTATGTTGTCTGACATTGATTTTCCACAGTAAATGAGAAGATGCACTCTGTAGCCTTGCACAACAGCAGCAAACTGCACAAGTACCAGGTAAAAACTGTGTGGAGCAGTGCTGAAGTCTGGCCTGCACTCTAGTGCCTCCCCAGTCTGCTATCCAGCACATCCCTTTGAGAAAGTGTAACTTGAGGCAGTTTGCCCTGATCCTGGGGTAAGAGAACAAGGAGATGAGATGGGGAGGCTGTCTGTTCTCTCTGAAATGTTAGTGCAAATTAGAGGCAGGTTCCTCCAATCCATAGTGGTATTTTCTGGAAGGAGAGCGCCCCTACCTGGAGCAGCAGGGGTGGGAGAAGAGAACTAGAGTGAGGCTGACCACAGTGGCAGCAGCACAGAGCCTGCTGAAGCCTTCCTGTGCTCTCATGTATTTGCTTTCATCCTCACTGTTTCCCTCTGCCTGCCTGTGTGATCCCGATGGTGAGATAGATCCTCTCTGGTGGAGCTGCTGGTTGATTCAGGCAGGGTACCCTGAGCTGTCACCAGAGGCTTTTATCAGCTGGAAGTACCAAATCTCTCTCCCAACGCAGGTGACTTCTGCCCCTGGCATTTTGTGATTAGCTGTACCAGTGTAAATCCTGGCAGGCAAAATTCCTGCAGTTGGGCTGGCAGAAAAATGGAACAGCAAGCAGGGCATCACTGCCACAGCTTTCTCCAGAGCCAGAGCCTCCCTCTCAGAACGGACACTGGGACAAACTGTTTTTCAGCTGCTGGTTGTGTGGTTTGGAGTCACCAGCAGTGACCTGGTGAGGCATCGCAATGGGAGCATCGCTGGCACTCAGTATTTAGGAAAAATGAGATAGGAAGCTGTGATTTGTGGCAGGGAATGCTGTTCCTAGAGAAGGTGGCTGCATGTAACCTGTCCAGAGACTGATACTGCAATGAACTGGAAGGTGCATTTATAATCAGTGGAAGACAAATTAGCTTCACTCATCATGGGTGATTTTAGGCCAAGGGTGATGCTTAGAAAGAAACACCGGGGCCGGATTCACAGAATTTTAGGGGTTGGAAAGGACCTCCAGAGACCATCGAGTCCAACCCCCCAGTATTATGGATTGACTCAAAGATTTCTCTAAGAGCTACAGAAGGTGCTGCCACAGAAGAACGTAAAGGTAGAGGGCACATAGCACTGGGGGCTGTCTGGGAGGGAAGGCACTTTGTTAGGAGAGACATAATGCTGTGAGGTCAGCAGCTGCTCTTAGCCTTAATTCCCTGGGAAACGTTGACAGAAGCAAAACAGAAGACCTGCAAAGGGTTCTGTTAAATCTTTTCTAAAGATGCTTAAAAGGGCAATTGATGGAAGATCTAAGGAGAAAACACGTTCATGCATGCAGGTTGGTGACTTAAATATGGAAATATTCACCCTCAAAATTGAGCAGATGAGAATTTTGCAGAAGATGACAGCAGCACTGTCTTCCCCCACCCCCCCTCCTTCACATTGATTAACTTCGGTTTGATGGGATACTGAGAGAACATGCTCTCAGATCTAGCAGTAGTAACAACAATGATGAAACAACCTTGAAATTTATGAGCATTTTAAACTAGATTGTACTGGTGAGTATTTAGCCATCATTTCTGTTTCATATCTGCAATTAGTTCATATTCAGCTAACTGTGCTAGTGACCCCTGCAGTCTAATGAGGCCAGGCTGCAATCAAGGTTTAGACTGTACATAAAAGTACAGCTGCTGGATTACTGTGTGCTCTTGGTGCAAGGCTGCCACAAAAAGCCATCTGAAATGTTAGTGGTTGCAGAATACACCAGCCGGCATCATAACTCTGGTTCACAGCCAGAGCAGATTAAATTTCTGCTCCTGGTATTGACTGGTGCCTCACAGCTCTTCGTTTGTTACTCGGGATGTTGTTTTTGGGCAGTAAATCCCTTTACTGTTAGCAGTTACTGGGGGGGAGGGCAGACATCAGAACGCCAGTGTCATTAACCCTTGAGTGTCTTTTACCCTTGGTCCTGCCGGGCTTCTGTGGGTTTGTCCTGCGGAGCTTTCCCGACGGCTGCTCTTCAGCAGGAGGAGGCAATTCCGTGGCACTTCGGTAGCTCTTGCAGTTTTCTGCGTGTTTTTGACATGGTTAATAATTTTTTCTCTGCTGAAGATGATTACAGGAGATCAGAAGTTCTAATTACCGAGCACAATGCAGGTAAGTGACGTGAGCAGTGTAGTCTTTGCTCCGTTTCAGCTCAGGTGTCTCCTTTAACATTTTGATGTGAAGTGCTTGCACCTTAACTTTCCCAAAATGAAAGGATCAGAAGCATTAGCAGCCAAACCGGGTATGCTTCTAACAAAGAACAAGTAGAAGATGCTGAAGTGAAGACTCACAGCTGTTCAACCCCGTATTAACTACTAGGTACCTGGTGAAATGCCCACAGATCCCTTTTCGGTTGCATTTCCGAAGGTTAGTAGAGGGTTTTATAACTGTCGTTATTTGAGAACTTTATTGTTACTCTGAGTGTGACGCTAAAAGCTGTCTGGGGATGAAGTGCGTTTTACCTCAGGCAGAACTGGATATAATTGGATCACAAAAGCTTTTTGCTGAAGCTAACCAGCTGCTCTTCAAGAAAACGTGCACTTTTGAATTCTTTCTCAAAGCAAGAAATTTATCAGCTTTTGGAAGACTTGAGAAATTCTTAATGTTCTGTTTCAAAACATTTAACAGGAGAATTTCTGATGTTCTCCTTGACTAGGTCAACCTCTTTATGCTTCTCCTAATTCTGGCTTTACCTTAAATCACATAGATTTTTTTTTTTTTTCCTCATATTTACCTTTCTTTCCTAATAATTTGTACAGAATAGCCAGTCACTGTTGCAGCCCTATTTTTCTGACCAGACAACTGAATTTTAATGCAGTCTTGTTTCTCAGGCACTCTAGTTAATCTTCACTAAACTGCTAACATCTGCTCCAGCATGATTTTTCCTGATCACAAGTAACCTGTTGACCTCTAAACTCTTAACCCAGGTTAGGTATCATACAGAAGAACATTGTTTTACTTACAGGTCTCCACCTACAAAGCATTCCTTTGTTGGGAACGGTTCTCTCTTTCTATAGTTATGTTTTATATCGCTGGTGAATGTTGATACTTGCCGATTTCCTGGGGGTGATTTAGAGAGAGTCCCTGACTCCTTTGTTTTCTACCTCCTTGCTTCCCAGCAACCTCTTTTCTGATGCATAGCATGGCTGGCTGAATCCAAACGTGAATCCCTTTGGTAAACGAATTACATAATTTCCCCTGTCATCACCTCTCTTGCTGCAGTAGCACCCAAGGGGTTTCTAACAAGTCAGAGTTCTCTCACAGCTAATTTAATGGAATGCCTTTGAAGAATCTTCTTTGTGAATTTCACTTTTGCAGACATTTGATGTTGAAAGGATGTTTTCATGGTTTTACATCAGTTTCTCGAAGCTCAACTGAAACCAATTTGCAATTTGAGTGTCTTTAATTAGGTAATTTTCTGGTTAAAATTGATCTACGCTCTGCCTTCTCTTCCATCAATCATCACAATGACCATTTCCTGCTCTGGAAGACTTTTCTCCCATTCCTTATATATATTTTGCTCTCTGGGAAAGCAAGTGACAAGCCACACCACTAAAATGCAAGGGACAAAGGTTTCTTGGGTTTTGTTTTTTAAGTTGCTTGGCAATATTCAAAAACTAAGTCGTTAATATCACATGTGCTGTGTTTATTCTACGTAGAGAGAGGCTTAACTGCTTCATTACATCTACCCACTCTCATGTTGTTGCTTGCACTAATGGGGAATTTGAGGCACTTGGGTTGCTCAGGTTTTGCCACTCATGGCTGGGGTGGGTGGGAACCAAGCAGTGTCCTAAGCAGTTTTTTGGAAACGTTTCCTGCAGCCCATAGCAAGAGCAGTGTCTGCAAACTTCTGGCAGTGTTGGGTGAATTGTCACAGATATCGGAGGGCACCTGGTGTCAGTGACAGGAAGCATTTGGCCTGCAGCCCCCTTATCCTTGGCCATGGCACGCAGAGACTGTTGAGGCTGAATTTTCAGACTCATGTGTAGAATCAGCTAATTGTTTTGAGGTTTTTTTTCTTTCTAATCCACAACCACTTGTTTGCTGGTCAGTAAATGAGAAACAATAGAATCATAGAATGGTCTGGGTTGGAAGGGACCCCAAGGATCACAGAGCTCCAACCCCCCTGCCACAGGCAGGG
>VZTU01004615.1:29843-43899 GCA_013400835.1 Zapornia atra | reverse complement strand
AAAAAAGGAGAAAAAAAGGAGAAAAAAAGGAGAAAAAAGAAAAAAGGGGAAAAAAGGAAAAAAAGAAAAAAGAAAAAAAGGAAAAAGGAGAAAAAAGAAAAAAAAGGAAAGACGGATAAAAAAGAAAAAAGGAAAGAAAGGAAAAAAGAAAAAAGGAAAATAAAAAAGAAAAAAGGGGAAAAAAGGAAAAAAAGAAAAAAGAAAAAAAGGAAAAAGGAAAAAAAAAAAAAAAAAAGGGGAAAAAAAGGAGGGGGGAAGGAAAAAAAAAGGAAAAAAAAAGTGTTAGCTTTATTTTGTAGTAATGTTTTTCTCACAGATACCAGATTTCTCTTTTGTGGGATGTGGGTAGCTATATGCTGAGTTCCCAGGGCTGAAAGCTCCACTGAAATGAATAAATATTTTCTTTGATCTCAACACAATACTGCAGCAAAGTCAGCCTGTCGTTCAGGTCACTTGCTTAGGTATTTCATGGGCTGCATAATCTACCTTTTCCAATGGAACTAGTCTACAGTTTCAACACCCTGCAGGCAGCTCTCTGATTTCCACTGGAGGCTTCATTCTGGTCTGTGACACCCAACAACCCAGTACCTTCACAGCAAGGGTTCTGCTAAACTGGCTTTTCAAAAGGTATTTACTGAGTCTTCTGTAATAGAGTGGAGGTGCTCATTTGGTCTGTTGCTCTTCTATCATTTCCTCGTGGCTGAGATTTAGATGAACTGAAACACTGAACAGGTGTTTAACCCTGACAAAGCCGTGCAGAAAGGGCTATGCTCCTCATGTCCAAACTAGTGCTGCTTAATCTGCTGTGTTGGGACAACTCCTGAGACCCCAGGGGGTAATGGTAAAGGCGTTGTTTTTCATTTCTAAGCTAGTTTTTAATTTCTAAATTGGGTTGGTTTTATAATTTTTGGTGCTTTTTTATTTTTTTTGTAGGCCATAAATTCCAAGCCAATCAAAGGGTGCAGAAACTTATTTTCTAGTTTAGGGAAACATCTCTAAAGGTGGATATCCATTTCAGGAGAATGGAAGGAAGAGCGGCTGTGCACATCCATCAACATCACAACAGCTCGGGGGTGGGGGGGTGGTTGTGGTGAAGTTGCCCAGGTACCATCAAAGCTTTGTTCTCAGCTAAATGAAAATAACTTCCCTGCGGTGGGATATGCCCTGAAACAAGATCTGAGGGCTGATTCCTTCCACCTCCGTGTGTGATGGTGGCTCTTGTCCTCACTGTAAGCCAGGAGCCTGGGTCCGAGGGAAGCTACAACTGCACTGAGCTCTCTGACAGCTGTTTCTGCAGTGGGTGAGTTTTGGCCAAGTGTTGCCTAGGAGTAAGTTGCATATAGTAGCTGTTGTGTTCCCTGATTCATGGTTTGCTGGAAACCCTCTGCAGGGGGCTATGTTCTCTTTCGAGAAGCTCTGTGGGTGCTGTTTTAAAGAAAGACTATTGTGCCACTTTCCTTGGCTGGGGTAAATGTGAGTTGAAGTAAGGGAGCGTGCAAAGAAGTGAATTTTGGTCCATTCTAGGGAGGGGAGACATGAACATAAGCATATCTTACTCCCATGACTGTACCTTTGCATTGTATACTTTTTGTGACTGTCTTTTGTGTGACAGCATGTTCCCAGGCAAAGGAATCAGCCTTGGGAATATTGGGGCAGTTGGAGCTGACCTTTAGCTAAGCAGGCACAGGAACACACAAGTGTATGATGGTGTTTTTATAGTAATTCGTTCCCTGTGTAGGTAAGTACTGAGCAGCCAGTAATGCTTTCTGCTTAGAACAAGACTTCTGACATTAAAGAGCTGCTTGGACAGTCTGAGATTCATTGCAGAAGAAAGGAGAGGGCTGGGAGCAAGGAAAAGGCAGAGCTTTTTCTTTTGTGGAGAAATTCCAGGGTGTTTGGGGTGGGGTTTTTTTTGGACCAGGCCAACTGGAAAAGATGTGTTTGTGTCAAATTCCTGTAGCAGTAGATGGCACCACCTGCAGACAGTTGAAGGAGCCAGAGACATTGCGGCTGAGCTGTTTAGTCCTGCTGTTGTTTGGCTCCGTGGGGTAGTTATTGACCATTCTGCAGCCTGCCTGGGACTATTTTGTTTTGTGTTACTTCCTTCTGCCTCCCTACAGGGAAGCTTTTGAATCAATCTTGCCTTTCCTGACCAAGCCTGACACTGAAGCAGTTACAGATGATCTTCCTTGCTGGTAGCTGTGCTGGTTATGTTCTGTGCCATATGTGAATTGGTTTAAAAGATGGTACAGTAGGAAGGCCCCAAGGGCAGATATGTTTATACAACTTTGCTTGTTGGCTCCATTTTGCCAGCTGTCATGGGTGAAAGACACATCTCCACTGGACAATTTGCTACTCTTCAAGCAAGCAGAAGGGCTGTTTTCTTTTAAACAGTCTATTTGAACCTGTGTCTTTGCTGACGTGTTCAGTAAGTGCTTTTGGAGCTTGAAACCTGCTCCCAAAATGGTTTTGGAGCATTTAAAAGGACATCAGTAGCCTCAGTAAGTCCGTGTTGAAGGGGCTGATCTCTCTGATGATCAGACAGACACGCCTCCGTGGCAAGAACTTTCACACTGTGCTTGGCTTAGGAAAACTACCACACTGAACATGTTGGTGTCTGCTGTGTAACTTTCTCCTGTCTGGGGGCTTGAACTGAGATTGCAGGAGACAGCTCGTGCCTTTCTTCTTGAATGCCACTTTGTTTTCACTGTACCTTCCTACAGATGGGTTTGGGGGTTTGGTTTGTTTTGGTTTTTTTATTGCCGATGAAGGAAAAGATGGCTGTGGGTTGCCATCAACCCTAAGATTAGAATAAGAATCTATTAGCACTTGGCTAGGAACCTCAGCAAACAATTCTAGGTAATTTTAAAAGTTCATAACACAGTTGGGAGCAGCCTTTTGGGAGTTATCAGGAAGACAGAAAAAGTGGTTGGGCTTTGGTTGGTTGGTTTGGGTGGGTTTTTTGGGGGGTGGGGGTTGTGGTTTTGGTTTTTTTCCAAGTTGCATGGCATCATTCTCCCTCTGTCCAAAGGGAGGACGTTGCTTGCCTAATTGCCCTGATTTAGGAGTGTCTGTTCTTGCAGAAACCAGTTGGTATAAAAATCTGACATTTTGATGTCTTTGTAGCTGCTGCTTTAATGTCAACTGAAGGCTTGTCAGTGACCTTCACTGACACTTCATTGTTTTGTTTCTCTCTTTGAGAGTTGTACCAACTAATCAGACAGATAATGTCTGCTGTTCCTGTTGTTTGTACCAGCAACAGATTAAACCTGTTACAAGATTTGACAGTTTTAATGCAGTTGAACTATTTACTTTGCTTCAGTAAAAAGATGTTTCTGAAAACAGGATCTAGTACACAATATTTGTGACAAAGTTTTCCCTGTTGTATACTTAAAATTGGAAGTGGTTTAATGATCTCAATTCTGTCTTTATACAGAATTTTATTATTTAGTAAGGAAACATCTTGTAAAATGGTCATTAATATTCAACAAGTATTTTGTTGCAGTTCCAAGTTTTCCATGATGTTCTTACTTTCTCTTCCTTAAAATTCTTCACCTTCAATTATGAAATGTAATTTTTTGCTATAGAATGTGACTACAATGCACTCTATCAAAGCAGAAGCCTCACAGTTCTAGCAGAATTATTCTTTCTTATGGCCTTCCTGGTGTACTTTGCAAAAAGCCAAGTGTACACCAAACACACCAGGGCTCTTGTGCAAAGCAGTGCAGGATCTCTGGGGTCTTTTGAATGTTCAGCTTAACAGAGCACACAAAGCAATTCTAAGATAGACCTTTCCACCTACAAATCATACAAAGTCAATCTTGTATTTCCACGTGCTGTGTCTTCTCTGTCTCAACATATGTATGTGGAATCACATAATGGAGTTTATTCTTGATTTGCATTTGGTTGGGCTGGTTTTGTGGAGGGATTTTTTTTTTTTCCTGGAATGAATTCACTGTTAACACTTTATTGGTATAGAAATTGTTTACCTAAACTTTTAAAAAGTAAATTGAGGGCTTTTGCAATAAAATGCCTCTGTTCACTCTCCCAGAACTAGCCTGGTTTTTACTCCTCTTGCATGAATTTTTTCTTAGAGCCAGAAGCTGCAAAAAGTCTGCAATTGTTAAACAACCTGGTGAAAAATGGTAAAGCTCATGTTACAGAGGTGGAACAAAGAAGTCACTGTGTGTTCATCAAGAATACGCAGAGGCTTTTCTGTGCGCCGAGTTTTGTTATCCAGCGCTTGTGTTACAGGTGACTACCCTACATTATGACCGATACTGTGCTGCAAAAGGGCTGCTCTTGGGTTTCGGGTGCCCAGGGTAATGAGCAGAGTTTGAATAGACAGGTAAACCAAGCTGAGGGATAATAATACACGAGCACTGGCAAGCCACCTCGGTTGGCGTTGGTAAGCATGAGTCTGTGAGAGCTGTGGAGCATGACACGGGAACTGTGCTCTACTGAAGCGACTGAGAGGACTTGCCTGAGTTCCGTGGTGGCTGACAGGTACCTTGCACATAAGCAAGTCCTTTGTGAAAACTATCAAGAAACTGGGAAGATGATTCATGTAGAGTAGGGAACGGGGCAGGGGATTGTGCAGTCTGCTCTGAGCTCCGAAGGGACAGAAACTGAAGAGCTTTAAGGAGCATGGCATTTTGGTGGTTTTGCATCAGATCTAGGAGAGACAGCTTGCACAAATTGTTAAGGCTGGTCCCTGTGCAGACCTAAGTGATGCAGCTTTTATGTATTTCTATCACACTTGGGAGACCACTTGACATGCAATTGCAACAGTCATTTAGTGATGGAAAGTAAATCTTTTAATAAGAAATTGATAGACACTTGCAGGGTGCTGCCTGGACCTTTCCCCACATGGCTTATCAATCTTGCCAATGATCTAATTTTTGCTTTCACTATTTCAGATGTTAATTCAAAGTTGTGAGGGAATGATAGGTAATAGTGATGTTGTAGTATGTGTGTACTCTGGTGCTGTTGATCTGCAACAATCACTTTAGACAGACGCATTCGAACGCTGTTTTAGTGGAATTTTTCCTTCAGTATCAAGCTGGCTCTTGCTTAATGCATTGTTTTAAATATTGTTCTGAAAGGGCCTTCCCTGAATGGAGACACAGGATTTAAGGCTGTGAGACAGATGCAAACAATGGCAGCAAGATAGTAATAATAATAAAGGTAATGAATAAGTGTTGATTACACTTGGTGTTTTGCTCCTTAGCAGCCTGGTGGTCTGCAGAAGCAAATGGTGAAACTGGCAGCAGCATGGTGTGCCTACCACAGAGGCTTGAGCCAGTAAACTATTCCCAAGAGTTACTGCTGAATGCTGGTGATCCTTTCCCATACCAAAGGAAAGCTTGCAATGGTTTCTGCACCTGTGAGGAGTAGCCTAGCAACATCGCTGAGGAAACTGGATGCCAGGACTTTTTTCTGAGTGCATTTTGTTGAACATAGCAGCAGTTGGAAAACAAAGGTCAAGAGCAATTTAAGCTCTTAAAAGCGCTGTTGCTTTATTCGTTTACTCAGAGAAATGTTTGTGTTGTAGTCTTCTGCCTACAGGATAAATATCAGGTTCCAGAGTCATCAGACCGACTGTCCGATTGGAGTGTAGTTAAGCATGAATATAATTTAGTCTAAGATGTCACTTCTTACTCAGGGGAAAATTACTGTTATCACTTAACTCTACAGTTTTTGCCTGGGGAAGTAACCAGGAGTCCCCGCTGCCTCCTGCCTGCTCTGGCAGCTGGGGATACGCAGGGGTTCTCTCTGCAATACAGACCAGGGAAGCCAGACCTCCAGTAGGGAGTGGGCACAGACCATCGGGACAATTTAAAACAGACAAGAAGAAAGTTTTTGTCTTCTTTTGTTTTAGTTTTTTTTTGTTATCTGAGAAGGTGTATGCAGTCATTGTCTTACTGTATGCTCAGGTAAGTCCTTGCTTCATGCTTTGTTATCTGCTTTCAGGGAAAACGTTTATTTTGGGTTTTCCCACATAATTTACTGGGACCGTGTCAGAAGGACTTGCTAGGCTTGTTCTTACTGGCTCTCTTGTGAAGGGGAGAGGACAGTACTTACCTTTGTGGTTTATGGATGGCAGAGTTGAGGTGAAGGACCACAATCTTTTCCAGTGCCCTGAGCTGGGGCTGCAGATACTGGGGGAGCACCCTGAGCTGGGGCTGCAGTTACTGGGGGAGCTGGGCCATGCTCTTAGCCCCTCTGAGCTTCTGCTTTCATCACACGGAACAGGGACAAGGCTACAGTCTCTCACCAGGAGAGAGATGATGATGTAGCCTAAAAAATGCACACAATTGTAACAAGCTTTTTGGCTCTTGCCCATTCTAGTAGGTAATCTCTAGTTCTAGAGGTGAGTCAATGGTCTTTCTATTCAAATTTATGTGCTAGACAAAGGCCGTTGATATTTTGATATTCCTTTTTTTCCCCCTGTGTTGTGACTCAGTGAAAAGATTTTGTATTTGATAAAGGTAAACATCCAATAATCTTTTTAGCTACTTAGAGAAACAGAAGTCCTGCATGGTTTCATATGTAAACAGTAATCCAGAAAGTCATCAGTCATCTTCTCTCAGCTCCCTGTTTATTAAGCTAAATGATGGTTTAAGTTGGGAGTTTAATGTCAAATAAACTAATGTGCTTAAGGTAACCTTTTGTTTCCTTGAAAGATACTAGGGCTACTTTCCTTCTCTGAGAAGCAGTTCTGAGTAATTTGCTAAAGAAAATTACCTGAGGATAAAGAGCTTGTTCTGAGACAACACGAGAATTTTTTAGTGAAAAGCTGTCACAGCTAATAGAAAAAATGTAACACTATTCCCTTCAATCTTTTTGTTTGTTTGTTTCTCCCTCCTTCCGGGCTTCAGGTGGTGCCCCCTGCCCTCATGAATCCTCTCTCGCAGCCGCAGTTCACCTCCCTGTCAGAAGGAATATGCTGCACAGTATCGGCCATGAACGCCAGTCACGTGATGGTCACGCAGGAAACTTTAGCGGAGCAGCTAGTGAGGAATTATCCAGGTAACGTGGTTGTTTCTCCTGTCTCTTCAAAGCGACTGTACCATCAAGCTTGACTTTCTGACACTGGGCAAGTGACCACTGAATGTTTACAAGCAAAGCTGGCAATATGAGAGAATATAAATAGGCAGCTGGTAGAATAGATAAATGTGTATACTATGCTCACTGATTTCTGAGTGTCACCAACACCGTTTCAAATGTAATCCTCTTTGCAGATTTTAATAAATCTTTGAGAATAAGAAAGGGAACTGAATGCAGTAGCATGTTGAGAGTATGCCCTTTCTAGAAGGTGGGAGATCACAGAGGAGGTATCTAGGTGCCAGAAATGGGAAAGCATAAAACAGACTGTGTGTGAGATCACAAAGACTTTGAATCCTCTTTTAAAAGAAAGGAACACATCTGACTTGGATGGGAAATAGACTGGGTAGGAGTCTGATGTTTGCTATTAAAAAATACAAAGAAACCTCAAATTCAGTTTGTTGGTCAAATTCCAGCCCATTCCTTCCTGAAAGCAAATTGCTTACTCTAAATAAGTTTTATTCCTTTTCTTCTGAAGAGGTAGCAGCCACCTCCCTTAAATACTGCGTTTTCTTTTGCATCTGAAAAATCTGTTCAATTCCCTTTAAATCTGCAATACTGAAGTGTGTGTGTGTGTCTGTGTCTGTGTGTGTCTGTGTATGTGTGTGTGTGTGTGTGTGTGTGTGTCCGTGCGAGACTTTGTAAAAGCTCGTTATGGCCCTCTGCAGGAGGTTGCGTGATGTGATACCGAGCTGCCTCTTTGGAGTCTTGATAGTATTAGAGCTCTGCAATTGTTACTGGTTGATCTGGTAGGCATTTCCATTAGTAGGAAAATTTGTAGTGCAACCCTGTAAACTGGCTGAGAACCCTGCCAAGAACGTGAGGTAGCCCATTTTTAGGTCAGCCCATTTTTAGGTAGCACACTCAAAGCCTGTAGCGGGGGGAGTGTATTGCTTGCTAATTTTTCACCTTGCTGGAAGTTTTTGGTCTTGTGGTCAGCAGAAACCAGGGCCAGTAGATGAGATGTCACTAGACTAATTATGACTGTGACATCTGATGGCAAACTAGCAGCTGAGACCAGTCTCTGTGAGCTAAACTTTGGTAGCAATTGTCATCTGACAAAATTATACCCAGAAGCTTCAAAAAGGGTGGTAAAAGCTGCTGTTAAATTAGAAGGGAAATGCTTTGAACAACACGCTGTTCGGCTTGTACCTGGCAGAAGGTGTCTCTCATGAATCATCATATCCTGACAGACAGAATATCCTAAACTCTATCACACCAGTGCTGCAGTTGCAACCTGAAACACAGCTGGCCTTTACCTTCTCCCTCGGGTTGACCTTGCCCATTAGTGAGAAATGGCCTTGGCAGAGTTAAAAGGGTTTTACCGATCCATAAGACACCGTTGGGATTGCAGCTAGCAGAGCCCTCAGCTGGATGATGTCTCTGTGCTCCCCTCACCTGGCTGGCCCTGGAGGGCTCTCCCTGACTTGGGCTGCAGCCTCTGCTGAGGCCAAGGTCTGGGGCAGCCCTTGCTGCCCTCCACCCAGCTGCAGTGGGGCTGTCCCTGTTGTGCTGGGAGCGCAGGGCTGTGGGTGAAGGCAGCTGGATGCAACAATGCTTTCCAGCACTGGAAACTCAGCAGAGCGGTGATATATTAACAACAACAAAAAAACCTGCCTATTGTCCCGTGATACAGGACACTTTCACATTGAAATTGAGTATGCCTGACTGAAACTTCAGTTGCCAGGTCAGTGTCAAGCTTCTTTTGGAATCCTGTGAGCTAAACCTATTGGGTATTTAATTTTCAGTTGCTTCCAGATCTGTGGTGCCCAAGTTATTTTTTGGCTGGCTCCCATTTTATTTGAAAACTTATTTCTGATTTGAAATATCTGTGTCTTTCTTGTAGGCATTGCAGTTCCCTCCCACAGTATCTTATACAATATCCTTGGCACTTTAATTAAAGAAAGGAAAATCTATCACACTGGAGAAGGATACTTCATTGTGACTCCCAACACGTACTTTATTACAAACGATGCCACAGAAGACAACAGAGAGGTCCCATTGGAGGACAGTCGTTGCTGTCCATCACCTTCCATCACTTACCTGGTAAATATTGAGTGCTGTGCAGACCTAGTGAAAGAGAACATTCCCGTGGTATCCTGTTACAGAATCTGCCAGTGTTTCCCTGACCAGAATATGCCCTGTGTACGAAGACACTGGCAGCTAACGAACCATGAACCTAACGGAGGAGGTAAGAAGGGCTGCAGTGAATTGAAGCCTTCAGTCCGAGCTCAAGGGATCTCCACACGTAATGAAAACCATTCTTGGGACGCCATCAGATCCCTGACATCTGTGAAAGAGAAACTGAAATGCAAAAGGTTTGGCCTTGGCCTTTTCTGGAGAAGCGCTTCTAAAAAAGAAAAGCGTAAGAGATACTCCACTTTTTCAGGCCAGTTTCCTCCCAGGGAGTGGCCAGTCAGGGATGAAGATGACTTAGATAATATTCCACGCGATATTGAGCACGAAATCATCAAGCGTATTAACCCTACTCTGACAGTTGATAATTTGACCCAGCACACGATGTTAATGCAGAAGTTTGAGGTGCAAAAAAGCTGTATCAGCAAGGGTACCTCGGCTGGGGTTTCAACAGTCAGGCAAAACCATCTTTCGAAGGGTTGTGTTCAAAAGACAGAAGGTAAACCAGCCAAACACACCAGGAAAACCAAATCAAAAGAGGAGAAACAGGTTAGCAGAAGCAACAGGGAATCTGACGTGTTTGAGCTAACATCCCAAAATGAGAAACTGCAAGAGAACCTCTCACAGCCTATCAGAAACCAACAGCCAGCTGACATAGCAGTAGAATCCCATGTCATATATAAAAAACAAATTACAAACCCTTTTCAGGACCTGCCATGGAGGCGCAACATTTACATGAAAGGGTACAAGGGTGCTAGGAACTGTCAGCTCAAGCCCAGGATCCAAAAGCAAGAAAGGGCTTCACAAAAGCCACAGTCCTTGGACTCCACAAAAACCTTTGAACAGTTGGCTGCTGAAATGCAGGCTGACAAAGTTAAGCAAAATAAACCACTCCGTGCTAATCAGTCTTCTCTCCAGCTAAGGAAAGGTAGTTTAAATGAAAACTTCACTTATCCTCACGGCTGTACTTCGCAGATAGATAATAAATGCAAATCCTTTCCTGAGAGTGGTATTTCTGAAGAAAACATCTATGGAAGAGCAGCAGAAAAACATCCTGGGGATATTAAAAAATCTCCTCACTCCTACAGTGGAGAAAAGGGTGTGTGCAAAGAAGATGCAAAGTTTTCATTAAATCTGGAGGGTAAGTTTTGCAGGTGCAAAGCTGGCGTTGTGTGTGAGTTGTTAGATCAAACAGCAAATGAATTCCGAAATGTCTGTCTTTCAAACTATACAGCCGATGCTAACCTGGCAAAAAATCCTGGAGTGAAATACAGACAGAAGACTGATAGGAAGAGTGAACCTATATTTAAATATGACTGTGCCGGCCATCCCAGATCACTGAAGCTGGAAAGTGAAGGATTTAGTGAGAACTGCTGTCTTCTGTACCAAAAGGCACATGATGGTGACACCTGTAGCTGGCTACGTCTGGGGGATGGTTTTGAAGGCAGCGAACAACCTCACCTGCCTCCTGGCCACGCTTTTTCAGATAAAAGAGACCGGAGTAAAGCTGTAGAAAAGTTGGAGACAACTATGTCCCTAAAAAACTGTACAGTTGATACTTATCCTGCCAAGTACAATACACCTGTACATGACTCTGGAGAGCACAGATGTAAGGGAAGTGCTTGTTTTGCAGAATCGCTAGATGCTTCAAAAGAGCATCCAAAACGGGATTTCACAGGAGAAAGTTGTTTGTACAGTCAGGTTCTTCCAGTAGTTCACAGAAAGGAAGAAGAAACTGGCCTTACTGAATGTGTGAAGGCTTCAGCCACAGCAGATTTCTGCCACACTAGTGAGGCTGATGCAGATGCTGATGCAGCGCAGAACTTCACCTATGAGAGGAACAAAGTAGTGGCATGCTGTGCTTTGGGTTCACAGACCAGAGAAAGGAGAAACCCTCTGGGAAAGACAGATCTGTTTTCTAAGAATGCATGCGCTGGGATGTCAGGACAGAAACACTTGGAAGGCACAGAAAACCACAGCATTACAGGAGACAGTGGAATCGATTCCCCAAGGTAAGAAAACACGCCTAGCTACATTAGACGTTTTATCTTTGGGTTAACACTCAGGCAGATATGTTGCTGTAAATTATAACCCCCTCTCCCCAACAACAAAATTCTTGCTATCTTTAAAAATGACAGTGTTACGTCTCTGAAATACTCAAACCATGTAGCTTTAGTATGTCTTTTTGCATTAATATTCCTCCACATCAGCTATACAAATGCTTCTTTTTATACTTTGCAATTGTTTCCGCGAGGCAAGAAAACAGTATGAGTTCTGCCTTGCAGTCAAGAGATGGCCAAGTGCAGAAATGTGAAGAAACACAATAGAGAAATTCCTCTTAGCAGGCAGGTTCAGCTTGCACTGCTCTTGCTGTATAGCCTCGATTGGGGAAACTGTGATGTTATCCATGTAGATGAACAATTAAAAATGCTTTAGAGCCGTGTTCAATCAAAATATAAAGTACAAAATACCATCTGACTTGCTCACAATGGACAGGAGAGTGTGTACATCATTGGAGCTAGAAGCTTCTGCTTCCTTTCACAGGGTACTTTTTATTTGTATCTGTACTTTGAAAAATCCCTTAATCAAACCCAAATTGGTATGAAACCCTTTTTTTACACAGTTGTGTGCAGAGAAGACCTACAGAGCTGTTAATGAAGTTGGTAAGGATGTAAGTTAAATTGTTGTGAGGGAAAAATCACATTCGATTTTTTAATAGCATCGTGTATTCTTAAAATCTTAAATGACCAGTATTTAAGTGTAATTATCCCATTAGTTCTTATTAGATGTGTGCTGGCACCTCGAGAAGTTACTATGTGAAGTAACAAACAACGTACCACAGTTTTTAAGGAAATTCTTCTGATTCTTTTCTTCCCCTTAAGCAGCTCTTGGCTCTGCATCTTTCAAGCACACTTCTAGTGTATTACATGAACACTTGAAATCTGATGGGTGCTTTTTAGCAAAATGTATTTCAAAGGGTCGTTTTGATTGTTTGCATTGATGCCATCCGTGGTACCAGAAACTAAGCCAACTCAGTTTATTTTTAGAATGTGAAGCCTGACATCTAATAATTCTGTCTTCATAGATGGACTGAAAAGAAGATGAAGCTTCCTGCCAAAAGCTGAAAGCATAAAGACTAATGCAAAGAGGAGGACAGTGTGCAAGGACAATCACAATACACTTCCTTGCTTCAGCTAACTCTGGTTATGAATGTTTGTCCTTTAATAAGCTTTGTAAACTTTCCCTTTCTAAGAACATAAATTGTAAATGTGATGGCTCACATCTGTGAGGCTGTCTGTAAACCAAAGCTGTACTAAGTTTTCACTGGTAATATTTGGAGAGCTAATGTGTATCTGTTTTCTCATCCTCAATTAGTCTTTGCATCCCTGTGATAATAAAAATGGGAACTGGCACACTTCGTTCCGACCACGCCACTAACCTGGAAAGGGTATGTGGATAACAGGACCTGCATGAGGTGGACAGGACTGTTTTAACAGTGTAATTCTCAAAAGCTTTTCCTACTTGTGCCATAGAAGTAACAGCACGCTCCAAACTCCCCTGTCAGAAAATCAACAAACTAGATTGGCACGCACCTTATTACTACACAACCTCCTGGAATCACAAAGTTCTCTTACTGCATCCTGAAGCAATTTCAGCTGTCCTCCTGAGTCTACCTGCCGTGTTTGTATCTGGCAAGCAGGATTTGGTCTTTGCAAATGACAATGTGTTGGTGCTGGAGACAACAGGTAAGGTCAGCAGCATTGCCTTGGGAGAAAACCTGCTGTGGGTTACTCCAGCATGCTATGCTCTGCTCACGAGCCCCCCTTTCCTTCTCCTGTGGGAATAATGTTCTGTCAGTTGTCAGGATCACTTCATAGCTTTAAGCTGGTAAATCTAATTTTGACTTCTTAATCCTGATGGCTTCCTGTAGCTAAAAGCAGGCTGTGCTCCTGGCGTGATGCTAATCACCAAAGGCTTGTGCTCCTTTTAAATCTCAAGTCTCTTGGTGGTGTGGTACCTGAGAAACTGTGTTAGGCTCTTCTGCTACCGAAAGCTTGGCTCCAGTAGTTATAGAACCAGAAGGCTGAAGCTGTGGCTATCAGCTTTTGAAGCTACTGCAGATTTATTTTAGGGAAGCTGTCCTCAGGTGTGAAAAGTGGAATACACGGCGTTTGTGTAGGCTGGGGCTGAGCGCTCCACTTCGCCTCAGTCAACGGCCGGTTTCAGTCACACTGGTGCCGGGTTTTCCCCGTCAGCCTTCTGCACTGCTCCGCTCTCAGCGCCTCACGCTGCCGCCAGCAGCTTTTCCACTTCCTTAAAACCCCCTCCCTGAGGTTTACGCACGCAACGGGAGCACGGCACAGAGCAAGCCCCGGGTAAAAGCCTCCGGGCGAGCAGCAAGCCGCCATTTTCCCGCCGGCCCTGCCCACCCGGCCTGTCCGTCATGGCGGACGCCTCAAGGCTCGAACGCGGCAGTGGCTACGAAAGGGCGCAGGGCAGGCTGGGCCTTGTAGTCCGGGGGGGAA
The DNA here is from genome assembly GCA_013400835.1 of Zapornia atra. Classification (NCBI taxonomy): domain Eukaryota; kingdom Metazoa; phylum Chordata; class Aves; order Gruiformes; family Rallidae; genus Zapornia; species Zapornia atra. The sequence goes on along the minus strand of VZTU01004615.1, from coordinate 30,130 downwards.
GCCCCGGGGCATGCCGGGCCTTGTAGTCCGGTGGCGAAGCGGCTGGCTACCGGGCGTTGGTGCGTTGCGAGGCCCCTCCCCGCGTGGCTGGGGCACTGGGCGGGTTCTGGTTCTGTCACACGGCGGCCGCTAGCGGCGTGGAGCGGTTGCCGGCGAGTGGAGATGCCCGAGGCCAGCCGGTTTAGCGCCAGCAGCGGGGCCGAGTCGGATCCCGAGTGCCCTATGGAGAGCGAGTCACCTCTGGAAAGCAGCCGGCGGCGGCGCAAGGTACCGGGGAGGACTCAGAT
>VZTU01004615.1:14938-29361 GCA_013400835.1 Zapornia atra | reverse complement strand
AAGGGGTCCTTTTAGTTTTAGCTGCCCTGCAACGCGTTCTCCGCCCCGCCTCGCTCGGGCCGGGTGTTTCCATTGAGCTCCCTGTTCCTCTGTGCTTTACCAGAAGGAGAAAAAAGAGAAGAAATCTAAACACCGCGACAAACCTCGGAAGAGAAAGTGCCAGACGGATGAAAGCGAGCAGTCGGAGGACGATGTCGATTCCCCAAAGCTCAAGAAGTCCAGGAAAGGACTGAAAGAGAATGGCAACGCGAGAGAAGGCAGCCTGGAGAGCACGAGATTGGCTTCCGTGAAAGTGAAATCCAGCTCCAGCAAGGGGCAGAGTAATTCCAGCGAAACGTCAAGCGGCGATGGTGACAGCGAGCAGGAGCAGGTAAAGCGATGCGATTAACTTCCCAGGCCGTGGAAAGACTGCTGGAAATGCTCAGGGTTTAAAACTACTCAAACTGTCTCCCCTTCTGTTGATTACTTGCCAGAATTTTTTTCGTTGTGAAATTCCTGAAGTTCTGGATCAGTGCACCGGTGTTTCCTCACTTCCAACGGTCCGGTGCTCTGGTGGCTGTTGGCTGGTAGACAAGCTGCAGCGAGATGGTGCTTTAATGTGATTCAGCATCATTCGATATGATTGTAATGATTGACTTAATAGTGCAGTAATTATTTGCTTTTAGTTGGTGAAAAAGTTATATATTATGTTTCTGTATCACCTCGGTGGTAGCTAATGTGACAAGAGGGTCCTTAATGTAATAGAAATTCATGTCCTAACGGTTTCCTAGGTCTTTTTAAGCCTTTCTATAAAAGTTTTGCATGGGCCACTCTTCCTTTTTTTGAATGGAATGTATTTTGTACCTAGGATTTGTTTTGGAATGGCTTTATACCTGAGTGTTCTGCTGTTGCTACGTTTTCTTGTTCCACGGGATGCTTCACACAGCATCCAGGGTTTCCATGGTTTCCAGGGTTAGCATTCTTTCCTCAAAGAAAGAAAAATGCTCCTTAGCATTTTAATTGCTGTGCTGTTAAATCCTATATGGAAGTGACACCCTACTAAGTAGGTGTGCTTTTCTTGTGGGGATCAATTTCTGTACCTGTAATTCAGCGAGCAGGGAACAGGCTCGATATCAAGCCTGATCAGCGCATATTGCAGCATAATCTGTTAGGCCTTTGGTAATTATTTAAAATAGAGTGTTAAAGTTTTAATTTGGGGGTTTTGCGTTTGCAGTGATATGTCATTAGATACAAAACAGTCTTTTAACTAGAGATCACTTTCGTCTAACTTTGAAATATGACAATAAGTAAACCAGAGAAGGGTCTGTAGCTGCAGCATTGTCGCTAATAATTTGACCCTTGGGTATGACAACAATGCCTCCTGCTATGCCTGGCAGGACAAGGGGGACTGGATTAAAACTAAAGGAAGGAAGGTTTAGATTAGATATCAGGGGGGAGTTTTTTACAGAAAGAGTGGTGAGGTGCTGGAACAGGCTGCCCAGAGAAGTAGTGGATGCCCTGTCCCTGGGGGTGTTCAAGGCCAGGTTGGATGGGGCCCTGGGCAACCTTGTGTAGATCCAGGCCGGGGGGTTGGTGTCCCTGCCTGTGGCAGGGGGGTTGGAGCTCTATGATCCTTGGGGTCCCTTCCAACCCAGACCACTCTATGATTCTATGATTAAGCTGAATGTTCTGAAGGTCATATAATGATATTTACGTGACGTGTTATCTTATTTTTTATTAAACAGGAGATGACTGAAGAGCAGAAAGAGGGTGCTTTCTCCAATTTTTCTATTTCCAAAGGGACCATTCAGCTTCTTCAAGGTAAATTTCTTGGCATGATGTGGCTATAGAAAAATAACTAATCTCTGTCACATGTTTTTATACATGTGCTCTGCTTGTGCATATGCAAGCACAGATGCTATATAGAAGGCATAATGATTGCCTACTCTGAATACATCGTTGAACATAGACTCTTCTCTATTGCCTGGTTTAGCTTTTACAGTAGAAAAAAGTTAATCCTGTGCCAGAATTTTTCAATTAAAAGTTATTTCAGTGTGAGTAAAAGAACACCAGCTTTATTTGATGTCTTTGATATTGGTTAGTGCATGACTTAGTGTGAATTAAGTGAAGAGTAGAAGTGGCTTTGGCATACCTTTCATTTGGAAGGAAGAGATTTTCATAGCTAGATGGGGTGTATTAGATAAAGGCACAGTACTTAAAAGGCTGTGGTTAAAGGCTAGTAACTTCCTTTGTCTCAGCTAGGACTGTGATAGTACGAAGTAGGACAAAAGATGGACAGTCCCAGGGCATTCTTCACACATGACTTTTGTGATTAAATAAATTGGTCCTGACTGTCTCTAGGGTTGGTTAAAGGAAGTTCTGTTTGGGATAACTTCCTCTGAAGAGTATGCAAGAACTGTAAAAAAGTAAAATGATTGTATTAAGCAAGTCTGTTGAAATTGTCACAGCTCGGGGAGTGACGTACCTGTTCCCTGTGCAAGTGAAGACCTTCAACCCGGTATATTCTGGCAAAGATGTAATTGCTCAAGCACGAACTGGCACAGGGAAAACCTTCTCTTTTGCTATTCCCTTAATTGAAAAGCTTCAGGAAGAGTCACAGGAAAGAAGAAGAGGCCGTCCACCAAAGGTAACTGTGCTCAGTTTAGAATGCTGATTTCTTGCTTTGTCTTAGGTCAGAGTGATTCAGAGTTTCAACCTGCTGGAAAAGTTCTTCAGGTTTGCACAGGGATAAGATAACCCACATTAAAGATTCTTTGAAAGTTGTGTTTGTCAGGCTTGGCCTGCATCCTGTGCTATCTCATACACTCTGATGAAGAATAAAGCGCAGAATAGCTCTATCGACTTGTCGATTCCTTTTTCTGCTTACAGGGAGACCAAAGCTACAGGTGTTCAATGTGTTCCTGTTTAATTTTGCTCAGTCACCTTACATGTTCGGGCCCAGTGTTCACTGAGCGCTTGTTTCTCTCCCAAATTAGCAACAGATGAGTGACTTTTTCAGATTGCTTGTTTATTTAAATATGTGAATAGTGGGACATTTAAAAAATAGACTTTGTTTTCCACTTGGACAACCATTAAGCTATTGAAGCTTCTGCTCTGGACAATGCAGATTCATTATGAGCTGTCTGCATGCTGCTAAGGAACACCTGTATGATTTTATCCCCATTAATAGTGGGATATCCCCTGTTTTGTCACCTGATTTAATCTTGTCACTCATCTCATAGATTATCTGAAACTTAATGTCAAAGCTAGTGCGAGCTGTTTTATTAGTATCTGACTGAGAATACTGGCTCTGGGTTGGGCACAGCCTTGCAGAGGAGGTAAGGTTTTCTTTGAGGGAGTTACAAGTCTTAAAATAAAAATGATTTCTGGCCCCGTTCTGTCATAGTACATTGCTATTTCTTAGCTAAAACTCCTAGCTAGTAGCTTCTCTGTCACCTAAGGTGAACAGTGCTGAATCCCAGCTCTGCAGACAATGTATGTTTTCCCTGAGTCACAGGGAAGCTGATAGATGGTTGATGGCTCTTGCTTGCACCTTCTGGAACGGCTGTGAAGCATGTGTGAAAACCTTCTATTATCCAGATGCTTCAGTCTTGTACTCAGACATCACATGCTACAAGAAAACATGTAGCTGATCTGTTCCGGAGTTAAATACGATTGAAGGATCTCCTGTTTCATTTAAAAAGAAGTTGGTCTCTTGTAAATGAGTATGTGGGAGAGGAGATTAATGGTGTTACAAGAGCCATAAGCAGTGTGTTTCTCTAATCCAGATATATTTTTTTTTATTTAATTCTGTAAGTGGTCAGTCCTAAACTAATGATAAGAAGGAGTTCAGTGATTTCTTCGCAGAAGCCATGTTGTAAGAACGCACCTCTTGTGTCTTTCTTCTATCCAGGTGCTAGTTCTTTGTCCAACAAGAGAGCTGGCAAACCAGGTTGCCAAAGATTTCAAGGACATCACAAGAAAGCTAACAGTAGCGTGTTTTTATGGAGGAACTCCATATAACGGACAAAGTAAGTGACGCATCACTAACAGCTGAAATGTCGATTGACTGACAGATTTGAGACATGCAGTTGGGTCCTTCCAAACACACTTTTAACTCAAGAACTAGAGATTGTTCAGGGGAAACTCGGTAGCTCATAATGTATCTTCTGGCAAGAAATAACAGTAGAATTACATTCTTGGTGTTCCTTGTGTGCTTGAAAGTGGAAGAGATTAGGCTGTGTGAATACGTAGTATTTGGGTTTAGGTTCTTGCAAACATTCTATTTTCTTAAAAAAAAAAGAAAATGTTTAGTCTTAGAGCAGTGAGTGGGTGTAGAGGGGGTTTTTTTTGTGTGATATGGGATATCTAGAAGGACTTGTAACGTGGAGAAGAACTTCTGTATTGTGGCAGCAAAATTTGCCGCGTTGGTGGTTATAAACCAGGGACATGGGAGCAGGAATGAGAACAAGCCCTTTTGTCATACTGTATCTTGAGACCTTAGGGATGCTTTTTTTTTTTCCTGCACAACTTGAGGCAGGAGGTGATTTCAGTAATTTGGATAGTCAAAGAGAGAAAGTTTTATTAAAGTTTCTAATTAAGGTAAACAGCTTGGAGAAGAGCTAAGTAGTTCCAAAGAATGTTAAAAGAAGCTCTTTGCCCCTTTATTTAAATTGTGGGAAGAGAGAAGGGTGATGGGATTTTTTTTTCCTTCAGGAAGAGCAGCAGAACCTCTACCTTACTAGGTCTTTTTCCCAAGTTTTGTCCTGCTCATCATGGAAGGAGAGCGCTTACAAATAGCTTTAAAAGCTGTTGTTTAACTATTGCTTAGCTACCGTGTGTTTCTAATGTAGCATGTGCTCCTTAGTTCATTGCTAACTCCTTTTCTGCTCTTTTCCTGTTTATCAGTTGATCTCATGAGAAGTGGCATTGACATTTTGGTTGGGACACCTGGTCGAATCAAAGACCATCTTCAGAGTGGCAAGCTGGACCTTACCAAGGTGAAACATGTTGTGCTTGATGAAGTTGACCAGATGTTGGACATGGGATTTGCTGAGCAAGTGGAAGACATTTTACGAGTTGCATACAAGAAGGGTAAGCTCAATATTTAAACAAAATGGGAGAAAACATTAGTAATGATTTAGTCTGCTAAATTCAGGTCTATTTTTATGAAAGTTGCGAGGTGGTTTTGTCTATAGCAATGACTGACTACTATATGTTGTAGGAAATGTGCCATGAATGCAGGGCACAAGTGTTGCAAAAGTGGGAATCATTCATAAGACCTTTGCAAAGCTTAAAATCCAGTAACTAGGTATCTATAAATAACTCGCTCTGACACCCATCTATACGTTGTAATTTGACTTCTTCCAGTTAAAATGAATTACCCTTTTCATTGCTTGAAAACAGATTAGATTTTTTGTAGTAACATTTCTTAACCTTGAAAATATTTAGACCTTCTAGAGTATTTTTTCCACCAGATGTTTGATGCATAAATTTAAAAAGCAGAATTGCTGTCTTTATTTTCCCTACTGATATTTGACCTTGTATTTTTAATAACTCATTTAATCAACTTCTGTAAGATAAAACATATGAACTTTGTGAAACATTGTCCTGTGTTTTAAGACTCTGAAGACAATCCCCAGACTCTGCTGTTTTCTGCAACTTGCCCGCACTGGGTGTATGATGTGGCTAAGAAATACATGAAGTCTAGATATGAACAAATTGACCTTATTGGGAAGAGAACTCAAAAGGCTGCTACGACAGTAGAAGTGAGTAATCTGTCTGATACAGAACGTTTTCAGACCTTTTCCCTTTTTCTTTGTGCTACAGTCATCCCATCCTAAGGAACATGATCAGACTGATGTTGAAAATTGTTTTGAGAATTATTTTGTGCCAGTGAGGTATGCTACAGCTACTCAAACTGTTTCTAGGCTTAGGATGTGTCTCTTCTCCCAGCACCCAGAGACCTTAGAGATGCCTTGGGTAGAGTGAGGATTCAGTTAGTTTTGTTGGTTTTTAGAGAAAAGTGGTGCCTGAATTTATCTGAGTTGGAAGGAAGAGGCACACATTAGCATTATGTTGTCTCTCTTAAATCACCACACCCACCACAGTCAAATTCTGTTTTCAAACCTCTGGTGGTAGCTCAGCTCACTGGACATTTGCTTGCTATGCAGTAAATACCATAGCAAGGGATACAACACATGCATGCTAGAAGCCTGACTTAATTACTTGCTTGATAAAATCCTGTTTCAGCTGAAGTACCACTTAGCGGTTACTTGGGCACATCTTAATTGTATCAGTGGGATTGAAAGAATGTTGATCTTGTGAATGGTAACAGCTTTTAACACACTGTGTTTCTTTGTTTCATTTTGCCTTGCATAAAGCTTCAGTTGATAGAACTGTAATAAAATCTTGCACCCCTGCCTTTTTTTCCTATTTCTGCAATTCTTTTGCTTAAGGTTAGACAAATCATGGTGGACCCAGCAGCTTTATGTCATTTTCATGTTCCAGGAACATGAGTTAGCATCATTTGGCCATCAGGAAACTGTATGAACTCTTCAGTGTTTCTGGATTTTTAGAGTTTCAAATGTATTAAAAAAAGAGTGTTGGTGTGTCTTGTTTTGGTTTTTGGTTGGGTTTTGTGTGTGTGTATGTGTGTGTACTAAACACTGGCGTTCTTTTCCACAGCATTTGGCAATAGAATGTCACTGGTCTCAGAGAGCTGCGGTTATTGGAGACGTCATTCAGGTCTACAGTGGCAGCTATGGGAGGACCATCGTCTTTTGTGAAACCAAAAAAGAGGCCAATGAACTGGCTCTGAATGCTTCAATCAAACAGGTATTTTGTCATCTGCATCAAGTAGCCAAAACCTGTCAGGGATGTATCAACCCTATGTTGATACCAGAACTATGCTGAGTTAAGCTTAAAGAGAAGGAGTTTCAAAACTGCCAAACAGAACCTTTTAAGAAAAACCCCAAACTGGTTGAAAGTTTACAGCATAGTAGTCTTCAGGATTAGGCTGCTCTAACAGCTACTGGGCTGCAAAGCTTTCTTTTTTAACTTCAGACGAGTTTTCGCTGACGTTAAATGAGTTAGGAATTATATTTGTCAGCAGAGAGGACTGTCTTGGATTAAAAGATGGTGGTAGATTTGGAGAACTGCTAGGATAACAACAGGTCATGGTGTTGGACCAGCAGTTACTGAGCTGTGATGCTGATGTTAATTAGTAGTGTTGGGGCAGAGAGCAATTAGAGCTGTCGTATACCAGAGGCTATATCTCTTGTTTTCATTAAGATTTTATCAGCTGTTGCAAAGAGTTTGAAGATGTGTACACAGAAAGAATTCAGTCTGCCAACTCTTGTGAACAAGCTGTAGCATATTTCTGAGGCCTGTGGTACAACATGCTCTAGCACTGGTGGAAAGTAACTCCTTGATGCAGCGGTGCGATGATTCTGACTTGTAGCGACACTGGCACTGCAGGCTTGGTTTTGGTGGTGGTATCACAGCAGCTGCTTTTTCTGTGTGTGCTTTCATTGAGGAAAAGCTGTATCTAGAAAGCAGCATAGCTTTATGTTCCTGGGGAAAGGAGAGGTTTTTTCATCTGCCACGACTATGTTCAGGAGTGTTTCTGCCACACTCCTAGATGGCCTCGCTAACAGCTAAACCTGAGTATGGAGCCTTACCCTATGTTAGTGGTGGTGTTAGTGATACCAAATCTTGCATAGGTGATGCAGAACCCTGATCTTGGCAGGTAAGAGGAGGAAATCACTTACTTGTTTCTGTATTAGCATATCAACATGCTAAATACTAAATATTAATATGCTAAAACAGAGTACATGCCTTACCAGCTGACGGTAAGGCAAAACTGTCTGAAAAAAATGTTTTGCATTCTATGCTGAGCCTAGCATTGACTTAGTATTTTTACAAATCATTCTCTTTTTACCTATGGAAAATGGGGTAGCCATTTACAGGCAAGCTGTAAAACATGAAATAGAGAAAAAAAAATAGAGGGCGTAGAGGAAAAACCCCAATTTTTATACATTTGATCTTCACACTTCTTATTGCTGTGATACAGAACTTCCAGACTGTTTGGAATTTTTTTTTTCTTTTTTTAATTAATCTTTTAAGCTCTGTTTGGGGTTTTTTCCTCCTATTTTTAGGACCACTTATATTTTAATCCTTTAATTGGTAGTGGGGAAAATTAATATACTAAGGGGGATTAAGAAGCAACGCTATTTTGGGAAAGATGTTTCAATTAATGTTAAGAAGGCCTGAGGAAATTGTTGAGCTTGAAGCAGCTAAGCATTGCATAGATGGGTGAACAGCAAGCTAGGGCATAGCTGTTTTCCTAAGTCAGAGTAATTAGAGGTGGAGAGAGGACACGCTGTGATCCTGTTTTCCTGTCTTTGTTAAGGGATTTTCCCATACTGAGAAATACTAAGCAAACATTGTAAGATGCCTAAAATACAAGCTCTGGTAATGCAGTGTCGTGCCATATGGTATCTGTTGCATGCAAAGACGTTGTACCTGAAGCTGGCCATAAAAAGGAGCACTGTCTTGGGTTTTGGTACGGTCCTATAATAATACTCTTTTTTTCAGGATTGCCAGTCCCTGCACGGTGACATTCCTCAGAAGCAAAGAGAGATCACACTGAAAGGTTTTAGAAATGGTACATTTAAAGTCCTGGTTGCCACCAACGTAGCTGCCCGTGGTTTAGATATCCCTGAGGTTGACCTGGTTGTACAGAGTTCACCACCAAAGGTAGGAGGAGGCGGTTGCACTGGGTGTCTTGTAATAACGTATGGTTTTGTTTTAAAGCAGTAGTTGCTATCAGGTGGTGGTGTCCACTGTATGGAGTCAATTGGCATTGCATTGAAGGGTGAGAAGTGTCCTGATAGATAGAAGTAATTGTGTAGAGGATTTTTTCAAAGTGGATTGGTCCCTGGTGCACCTGAGGATGGTCTCTGTAAAACGCCTCCTTTTCAGGCTGTTCAAGATCTCTCCCTTCAAGGCTGTAGATGGTGACTGCAAGCCTGGAGACAGTGGGAAGGGAAGAAAGGCTGTTTTTCTTGCAAGAACGATTCACTGGGGTTGGGCACAGGAGGGGACCCCAACAATGAGAATGTTGGCTGAGTTGATAGGGTTTAAAAGAAATGAGATCATCTGTCAGTGAATTCGCTATTAATATCTTGGTAACCGTGCTCAAGCTGATATGCAGAAGGGTGAGTGGGACTGTTTTAGAGGTATATGTACTCAGAACGTTTTCTCTCATTCTCTTGTGGTGATGCCAAAACAAGACTTAGTTGATCCATGCCCACAGTCCTGGCTTTCAAACTGATTTTTAGAGGGTAAAGGAAAAGGTTATTTGTTTTATGTAGTGAAACACTGCTTTTTGATTTATTTCTCTGATGCAGTTATTGTTCAGGCTTAACTGTAATAGCTTCTGCAAAGTGATATGAATGCAATGAATTGATTAAATTGCAAGACATTAGATAAATCATAAGCCTATTCATTTTGAAGGATGTGGAGTCCTATATCCATCGTTCTGGACGTACAGGTCGAGCTGGACGGACTGGGATCTGTATCTGTTTTTATCAGCGAAAGGAAGAATATCAGTTAAGATTCGTGGAACAAAAAGCGGTAAAGTACCATTTTCTTCTCTCTGCAGGCACTCGAATGGTAGCATGTAAAATGGTCAGGTTTTGTTCACTGGTTCAGTTTCAGAATACAACTTGCAAAGCATCTGGCTGAGGTGGGGTTTCTGTGCAGAGGTTGGGTAGGCTGTCAGTCACTGCAGAGCCGTGAGTGTGCTGCGGCTCTTTGTGCCCACCCCACGCTCTTTCAGCAGATGCTGTTGGGATTGTTACCTGCAGAAACAAGGGAAAGCTAGCAAGGTTTCAGCTTAGTGCTCGCCCTGGCATACTGTCTGATGGGTGATTTCCATGTGTGTAGCTTCACTGAGACCCGTTACTTCCATTTTTGCACTTTGTGCACTGTTCCACATGGTAGTTTTCTGCCAATTACCTATCTGGTTGGGATGAGATGGTTTAGTCTCAGCACATAAAGTTTAGGCTTAAGTTTAGAAAGGCTGTGTAACTTGTACTTAAATCCAAGTAAACAAGAATAAAATTAATACTTTAAACTTTTTTTTTTACCTTCCCTCCACAGAATATGCCAAAATAGTGTCTATTTATTTCAGTTTAAGGTCACTGGATCATTTAAACTGACTGGTACATAAAAGGCTTTTAAGTATTGCCCATTTTCCTGTAAGCTTAACCTTGTAATTTTCACTAGCAAAAAGTTGAGAGTTTAAAGGTGGAAAAAAAGAAGAAGAATTACAGACACTTATTTCATTGGAGTTCAGTACTTTAGAAATTAATTATTTATGATCTGCAACTTTGATCTGTATTTTGCTTTCCAAATTTCAGGGCATTACATTCAAGCGTGTTGGTGTTCCTACTGCAACCGATATAATAAAGGCCTCCAGCAAAGATGCCATCAGGTGTGTTGGGTGACTCAAACCCCGTTGTGTCTTGCTGTCTTCCCAGTTCAGAAGGGCTGTTTGGATTGCCTGTTGCTGTCTCGCTGAGCTCTCTGAACCGTTCTGATGGTTAAAAATGGATTTATTTTTCTTTTTGCTTTCATTACTTAGGTGCCTGGATTCTGTTCCTGAAACTGCCATTGAGTATTTCAAAGAATCTGCTCGGGTGCTAATACAAGAAAAGGGTCCAGTTAATGCTCTGGCTGCAGCTCTAGCCCATATTTCGGGCGCTACTTCCATTGAACAGCGTTCCCTGCTGAACTCGGATGTGGTAAGGGTGTATGGCTTAACATTTTGTCTTGAACCTCAAAAAACCCCAAAACTATGCACCTTTGTGTTGTTTAAATTGAGAATTATTTGTCTCCTTTGGATTTTTTTTTTTTAAATGAGAACTGTATTTAAGCTGCTGGGAGCTACTGCTTTAGTTCAAGGCAAGAATAGAAATGCACCTGTTCTCCCATAACTTGAACACTTAGTTTCTCGTGTCTGATTTGCTGAAGCTTCTTCCTCTTGACTGAATGTGGGATGCCCCATTTCTTACTCTACAGGGATTTGTTACGATGATACTACACTGCTCTGAAGAAATGAACAACATGAGCTATGCTTGGCGAAGGCTGCGAGAACTGTTGGGTGATGACGTTGACAGGAAGGTGAACAGAATGTGTTTCCTCAAGGGAAAAATGGTGAGAGGTTTTTTTGTTTGGTTTTTTTGGTATCTCTGCTACCAAGCTCTTCTGGGTGTAGATTTTTCTCAGCAGTTGTCAGGGAGTTGTTGATAACAACCGCCAGAAGTTGATCTTGATCAAGTTGGTCTTGATCTGTTTTATTAGGGCTTAGGCACCTCAGGGGCTTAGGGCTGTGCTCCCCTGACATGCTAAGGAGGTTGTATAACATTCTATATAGCATGGCTGTAGGGCTAGCAGGACGGGTAAAAGGTATGAACGAATGGTGCTTTAATGGCAAAACGTAGAACTGGAATTCGTGGGACTGGCTTTCTAGTACCTGTGACTGAAAGATCAGAAAGTCACTTTTTGGGTTGCACACCTCTAGCAGTGCTGCAACACGTGCAGCAAAGCTCACTGAGACACCCTTAGGGATTCCCCTCACTACTCTTGTCCCATAATTTGTATGCGTTTCTAGAAATGTGGCTAGCATGCCCAGGAATATTTGTGGTGCCGCAGAGGACAAGGAGTGCTTGAGTCCTGCTTTTGCAAGTTGTTAGGCATTATTGCTGATTTGTTCTCTCTTTGTGTTTGGTTGGGTTTTTTTCCTGGGGTGTATCTCCTGTTTTTCTACATGCCCTGATTAATGGAGCTGTACAGGGAGATGCCGTGAGCTTGATGACTTAATTCATTTGCGTGCAGCCAACACATGCCATTCTCTTATCCCTTTTTCTGCTGTTTTATCCTTCTGGTACTTTGATGCCTACTCATTCATACCCATGTTGCAGTTTCCATCACAAGCACCATATACCAAGTGTTGTTCCGGACATGTAGCCTGTTTGTGTTTCCCTGGTTTTGTGTGGTTTAAGGTGCTGTGGGACAGGGAGAACATTAGGCAAAATAAAAGACCCCGAAACTGTTGGAAGACAAATTGAGAGGACACTTCAGAGGCAGATGTTGGATGAGCTTTGATATAGAGATTTGTAACAGAAGCATTAAGATTGGTATGAGTGTGGTTTGAATTTGTGCCTTTCGGAAGTACCAAAAAGAGAGAGGCATAAAAACGGGAGGTGTCGACAGCACCTTAGCTTAGCCTGTCATTAAAATCACAGCACATCAGCATGCCAGTAATGGGGACACCCAGACTTGGTAAGCTAGGAAACCTAAAACGAGGGGCAACCTCGTTATTAATGTGTCCTTCATGTGTGATATTTGATACTGTGTTAATTGGCAAGATTGTTTTATCGTCCTTGCTCTTTCTTTGTATACATTAGAACTTGTGATTTGAAAGAATTTCCAACATGAGTACTGCAGAAGCCAGTAGGGCTGCCATTAGGGATGGAGAAGGGTCACATGCTTATTACTAAGGAGCAAGAAAATGTGAATTGGAACTAGTGGCTATGCAGAGGAAAGAAAAATGTATCTGAGGAAAACATTAAGGAAGTGCAAATACAGGTGTTCTGAGAAGTTCTCCCAGTGTCAATGGTTGCGAGTTACTTTGATCTTTGAAATGTGAATCTGTTCTAGTATGTAAATTTGTAGGCTCTATTTTTATTTAATTTTTTTTCCTTTTTTAGTTGCAGCCAATGAAAAGGCTATGATTGTACCCATTAAAATTATTCTCTCTTTTTAGGGTGTGTGCTTTGATATTCCGGCAGCAGCCCAAAAGGACATAGAGGTGCGTTCATTGATGTTGCTGGTTACAGCTGACTGTAGATAAACCTGGGTGAAGTGAGTTAGGCAGAAAACATTATGTAGCCTGTATCCTGCCTTTTCTACTGGCAAAGGGATGGCTTTGAAGGAATCAAAGAACAGGACAAGCATAAAGTGTTCCTTTCCTAAATTAGTCGCCTGTCTCCAAGAATCTGTAGCTTGAGACTTTTGCACTACAAAGAGTGGTGGTGTGAGCAATCCACCCCTTGTTACTGCTGCTGGATTAATCTTTGTAGGCAACAAATCTCATTACACTAAAAAAATCTCCCCCCTCCTCCCCCCCCACCTTTTCATGCTGAATTCTCTGCACAGAAAAGTGAATTCCAGTTCTGTTCTTGTCAGAATTAGTATCCCCATTCCAAAATTCCCCAGGCTTTCAATCTTTCCTTAAGATATTTCTCCCTTGATGTATCTCCATACCCCCATGCCCTGCCATTCATTCACTCCTAAAACAGTTTTTGGTTCTGGATTAGAGGGGAGTTAAGGTAAGGGCATGGATTTGTGATCAACAATAATTATTGTGGTATTCTTCGTAAACAAAAGAGTTTACAATGAGGCTGTTATGTAAAGCTGTAAGGTGGGGTTTCAGTTCCCTTCTGTGGTATCTGAGGTGTACTCAATTAGCTATAGCCCGTGCACTTAAAACCACTATTGTCTGTACTTGGATCCCCTATACTGGCTGACAGTTTTTCCTTTCCCATGGAGCAAGTTTTGCAATTATGAAACACAGCGTGTATGCTCTCCCAGAATCTAACTTTGTGTCTTTCATTAGGCAAGATGGGAAGATTCAAAACAATGGCGGTTGTGCGTGGCAACTAAATTACCTGAGTTAATAGAATCACAACGAGGAGGCGGAGGAGGAGGAGGAAGCGGCGGAGGAAACGGCCGAAGCTTCTCAAGCTCCAGAAATGGGCGGCGTGGGAGCTCTGGCAGAAACAGATTCAGAGGCAGAGGCCAGAAACGAAGCTTTGACAGAGCCTTTGATCGTTAACTCCCAACAATCCAAAAGCAGAAAAACAGGACTGCAGTATTTTGTATTGCATTCAAGTAGGCTCTTCCTCTCTCTTTGTACCACTTGAAAAAAATCTGTCATTCAGGGTTTTCTTTTTCTCAGTACTACTTTGGTCATAAACAAGAACCTTTTCACTTTAAAAAAAAAACACAAAAAAAACCCACAAGAAAGAGAAAACTTACTATTTCCTATCTCATCTATCCATTTCAGCTCTAAGACTTAAAATCTTCATCCCAGCATCTGGCTGTCATTCAGAACTGTAGCCTGGGTCACTGTATGATGTACCGACCTTAACTGCTGGTCAAACCTGTACATCTTCCAAAACCAGACAGTAATAAATAGTATTTTACAAGTTGACATCCGATGTCCGGCGGTGTTAACAGCAGCTACCCAGGCTTGGAGGGCACCGGCACCTGCACAGAGCGAGGCGGGACACCGGGACTGATGCAACCCGGCTTTCGAAGCGTGGCGGCGGGCGCTCGGGTCCCGCCTCAAGGTGCGGGGGAAGCCAGCGGAA
>VZTU01004615.1:0-14466 GCA_013400835.1 Zapornia atra | reverse complement strand
CGCAGGCGCCGGCAGACGGCGAGTCCCTACGCCGCGGCCGCCGGAGGAAGACCAAGGTAGGAGCGGGAGCGAGCGGCCGCGCGCCACGTGCGGCCGCGGGGCGGCCATTTTGTGCGGCCCGGCCCCGCCGCGGGCTGGGAGGTCCGGCGGGGCGACCCGGGGGTGCAGGCCTTTATAACGCGCAACGGCGCGTTGTCGGAGCGGGCGGGCGAGTGGGGTCGTTCGTCCGCGTGACTCCCGCTTTCCCGCGGCAGGAGGAGGCCCAGGAGAAGAAGCTGAAGCGGTCGGCGAAGCCGAAGCGGCGCGGTAAGGCCGAGGGGGAGCAGGCCGAACCCGAGGAGAGTGGCCTGGGCGACGGTGACCTGGAGCCCCCTCAGCCCAAGAAGACAAAAAGAGTCAAGAGTACCGGCCCGGCTGGAGAGAGCGGCAGCTCCGCGCCTGCGGTGGAAGCGTTAAGTGACGGCGCGGCCTCCCTGGTAGCCCCGAGCGCTGCCGGCGACGCGGCCGCAGGGGATCAGGACAGCGACGCAGAGGTAGTGCCGCTCTGCTCGTGAGGCCCTTGTAATTAGCTCCCACTTATAACGAGCAGGCTCAATAGCGAAGGCTTGGCATGTGTGAGCTGTGGCGGCGTTTTGCAGCCCTTCCCCGTAGATTCACAGCCCCCAGTCCCGTGTGCATGGCCTTGGCACCCGCTTCTGCCCTGGCCGCGGGGCATCGCTCCGTGCTGTGGTGGTACTTTCTCTCCTGGCAGGCCCTTAGGAGTATTTTGCAAGGTGTGCTTTAAGGCACGGTCACTGTTATCCTCATTAATTCCTGCTTCTGGAGTTCTCCCTGCTCTGATTCTACCCTCATCTTCGCAGAGGCGTGCAGGAGGGCCTTGCAGCTTTGCCTACCCTTTTGTAGGGCTTACCTGTGCTGGTAGTTTTCTCCCTTGCATTTAAGATGGGAACGTGAGTCAAGAGAGTGCTTTTTATACGTTGGGTGCGATGATGTTAGAAGTAGAAGCTAAATAGTGAGCTTTAAGTAAGCATCCACTGGTGTGCAAAGTTAAGCTGTGTAGTGTACTGAGTAGGTGTGGCATAGAAGGAAATTGTTGCTTCACACAGTGAGTTGTGACACCGAATACAATTTTTTGGGGGGTGAAAAACAGCTTTCTAATAAATTCAATAGACTGCAGTTAAGATTTTTAACAAATAGCTTCCCTTTCCTGACTTAGAAACATAGGCTCACAATGCGCTAAGAGCACACAGAAGAGGGCAGTGATTCCCTTTTGTTTGCCAGGGGACTTAGAAGGTGACACAGGAGTATGTGAATTAGATGGCAGCAGCTAAGGTTGTGAACGAGTTGTTACAAGTACTGAAAGTCTTTACCTAAGACTGATGTCAACCTTGAATCCACCTGTAGGAGTTCTCTCGCACTGAATGGTGTGGCCTGTGTCAGTCAGCACGTGTCTTGCCTGGATTCCAGTGTCCCACTTCACACTGTGATGATGTTTTTGTTTGTGAAGTATGTGTAGCACAAGGATTTTCTTTAAACAGAAAGGAGGTAACTGGTAAAACTGCAGTGCTAAAAGTAAATGCACGGGGTGGGGAGGGGGTTGTGTATGCCTGTGTAGGAGATGTTATTATCTCTTGGGAATAATAAGGTTTTGTTTTGGTTTGGTTTTTTCTGTTTTATTCTGTTAGGAGCTGACAGAAGAAGCAAAAGAAGGCGCCTTCTCTAATTTTCCTCTTTCCCAAAACACCATCAACCTTCTCAAAGGTTAGTTAATGCTGCAAAAGAAGTTTCTGTAAATGTTTGTCCATAACTGCATGTTGTTAGCTGTGCAAGCAGAGACAGAAGCCAAGGGTAAATTGTCTTAAGTCGTCTTACCTTGACTGTGGAGTAAGAATGTGCACGTGAGTGGTCTCTGTAGGTTCAAAGAATCTAATGTGCACAGGAACAGAGTTCCTGTTTCACTTCAACCTTTGTCGTTATAGGGCGAGTTTATTCTTCCATGGTGTGGTTATTCCTGCATATGTGTCTTATAGACTGTGTTTTTCTTCTCATCAGCATCCACTTAGTTACTGTGTATATTTTAATTCTGGTATCTGCTGTTTCCAACATCCCTTCTTAAATAAGTGTAATGGCAGTTCCTGTATGAGGATTATTTGGCTTCTGTGAACAGATCATCTCTGATTATTCTCATACTTCTGGGCATTTTCATATCTCTTCTAGATTAGTTTTACTGTGGATGTAGTTGCTGTAGAATTCCTGCTGTTCTTTGGGAAACTGCGATTCTTGTTTCCCAGAAAAAGGTGTTCCTAGTTGCTTTAAGTTTTCCTTGCTTGGAAATTCCTCTAGGAAGGATTGTGTCACTTCCACTGTGCAAAATCTCTCTCAAGTTTTAGAATATCTTAAAATAAATACCCTCACCTCATCCCCTGTCCTCAAAAACAAGCTACCACAAAATATTATTCTTTGCCTGCGGTTGACTTATGCCAAGCATGGTGGAGAGGGCTTTATTTCATGGTGACTACTCAGCTGTGTGTTTAAGGGGCAATACTTCTGATGTGGGGTAGGAGGGAAGGCACACAGGTGTGTATTTATCCTGACCTGCGCTTTCTGTCGCATACGGGGTTTGACATGGTGTGTCCTATGTTTTCGGGCTGTTTATGTATGAAGGCTTCTAATTGTGCCGCTTGCAGTAGAAACCTAATGAAATTCAACAAGAGCAAGTGTAAAGTCTTGCACCTGGGGAGGAATAACCCACTGTATCAGTACAGGCTGGAGGATGACCTACTGGAGAAGAGCTCTGTGGAGAAGGACCTGGGGGTCCTGGTTGATGACAGGTTGGCTATGAGCCAGCGGGATCCTGGGATGCATCAGGAAGAGTGTGTCCAGCAGGTCGAAGGAGGTGATCCTCCCCCTCTACTCTGCCTTGGTCAGACCACACCTGGAGTATTGTGTCCAGTTCTGGGCTCCCTGGTATAAAAAAGACAGGGATCTCCTGGAGAGAGTCCAGAGAAGGGCTACGAAGATGATTAGGGGCCTGGAACATCTCCCGTATGAGGACAGGCTGAGTGAACTGGGACTGTTTAGTTTGGAGAAAAGAAGACTTAGGGGGGACCTAATTAGTGTTTATAAATATCTTAGGCATGGGATGCAGGGGGAATTGGCCAGCCCCTTTTCAGTGGTCTGTGGGGACAGGACTAGGGGCAATGGCTGTAAGCTGGAGCATAGGAAGTTCCGCACCAACATGNGGGGGTTGGACCGGATGATCTCTTGAGGTCCCTTCCAACCCCTACAATTCTGTGATTCTGTGAATCAGCACCTGTTAATGAAGCCTCCTTGGGTTATTTCACAGCTCGTGGTGTAAAATACCTGTTTCCTGTGCAAGTGAAGACTTTCCAGCCCATATACGATGGCAAAGATGTCATTGCTCAGGCTCGAACAGGGACTGGGAAGACCTTCTCCTTCGCTGTTCCGCTGACTGAGAAACTCCAGAGCGTCTCGCAAGATGGGAGAAGAGGCCGCTCGCCAAAAGTAAACACTGCTTAAGGGTTAACACCAAAAGTAAACACTGCTTAAGGGTTAACACCAAAGTGTTGGAATATGGAAGTTTACAAAAGTGGGTTTTGTAACTGCTTTGGGGATTTCTTCACTGGTGATTGCAATACAAAACTCTTTCCTCAGACCTGGAGCTACAGTGTGGCAGGTTTTGCCCCTCACAGTGATAACATGTTTCACTTTTCGGGTTCCTTGTGACCTGATTTGGGAGACTGCTATCCTGAGGAGTTAGTGTGTGGCTTGGGGGTTGAATCCCCTGCTTTTCTCAGTGGTTAAGTCAGCTGGACTTGTCCCCATTCACAGAGTTTGTTTCTCACTGCAAATTCCGGGGTACTAGCTGCAGGCACTTGTATTTTTATTTTCTATATGTAATGGATGCAAGTGGTGTTTACATCTCTACTTAAGCATAAGATGGAATTGGTAACCTGTGATCATGTTCTCATGCAAATTCAGTGTATATGTTTATATAGACTGAATAACTGCTATAATCCTGAAGATTTATTTAAAGTGATGTAAGTTTTAAGATCTTCCTGGCAGAAAGATTTCCAGAGAAGAATTAATTTCTTTGGTTTATTATTCAGTTCTTAAAAGCAAATGGAGGGGAGTGAGGGTAGATGGTGGAGAAGGAGGTTGTGTGGCTAGAGTGTTCTATGCTCTGTCTCTTAAGATCTTACTCTACTCCATCTTGTTAGTGACTGTTCCTGTGCTGCAGTGTGCAGGCTCCAGGTGCAATATTCCTGGGGCGGTGGGGAGCTGTGAGCACCTCAGGAACAAGTGTAGAGTAAGAATGGGATGACTGTGAATTAAACTCTTCTAGTACCCTGCCCCAAGCACAGCTGCATTTTTGCCTCTTTTCACTCCTTCCAGGTGCTGGTTCTTGTCCCAACCAGGGAACTGGCCACCCAGGTAGCTAAAGACTTCAAAAATCTCACCAGGAAGCTATCCGTGGCTTGTTTTTATGGAGGAACTCCATATAAAGAACAGAGTAAGTAAACACTAAAGAGTTACTGTGAGATTGGAGGTGGCATTCTCCAAATGAGTCAAGAGGCTTTTCTTCCCTTCAGTTTCATGTCGGTCAGGAACCATGACCTTGCTTTCAAAGGAAATGTGCAGCCTTATTTAAGAATTGAATTCTTTAAATCTTTATTTAAGAGTGGGTGTAAGTCTGCAGCGTGCCCAGTCCTTGCAGTTTCTTTGTGTGTTTTCTGTAGGGACATATACTGGGACTAGACAACTGTCCAAGAAAGAGAGAACCAAGTTACGTACACGTGGCTCTGTCTGTCTCTTATCAGAGATAGCTGTGAAAAAGAATTTACCTGAAAAACTAAAGGGTTATTTCTACAATAAAGCTCTGGAGGTTTCCAATGCCAGTTTGTTGCCACAAGGAAATTGGAGTATCTTGCTGTAACTTTGCTTGTGGTTTAGCTGATATTCCTGACAGAGCAACTTGGGCTGCCCTTGGGCTTAGGTGTTTGTTACCTGGACTGGACATAGTGCTTTATTCAGAGACAGGAGTGAAAGGCGGTAGCTCTTTGGTTCTGAAATTCAAGTGTTGCTTTGTACTGCTACCTTTTTACCTTGTTGTCTCTTAGCATTCTGACACTGTCCTTGTTTCTTTGTCACTTCTTCCAGTTGATCTCCTTAAAAGTGGCATCGATATTCTGGTGGGAACTCCTGGACGGATCAAAGACCATGTTCAGAACAGCAAGCTGGAACTTTCCAGCGTGAGGCACGTTGTTTTGGATGAAGTTGATCACATGCTAGACATGGGCTTTGCTGAACAAGTGGAAGAAATCTTGGGATTTGCTTATAAAAAAGGTAAATTCTGACATCAGGCGAGGGAGGGGTGGCAAAGTGGAAAATGCAGTTACATTATGAAAACTGATGGTGCACCCCCAGCTTGAATCCTTTGCGTGACTCAGAGAAAAGGGAAAGGTAGAATTGGAAAAGGTTCAAAGCAAGGTGAAAGATGGCTGAAGGACTGGAATGGTGTCGCTGGATGATGCCAAAAAAAGCAACAACCCCAGGTCTGTTTGGGAAGTCAGCAGGCCTGCCGGCGGCCTAGCTCTCTTCTCCCAAGATTCAGGCCCTGACAATATTCTTCTGTTCCCATGAGAGAGGAAAAGTTACTCATGCAGAGAGGATCTTAATAATCACATTCTCAAAACACAGCGGCCTTGTTGATAGGGGTACAGGCTACCCTAAACCAAGAAGCAGTTATGGGAAGGTATTTGGGAGTAACAGAACATGTTAAGAACCAACCATAATAAGATGGTCAGAAACAGCAGGTGTGCGGATACTTTTAGGCATTAAAGGTAAATGTAGGATATTTTGCTATAAGATAGGTTTATCAGAACTCGTTATAATCACTAACCAATCAATATGGTGTGAACAGTGTGTGTAACCAATTAGCAGGTTTTTAGCTTGCCACGTTTGCAGTAATAAAGGTATAGAATCTGTGTGATTTCACCTAATAAATGGCTTCACCTAAAATTCATACCGAATTGTGTGCTACTCTCTGCCGGATGCCACACAGGTCCCTAAGCCCTAGTGCTCTTCATCCTGAGTGGTGACTGAACATAGGGTTAGGGTTATGGTTTGGCTGTACACTCATCATCACACAGCTAGGGAACATTTGCTCTTTTCTGATAGAACAGGCATTCAGCAGAGCCACATTATAGCAGGTACAGAGCAGAAGAGGGATATTTTAATAGTGTGAAAATCCTTGCAGCACTGTCCTAAGATCACAGATTTCTAAAAGGAGCTTGGCAAATTACTGGATAGAAATATCGAGCGTTGCTAAAAGCAAGCGAATAATTTCTGGCTCTGGGACCCACAAGAAGCTGGTTGCTGGCAGAGTTTATTTGTATCTTTGTTAACTACACTTGACTGCTGTTGATGAGAGTATATGGCCTTCATGGATCTTAGGTTTGACCCAGGACAGCCACTGTCATTTTTACTTGACTGTTAAATTCTCCCCTTTTCCACAGAGTTGGGTTTTAATATCTTGACATCCAAAAAGTAGAGATAATCTCCTTAAAAAGGAAATCTGTATAGGCTTTGGAAGAGTTGTCATAATTACTCATCTTAACAAGCTTTCTTTGTTACCGGAAAATAAATTGGAGGGAATAGTAGTGTTCTTTTGCAATGTGTATTTGTTTCTGTCTGATCCTGTGGAGCTCTGGAAGCAGGTTAAACATTTTCAAGATACTGTTTGTTACACTGTTCTTACCTGGAGCAGCCTGTCTTGTTTTAGAATTATTCCCCTCAGTCTGCAGAGTGTTCTTTTTTTAGCCTTCATTTTTCTTTGGCATGTAGCCATACCACTCACAGCTAGTTAGTACTGGGATATCGGGCAAGGAGGGATTGAGATGGGGCTCCTTAAGGTATGTGTGAGCACTTTGAGCACAGTCTAAACCATTTTTAGCAGATGATCTGGAAATGCATCTGTATTTCTTCTCAGGCAGGATGAAGGACTTGGTTTGGTCCATTAAAAGTGTTTTCATTGCTTCCAAGTTTTCTTCTTGTATCTGGCTTGCTGCATGTATGAACCTCTCCATTTGAGAGTAACTCTGCTGCTTTGTTTTATTATTACATCAGTTCTCAAGTTTCAGAGCCTGCTGTGATGACTGCAATTGATGGCTTTTCCTTCCAGGTTCTGAGAACAACCCCCAGACACTACTGTTTTCTGCAACTTGTCCACGATGGGTATATGATGTGGCAAAAAAATACATGAAAGATGAGTATGTACAGATTGACCTGATTGGAAGGAAGACACAGAGGACTGCCACAACTGTGGAAGTGAGTAATTCAGCTGCAGACCAGTGCAGGGCCTGAGTGTGTGTGGCTGGGGTGAGATGGGTTCTGCATTGACTTTAAAAATGGGGGTGTGGAGTGATTTTTCACGATGGACACAAATATTTTAAGCAAACTTCCCTAGGGGGGCAGTAGTTCTCAAGCTTTAAAAATTATAAATAGATGATTTCTTGTGTTCGTTTTGTCTGCGCCTGGCTCTATGCTTGATACAGATGCTTACCCTGTTTCTTTCCCAAACAGCACTTGGCTATACAGTGTCGGTCATCTCAGAGAGCGGGAGTTCTGGGGGACATCATTCAGGTCTACAGTGGCAGCCAGGGGAGGACCATTGTCTTTTGTGAGACCAAAAAGGAGGCAAATGAACTGGCTATGAACGCTTCGCTCAAACAGGTACTGGGTTCCGCATGGAGAGCAGCAGTTTTGGATATATAGGGGTTGAAGGCCCTGAAATAGTTCTGTGATTGCAACTGTGTGGATGGAGTTGTTTCTGTGGCTGGTTTTGAGACTTAGGAAAGCTGTTTCTAAAAGTAGAGCTTTGCAGTAAAAATTGCTGCGATGATGGAATTATTCATTTGGCTTTAAATTCATACAGGGCAGAACGGTTGGCAGATAGGCAGCTTGTGCTGAACAACCAGGAGAGAGTAATAATGCTAACAAACAGAAGCTAGTCTTGTGCACATATTCCATCTCGTATCAGTATTCAGGAAAATCCAGCCAGTGTGGTAGAACAGAATGTGCTGTTGCCCTTGGAGGGTCATTAAACACTTTGTTCAGATCTCAGGTGATAGATGGAGTGGCTTTTCTACTTTTGCTTCAATTATCAACCATTTCTTGACAGTGTGGAAAGGCACTGGATTTTTTTTTTTATAATATCCTGTTTGATACCAAATACTAGTTTATGGAAAAAGAGCAGAAGTGGGAATGCATGATTTTCCCAGGGTTGGACGTGTGTCATACACCATCCATATTAAAATCTTTCAGGAGCAATTGTTTTTCTGTTGGCCCTGCTGCTTTCACAGTAAATCCAATGGGTTTGTTCTCATGTCAGTATGTGATGCATTTTTCTCTCAGGCTAGTGAGTTCTGCTGTAATGTGTTACTTGTTTGAATTCTGAGCTCGTGACTGCTCTTCCTCCTTGTGAAACGCTTGACCTGTCTCTTGGCCCATTAAAGGCTGAGGCCATTCAGGTCACCTGTAGGGTTTGGGAATGCCCTGAAAACATCCTTTCCCCTTTTGAGTGTTTGGGGATGGCTTCCTGGGGAAGAGGGCAAAGTTTCCTGCTGGCTCTTCACAAGCAGCGTTGAAGTTGCTTCCATTTGTTCCAGTGTCAGTGAAAGCTGAGGTGGGCCGGTGCTGGCAGGGCAGGCTGCAACTTGTACAGTCTGCTGTTGGTATGCTACAAATCACAACGTTACGGTAAAACTGCTTACGAGTACTGTTGTCCCAGAAGAGAATCGAACCACAAAAGAGGGTGCTTTATATTCCTTTGGTAGCAGCTGTGTAATTCTTTTCTGTTGCTGTGCACAGTATTTTGTGTTTTGTAATGGGATGTCTTTAGGTCCTGCAGCCTGGACTCCTATATCAAATGACACCTGAATGGCTTTGTTTGCTGACAGGATGCCCAGTCCTTGCATGGTGACATTCCGCAGCAACAGAGAGAAGTTACATTGAAAGGCTTTAGGAATGGTGTGTTTGAAGTTCTGATTGCAACAAACGTAGCTGCCCGCGGTTTGGATATCCCTGAGGTTGACCTCGTTATCCAGTGCTCACCACCAAAAGTAAGTCCTTACAGGAAACTGAAATTGTAACTTAACTTTTTGCAACAGAACCAGTGGTTTACTCCTTTGTCTCACCAGAGCTATTACTCTGATTGACTAATGAAGTGGATTTTTTGTAATTGTAGCCCTGGAGTTTTCTAGTTAAGCTTTTGTTTCAAGCTGTGATGAAAGTAAAACTGATGGGTTTTGGTTACTCTGGAAAGTTGTAAAACGGCCTTTGATACTGTGTCAGTATTTCTGAATCCCTTCTGAACATAGTTAGGCTGGCTTTCATGACGATTCTAAAATGCCTTTTTCCTCTTTTGAAACTCTAGTGGCACTTTTTATTTAAAAAACTTGTATCAGTAATGTTTGTTTACCTGAGGCAGCATGCCTTGGGTAGGGTAGTATACTGAAGCCTGGGTGGTTCGTGTGTAGTTCCAAGTTCAGGTGTTGGAACATAATATAACACTTCTTGGGCTCCCAAGTTAGAATTTGGGTTCCATTTTTCTCTTTCTTGCAACATATAAATGTCAAAGAGCTTAAATGACATAAGGTTTTCTCACGTAACTCTGAATTTCTGAAGGATGTTGATTCCTACATCCATCGTTCTGGACGTACGGGTCGAGCTGGCCGGACGGGGATCTGCATTTGTTTGTTTCAGAGAAGAGAAGAAGATCTTCTGAAACAGGTTGAGCACAAAGCGGTGAGTTCTACCTAAGACTTAGTGAAATTCTTCAGCTCCTAAAGGACTCTGGCACTCTTAGACCTTGTAACCATGGGCTGCATGGGTGCTGTGTGGGCCTCATGTCCCCTAGGTCTAAAATGTGAATGTTTGGTAAACACTGCTAAGTGATTTTCTGTCAGCCCTCTCTGATAGCCCACAAGTTTCCCCATGTTGGCAGTGCTCTGTTGCTGTCAACAGGCAGGCTGTGACAGGAGTATGTGAAGGAGACCACACCTCACATTTCGATCTGCATGTAAATTGGTATAAAGTAGCTCCACATTAACAGAGATGGGAAATGAAAGCAAAGCTTTGTTCTGGCTTAAGAAGTAACTTAATTAAAGTAAGGACTGTTAATGTTCTGAACAGTAAGTGACTAGAGGTCTCAGTAACATTACTTGGGTAGGGTTGAGTTACTGTAGAGTGCTAAAAATACCTTCCTTTGTCTTGATTTCAGGGGATTACGTTTAAGCGTGTAGGTGTTCCTTCTGCTATGGACGTGATTAAAGCTTCAAGTAACGATGCCAAAAAGTAAGTTTATTTGCCTGTTCCTAAATGATGTCTGGAGTTCTTACCAGCAACAATGGTACTGTTGCAAAACTTGTAAGAAAATCAAACCTCTGTCTGAGGGTGTCTTTGTCTGCGTTAGAAGTAGCCTGCTTTGCATGCAGATGCTGACTAATTTTCACAAGGTGATATCAATAAACCTCTATGTGATTGAACATAGGCCTTTTCATAGAAGGTTAAGTACTCAAAGTTCTCACAATAAATTGCATCTATTTATATGGAAATCACTAGCAGGACAAGGAGTTACTGTCACCAAGGGAAACTGATTTTGTCAGCTCAGATGATAGTATTGCTCTTACCAGGCTGCTACTGTTAGTATAGTGAGGAGTTACTCTGTAGCAGTGAGGGTTGTAGCCCTATCCTGTGTTTCTTTGTATTGTTTTATTCTAAAAGGTGGTGGGTTTTATTCCATTCAGGTCTTTTGACATTCGCTGCCTGGTTGGTGGAAGCTGCACTGACAGAGATTATAACAATTAGCAAGGATTTGACCAGTGTAAGGGAGATGGTGGGCATGGTGTTTGGTTCACCGAGTACTGAAAAGCAGTGGGAGTTGCTGGTGTACCAGAAATAGCATTAGAGAAGTCGCTGTTCTCAGTTTCCCAGCTTGTTCTCACTGCCTGTCCTGAAAACAGTCGATTTAATCAGCTTTCACTGAGAGCAAAATGTGCCTTACCCCAGCTCAGGAGTGGCATTTTAGTGATTTGCTTCTCTTCCTTGTGAAGTAAAAGCAAGGGATTCTTGAGTTTGCTGGCAGTGTGTTCTTGTGGATTCTTGGGTATGGCCTTAAGAATGATGAACCTCCCCTGGATGTATTGGTCAGTGTTCTCAAACGTGCCATGTGTCCATCCCCAGTTCTGAACGTGTGTTTCAAGAGACTTGGCTTAATGAGCAGAGAAGGTAGAATTCATCAGGAAGAACAGAGTTAAGAGTGGTGGTGAAGCATAGGCGTTATAACCAAGGTTTACAGAGATAATTTGTTAACCTTGAAAGCTGCCTGGAATCTGGTGTCTTGAACATGACTGCACTTCCTATTGGTCTTTGCTGATTGATCTCTTGTGTTGTCACTGTGTAGGTTGTTGGAGGCCATTCCTCCTTCTGCAGTAGACTACTTCAGAAAATCTGCTCAAGAGCTCATAGATGAAAAAGGGGCAGTTGCTGCCCTGGCTGCAGCTCTAGCTCATATTTCTGGGGCAGCTTACATACAGCAGCGCTCCTTACTCAACTCAACTGCGGTAAGTGACGTTGTACCTCTGTTAACAAGAATGGATAAAGTAATAAATAGCTCATGTCTAGTCTGAGTCTGGCATCTTCTTGGGCTCTTCCCATAGGCCTGCTGAATAGGTGTTATTCCCAGCTTCTGGTTTGTTGCTTGTTCCTTTACTGAAATCAGCTCTTGCCGGAGAAACTCAAAATCAGTTCCTAAACTTTCTTTTCATGAGAGTTAAAAGAATTTCTCCAGAGAACTAAGTGACAGACTTTGATGCTCAAAGAGAATTCAACTAATAATGACATTTTATGAGCTAATAGATAAGTTTGTGCTGTTTCCAGAAAGCTTTTACATACCATTAGTATTTCTAATTAGTAGCATGGGATTACCTGATACCAAAGAGATTTTGACAGAAGAAAAGCACAGCCTTTCCTTTTTCTGATACGTTTAGTGGAGAACTTGACCCAATTTGTTGTGTGGTAACACAGCTTTGGAAATGGCACGTGACTGGACTCTGCTTCTTGTATCAGTTCAAGGGTTTTTTTTAATGCTTTTTCTAACTAACTTTCTGACTTATTCTGACACGGAATAAATGTCTCTACTTCTGGCTAGAGTACAGAAATGCTGTTGGCCTTTGTATCAGCTGGCAATCCCAGGTTAGAGGGATGCCTTCCACTTCCTTTTATTTGCTTCGCTTTTGGCAAGCTGATTTCTTAGAAATAAATACCACATTACAGCAACAAGTTACTGCATAGTTCATTAGTTAACGAGGTGCAGGCTGACCAACCGAGTTCATTCTTGTAAACGTTACTGTTTCTCTGAAGGGCTTTGTGACCATGGTGTTGAAGTGTTCAATAGAAATGCGTTCCATGAGCTATGCCTGGCGAGGACTGAAAGAGCAGCTCGGTGAGGAGGTCGATTCCAAAGTATCTGCAATGCGCTTCCTCAAGGGGAAGATGGTAAGTTGGCCCCCCCTTGGGGAAGGAGGGATGCATGTGTATGTATGGGCAGTGATTGAAGCACGAATTCTGAAGTACTAGTGTAAAAACATTGATACCTTACTCTGTCCCTACTCCTTTCTCATAAAATGGTCATCTATCACGAGACCCCCTGAAAGTGTTTAGGTATATGCTATTAAAAAACATATGTATATGCCTAGCATCAAAAACGTTGAAGCTAGTTAAGTGTTAAAAAGACAGCTACTTAAAGGGAGACAGTGATTCTAAATGTTAACGCAGGAATTCTCTCCTAAAAAGAAAAAAAGCATCAGAAATACATATATATATATATATATGTATTGGCAGTGGTTGTTGTGACCTGAGTTTTCTTTGTAAACTCTAACACTATACACCATCTCCTGTGCAAGGGTGTTCTCAGTGAGTTTGTGGTGCCCAATGATACCTGTCTTAGGCTTTAACTCGAAACACCCTGCTTTCCGCCATTTCTGGTTTCTACACTTGGAGTGTATGAGTGTTTGCAGGTGCTGCCTGTCTGGAGTTGTGTGTCTCCATTCTTGGATGTGTCTTTGAAAAGTAAGTATTTTTTTTTCCTGTTACAGGGGGTGTGTTTTGATATCCCTGTTGGCGAACTGAGTAACATACAGGTATGTGTTTTTGCCAGAATTGGCTCTGGAACCTGGTGATTTGCAAGTTGTTGATTGCCGTATATAGGATTGAATATAGGGTGGTTTAGGAGGATAAAGTTTGTGTTTTAATAAGGATATTCTATGACAAGTCATTAGAAAGAGCACAGTACAGCCAAAAAATATCCCGTTGTGCCTCTTTCTTGCTTCAGTTTCCATTATATTACCTGATTTTATTAAACAAAATCCTCTGTTGTCCTCTCTGGAATGCCTTTGCGTTCAAATGTTGCTTTTAATGGTTCAGGCTACCTCGAAGAGACCTGCAGGCCAATAAAGTCTTATAATGTTGGTTTTGTTTTAGGAACAGTGGAGTAACACCAGGCGCTGGCAGCTGTCGGTGGCAAAGGAGTTGCCTGAGCTGGAAGAGTACCCACAGGAGGCGGGACGAGGGTTCTCCAGGTTCGGAAACGGGAGGAAAGGTGATGGCGGCTTCAAGAGAAACAGCTGGTTTAAGAATGGAAACCAGGGACATGATTCTAACAGGGCACTTGATTAACCCTCTGGTACAGATGGGACTGAGTCGATTTTTATCGGAAAGTAAAAAGCCTGTTAGATGTTGCTCTTTGTCTTTATTCCTTGATAAAGCCGTCCATCTTAGAAGATCTCTAGAAGTCACGTTTGCTGAAACAACTGGGTTTTTTTGAAGAATTTTCTTTTTGCCCAGCAAACCAGCTGCTGCCATTTCCCTGCCATTAAACATCACGCACATCCCTAGGGGTGAGCATTTTCACCCGAAACTCTGCACTGTGGGAGATCAGCACTCTTCTGAGCGTGTAGTTACAGCACACTGCCGGTTCAGCAGCCCTCCTGTAAAAAAAAACCCAAAACAACCTGGTTCTAAAAAAATGTCTCTCTTCAGTAAAATGTGAGCTCGAGCCCGCAGTGCCTTAACCCTCCAGAGCCTGCCAGGAGCGCGGAGGCACCGGCGACCGCGCTTGTCTCGGGCTGTCCTCCAGATTCCGCACGTTTGGCACCGTTCACCCTCAGCCCAGTTACCGAGGCTGGGAGGAAGAACGACCGGAACTCTAAAGCAGCAGGAGAGGGGAGCGCGGGGACCACCCCGGCGAGGCGGCTGCCATGGCGGCGGGGAGGGGGGAGAAGGCGGGGCCGCCCCTGTGGCGTTGATTGGCCGAGGGCTTGTCAGGTGGCGGTGCGCGTGACGCTGGTGGGCCCGCGGAGGGAAGATGGCGGCGGCGGCGGCGGG
>VZTU01004611.1:0-10009 GCA_013400835.1 Zapornia atra | reverse complement strand
TTCTGTGATTCTGTGAAATGGGGCTGGTTGGGGAGGGGAACTTTTTGGTGTCTCTGGGGCAGTCCCAGTGCAACCAGGGGCATTGGGTCAGTCCTTGCATCCTGAAGTACTGTGTTAGCATCGGGTTGATAAGGAACTCTATGTTACCATTGGGTGTGAGCATGATTTACCACAGGCTGCTATTGTTTCCTTTTCATGGTGATTTTGTCATGAAAGTGTCCTTATCCCAACCCACAGAGACTCTGTCTGGTTTTCCTCTGGGAGTGTGTGAGTGGCATTTGGTGCTTAGTCACTGTTTGGGGCTGAACTACCACATTAACCTACCAGACATTCCTGCTTTTTAGGTTTGTGGCATTTGAAAATGGCCATGAAAAAGGATTCTTATATATCGTTTACCAGCTTTCATGAAATAGTGCTTTGAGCTGGATATTAACATTTATCTCATTTGTCATTGGTATACTAGAAAACTTATACAAAACATGGTTTAGACTTTTTTTCCCCTTAGATGTGCACTGAGTACACTGTTAGGCTACCAGAGAAACGTTGTATATTATCTTCCCAGGCTGCCTCAAATCAAGCTCTATATAATTTGCATTCAGGTTTTTTTCATAATGATTTTTCCTGTTTGACTTACTCCTTTGCTTCAAGGTCGGTCTGGTGAATACAGCTTGAGGTACTCTAGAGCATTACTATGGTGCTCCAGACCTGCTTGTTCTTGTTCTAGGGAATCCAGGTTCAGTGTGAAATATGACTTCTCGGACATGGTCAGCTGCATAAATACAAGTTAGTCAGCTGTCTTCTCAACCCTACAGGATACCTTACGATTTTAGGAAAATATTAACTTTATGACAGCTGTATACTTAAGATTTAGCTTCTTCCCTTTCCTCAGGAGTTATGGCAGAAAAAAACCCCAACCAAACAACTGTAATATTTGCCTCTGTTCAGGATATAAGACAGTAAAACCACATTTATCTTTGTCTTGCTCTAAGGACTATCTCTTAAGATGTATTTCTCTTTTCTGCAGCAGGGACATTAATGTACTCAAGAAATACTTTTGAACTTCAGAAACCATAAAAATGAAAACAGTAAGGGGTTATTAAAAAAACTCCAAAACACTTAACCAAAAGTAAAAATAATTTCCACATTACTTTGATATACGCTGGGTGAATAAGTTGTTTTTAATTCTTCATTAAATGTTTTATTTTAAGATTTCAACTGCTAAATAAAGAAGTAAACATTTTGTTGCATAAACATATATTAACCCAAACCAATTAATTGCTACTGGATTTCTACTAACAAACCACTGTCAGTGGTAAGGGAGCAAGAAACTCTAAAACAACCAACCGCATCACCATATCTGATTTTCTGTATTATTATCTTTAGTTATTGTATTTAAGTTTTAGTTGTACCTGTAATTTCTTCCTTATTCCCCAAATCCCTTTCAGTTTGTCCTTCATAGTAGAAATATTTGTAGATAATTCTCCATCCTGTTCTTGGCTTTTCTTTTGTGGAGAGAAGCCTTTAGATCTTTGTTAATTGCAATATACCTTTCTGGGATCAGCTGTTATGACTAGGTTTCCTCTTTAACACAGAAATGAAATAGAGATATATTGAATAGATAGGATGGAATTAAACCCACGAAAATCTTAATCAAACTAGGTTTGTGTCGGTCAAACTCTAGACCATACTCCATGCCAAAACTTACTTCAGAATGGAACTGAAGTGCAACATAAATTTGGCAGTGTTAGGCTGCTTTATCCTTTTAGAGGCTGCAAATAGAGTACAGTAGGAAACTACTTTTTATAATAAACTTTGTAAAACATAAAAAGTAAAGGGAAAAGTTCATCTTCTCCCCTATAGGCCAAATTCATCTTATATATGTTCTCATGTGTGAAATATTTTGAAGATCCCATAAAACCTGCAAGACTGAAAATCACTCACTTTCATATTATCCATTCAGCTTTGCTTCAAAGATCATCATATTTAAAAATATGATGAGTGTAAGTATAACCATATCTAAATCTTGTGGTAGAAGGTCTAGCTAGAAAAGACAATCCGGTTTTGATTAGAAAGGTGGTTTTGTTTGTTTGCTTGCTTACTTGGTTTTTCCAAGTCTTGAACAAGGTACTAATGAATGTCCCAAAAAAAACATTTTTCATCAAGAAAAAGTTACATGGTAAACTGAGCAAGTGATATAACTACAAATTGATTATATAGACTATACTACAGTAACGTAAACTCTGTAATATTTATATATATTCTTATGAAGAATAATTAGAATGAAAATATAAATTTGAAATGGAAATTTAAAACTTTCTAGAAGAAAAAAAAGTTAATATTAAAAAATGTTTATTAGATATACAGTTCTCCTCTAAGGTTATTTTATTGTTTGCAGAAGTCTCTAGAAAGAACAAATGTCATCATTGACAGGGGTTTTGTCTGTATCACATATTATAGCAGTCCACCCATGACCTTTAATAAAACAGTTCCACTATTCTGTTCATAGTTTTATTAATATTAAGATGTTTTTATGCAGACAAGTGGGGTGGATCAGTGCAGCTAGACTGGCATAATGCCACAGTGACACTGTTTTCCATATTAGAACTAGTTTATATCATTCTGCAAAAAGCTCGGCACTGTGTAGTGCACATATGCTGTGTGTCTGATATTCAGTATGTTTCACTAATGAGTCTTACTGAGGTTGAAAATGTATGAATAAACATAATCAACTAACACTGAATAGTAATTTTTAATGAATCATATTTTGCTATCCAAACAAGTATCAACGCTAAATTTAATTCAAGTATAAAATTAAATATATACTTTTGGTTATTTTCTGGCTTTGCAAGAAATATAAAACTGACATTAAGGAATATATTTCTATGTGTATATGAAGCTATGTATGTATCTATAGATACATCTGTGTATACACACTTAGATGCATCTCTATATTGGAAATTCAAAGTTAAGCTTCCACTTCAACAAGAAAAAGAGGAAAACTATGCATTTCACAGCATGAAACATTAAGATCTACAAAATTACTTTAGTTTTGACCCGTGGAACAGACAGCTTTTTATCTTTCCTTCTTTGTTCTGTTTTTACCAAGTTTGGAAGCTGTTTTATTTTTAGATTAAAAAGTTTTCTGAGAGCTTTGGTTTGTGGCCAAAGAACATTTTAAACTTTGAAACCAAGAACATAGGTACAATAGCTACATGACCATAACCTCCCATTTTCCTTTCATCTTATTTTGCTATATAAGATATTATATGAAAAAAAAAATCTTGTTATTATAGATTTATAAACGGGTTGTTAAGACATGACATTTGAATTACTATTTTGGTATCAGGTTTTGTTCCATACTTTTTATCTCTAAGATACTAACTCAATGTTTCATTCCTCTCATCGCTCCAGTGTAATTACTTTATTCCCATTAAAAAAATTTTATAAGTGTCTTAGATAAATAGTGTCAGTTTGTTTCTTTATTCTTATCCAGACAAGTAATACTTTCATCTGTGAAGAGTCTTTAGGAAGGGATTAAGGCATTAAGACTGTTGAAATTATTTCAATCATTATTTTTACAGTAATTCTAGAAGCAGATATTAATTTAAGATCCAGTTCTGTAAACAGAACACCTTATTAACTAAATAATTATTTTGCAAAAATCCAATACAATTTGCATTGAAACTATAGCCATACCATGACTTGGAAGAGATGTGGATGAGTTTGGAAAGAAAGAATAAGGTTTTTAACAAACATGAGCAGATACACAGCTCTCAGTCAAAATCAGTTTTATTTCCATAGCACCCTTCCCTTTATGTGGTGAAAATATACTTTTTAAATGTATGGAAAAAAGGTAAAGCAGTAGGAATTATGTCTAGATGAAATTATTTTAGACTAAAGTTTTTTTCAATCATTTATCAACAACATTTAATTTCTTCTTGGTGAGTAGAATACCATGGCTGCTATCACCTTATTTTCTCCTCTACAATTACAATATTTTTCTGTAGCTGTAAGTGAATCATGATAATGATTCAAATATATAAACTGCAGATTTTGTGATATATGATATAGGACTTTCTTTTATGGGTTTTATTCCTCTTCCCTTGATTCAGGTCATCAGCATACCTGTTTCAGAGGACAACGTTTGTGCCCATGTTCTTGTACTCCTAAAATTTACACTTGGCTGCATGGTTCACTTCATACCTACTAACAACTTATCAACACCATTATTGTTTTAGTGCAATTATGTAATGCAGGACTTGCTAAACAATTTCTGACAATAATAACCCCAGTTATTCTCTCAAAGTGAGTTTTAAAAAAATACATTTACTGAAAAATATTTTCTTGCTTTGCTTGTGTGATGGATTACAACTGCCAGAAAATCAACTGTCATCTGAAGATAAAATATTTCTATTAAGTCTCTCAAATACAGATTTGCCCACCTAAGACGTTTAGCATTTTTTTTTCTTTACATTTTTAAAAAAAATAAAATCTCCCATCCTCGCCGCCCCAGGGGCCATGTTGTAGATGACTGTTTGAGAAACAAATGATACCAAAATGGGCAGGAGTTCTGTCAGCATAATCACATAGCAGTTACCTAGTCCCATTTCCACCCTACATTACTCCCAGAAAGTGTTCAGTATTTTATAAAAATAATATTTTCAGAAAAATTTGAACCTCAAGTTTTAGCCTAGGATTAATTTATATTTACAAGTTTCATACACATACACACAGACACACCCACACACAGACACACCCACACACATATAATTTTGTAAAGGCTGTAAGTGAATGATACTACTTTATTCAATAAGAAGTCTCAGCAGAAAAAATCTCTTAGTGGAATTATTCAACTTCATCCTTACAAATATTAAACCCTGTATGTAAATATGCTCTTTTAGGGAATAAACTACCTGTCTATTTTTCCCAGAGTACCCACTGAAGGTAATCCAGTTTTCTTACTTTGTGACAAAGTAGGTCAATTTGTGTAATACTGTTATTTATCATCACCCTAAATCAGAAGGTTTCACAGCAAATAAATTTGAATAATAGAATCAAGTACTAATAATTCTATTACATTGATTCACTTGCTTCTTCTGAGAAATAACACAAAACTTTTGTTATGGTTGTGACCTTGACATACTGACAATTCCTTCATAAACTCAAAAGACACTACAATTTTTATTTTAAAAAATCCTTATAATGTTATATAATTATCTTATGTAGATATTCTCCA
This sequence comes from Zapornia atra, assembly GCA_013400835.1. NCBI lineage: Eukaryota > Metazoa > Chordata > Aves > Gruiformes > Rallidae > Zapornia > Zapornia atra. The sequence continues at coordinate 4,773 of VZTU01004611.1, read as the reverse complement.
AACAAAAATGTTAACTCACTTAACTGGTTATACCTTTAAATGTGGCACCCATGGAGATATCAGGTTTTAATTAGTGACCAGTAAAAAGTCCTTTTTAAGAAAATCAAGACAGAAATATTGGACCTGAAACTGTAAGGTCATGTTCCTGAACCACTGAAGTTAATTTCATATTTGGTAGGCAACAGATTTCTATAATCTGATACATAAATTTGTCACTTGGGTTAGTTGCTGTATTTACCTGTGTGTCCTGAAGTGGAACTAGTTTCACTTACCTTTTAGTGCTTATTTAGATAAATTTCTTGAGACTGTGTAATTTGTTAGGTTAAATTCCTTGTTACCTCCTGTCATGGTTTTGCCCCAACCAGCAGCTAGGCACCACACAGCCTCTCACTCGCTTACCCCCTCATGGGGGAAACATGGAGGGAGAATAAAAAAAAAGGAAGACAAAGACAAATCTCATGGATTGGGATAAGGACAAAAGGGACAGCAAAAGGAGAAATAACAATAACAGGACTTTATCGCAAAATACATAAAGCTGGTAATGCACAATGCAGTTTGTCACCAAACTACACAACTCAGACCATACAGCTCAGAGCTGTCCTGAAGCCAGACAGTCCCAAACCATGCATCCTGGAGCCCTGGGGTCCTCCCCTCTGCAGTCCCCCTTTATGTTGAGCATGATGTCACTACCCCCTTTGGTTAGTTTTGGTCAGCTGTACTGACTGTGTCCATTTCTGGTTTCCTGGGTGCCTCCCACCTTCTCATTAACAGGGTAGTGTAAGAAGCTGAAAAGCCCTTGACTGCTTGGCAACAACTAAAACGTCAGTGTGTTATCAGCACTGGTCTCATCCTAATTGCCAAACACACTGACCCAGCTGCTAGAAAGAAGATTAACTGTATCCTAGCTAAATTCAAGACACCTCCCTTGTACTTTCTCTGCCTGTACCACCATTGTGTTTAGAGACATGGGTTATATCCCTCCTGAATGTGCTCAGCAAGATAAAACAGGCAGTGCTCCTGTAATCTCATCCAGTAACACAGGCAACCCATATTATAAAACTCAAGATGCTGAGGGCTAAGTAATTTATTTCATGGAGGCAAGAGGCAAAGATCTTTGGGATTCTCATTCTTCTAATGGAATTAGGCAGCTCTGGGGCAACGCAGACTGCTCTGTCTGAAGTTCTGGGATGAGTAAAGCTAATGTAACTCCTGAGGTCCCTGCCTTCAAATAGAGTAAGCAGAACAAAGTCTACATCGCATACTACAGTAACACTATTCTAGAGAGATCATGTAAAGTTTGATTTCTAAATGACAATGAGGAAGGCTGTGAAGTGTATTTTTTTCCCAGGCTTTTGAATCTTTCTGCCCTTCACCTGCAGCTTTTGTTATTCAGTCTTGTCCCTGAAAAGGGGAACCTTTTGTAGCCTTCTGCAGATACCAGTTTGGAGCAGTCCCACTCAAACCACACAGAATTCAGTCGTTCAGCTAAATGAGGTTATAATTTCCATCCTACATTTCTATATGATAAATATATTGATTTGTTTATATGATGAGGAAAAAAAGTCAATTTATCAAAATTTAAACGCAGTGTGAAGATATTAGCTTTGTTTATTGTCTTTCAAATGTGATCCACCATAGTCTGGTGTGCTTCAGACCAAGGTACATAGTTTGACAGTGTTTAATGAATTTAGATGGTGTTTATAGTGTATTAAGGTCTAAGACTGGTGGCTCACAGTTCTGTGGTCTTGAAAGCTTTGCATTCTTAGATTAACATTGCTGTGAATGTTGAAATAGGCTTAGAGAAGGGTGTGTGAGCATAATCACACATGTTCAGTGAAGTTATGGTTTATATGTTATTAAGAGCTTCAGGAAATGTGGGACATGATGTACTTTAGAGCAAAGCTTGAGCATGGCAAGAATGTGTGTTTATGTTTTCTACAGAGGAAACCATGCCTGGTATTTCTGCTATAGATAAAATCTTCAATATTTGTTCTTTCCCCTTTTCTTTCCTTTCTGTTAGCATTTTGGCTAACCTGCATATAATTTGATCTGCTTTCTTGTGATACTCTCTTCAGTGTTTCTTTCATCTTTCAGATAGTATTTCATAGTCTTTTAAATATACATAGATTGTATACTTTCTGTAAAATCTGATTAATAATCTCTTTTCAAAAAGTAATATTTTAAAGTGTTATTTCTAAAGTTGTATTTACTTTTATTATTTTTTTTTAATTCTGCATATGTTCACTTTTCTAATCCAGCATCATGGGGATTTGCATGGCACTTGAGCTGACTGTAAATGTCACCCTTGATCTTCCACACAAACATTTAAAACAGAGTTAAGTAAATTTAAATAACTTTACAGTATCTTTTTGAGTTTGCTTACTGTTTTCTATAAAGATGAAAAAATTCTTTTGGTCTGGAGCTCTTCATGGCAATTAAAAAATTTGAAACAGAGGTATGGTTCATTTTAAAATCAAATACCTTATCTGGAGAATGAAATGTGTCAAAGTAGAGTTTGGGTTTTTTTTACTTTCACCCTTTTTCCATCTCAACACATTCTAAACTCTGACATTTAAGAAGGCAATTTTAAAGTTTGTTTCTAGGAATGGATACTTTAATTAAATACTCTTAGTTCAGTGTGGTTCTCATGTGCCATAGAGAGGTTAATGATAGAACATGACTTATCAGGTTCTAAACAGCATGTCATAAAGGGCAGAAATATACATGGGCCAAAACCCCAGGTACCCTGTACAAGTACATATATATGTAATACATATACTTTGAATATATCATAGAATTGTAAAATCATAAAATTATTTGAGTTGGAAGGTACCTTAAGGATTCTCTAGTTCCAACCACAGGGCAGGGACACAGTCTGCTAGACCAGGTTGCCCAAAGCACCATCTAATATGGCCTTAAACACTGTCAGGGAAGGGGCAGACACAGCTGCTTTGGGCAATCTGTGCCAGGGTCTCAACACCCTCAGAATGAAGAATTTTTTCTTTATACTTAATCTAAATCTACCCACCTTCAGCTTAGCACCATTACCCCTTGTTCTATCACTACAGGCCCTGAAAAAAATGTGCCTCTCCATCTTTCTGTTAGTCCCCTTCAGGTACTGGAAGGCTGCTGTATGGTCTTCCCAGAGCCTTCCCTTCTCTAGGTCAAACAAACCCAACTCTCAGCCTTTCTTCAGAGGGGAAGTGCTCCAGCTCACCGATCATCTTTGTGGACCTCCTCTAGATTAACTCCAACAGTTCCATATCTTTATCATACTGAGGACCCCAGATCTGTATGCAGTACTCCAAGTGGAGTCTTATAAGAAAAGAGTAGAGAGGCAAAATCATGTCCCTTCACATGCTGGTCATGCTTCTTTTGATGCAGTCCTGCATGCAGTTGGCTTTCTGGGCTGCAAACANTCTGGGCTGCAAACACACATTGCTGGCTAATGTTGAACTTTTCATCCATCAAACCCCCAAGTCTTTCTCCTCAAGGAGGCTGTCAATCCATTCCCTGCCCAACCTGCAGTTGTGCTTGGGACTGCCCTGACCCCATGTGCAGGACCTTACACTTGGTTTTGTTGAACATCAGGAGGTTCTCATGGGCCTTCCTCTCAAGTTTTTCATAGTTCCTGTAGATGACATCTCTTACCTGTAGAATGTCAACCACAGTCTGCTGTCGATGCATCAGAAAAAAAAGTTAAACAATGCCTGTGCCAGTACGAGCCCCCTGACAAAAAAATACTTGTCACTGGTCTCCATGTAGACTTGGAAATATTGACTGCAAGTCTTTGAGTGTGATTATCCAGCCAATTCCTTATCCAGTGAGTGGTCCACAAGTCAAATTCATACTCTCCAATTTAGAGACTATGAATGTCATGTCAGATGGTATCGAATACTTTTTCCAAGACCACATAGATAATGTCAATTGCTTTTCAGTTATCCACCGGTACTGTCCCATTGTAGAAGGCTACAAATTTGTCAGGCATGATTTTCCTTTAGTGAAGCCATGTTGGCTGTCAGCAACCACTTCCTAATTTTCCATATACCCAAGCATACCAAGGAGGATATGATCCCTGATCTTCCCTGGCAAAGTGGTGGGGCTGGCTTGTAGTTCGCCAGGTCTTCCTGTTTACCTTTTTAAAAATGGCGGTTATATATTCTACTCTTCTGGTCAGTGGAACCTTCACTAGACTGTGAAAACTTCTCAAATGCGACAAAGAGTAGATTAGCAACTTCATCAGGCAGTTCCCTTAGCACCTGCAGATGTATATTATCAGGTTCCATGGACTTGTACAACTTCGGATTCCTTGCATAGTCTCAAACCTGATCCTTGAATAGTAGCGACCTATCTAGGGCTACTCTTTCCTCTGGGGCTTTGTTCCGTGGTAGTCTCCCAAGAAGAGACTAAAGTCTCTGCTCCTGAAGTCCAGGCTAGTGAGCTTGCTATACACCCACTTCACTGTCCTGAGGATCTTGAATTCCACCATTTCATGCACACTGAAGTCAAGGCTGCCCTTAAGCTTCACATTCCCTACCAGACTCTCCTTGTTGGTAAGAACAAGGTCCAGCATGATGCCTTTCCTCTTTGGGTCCTCTATCACTTTGAGGAGGAAGTTATCAGCAACACATTCCAGGAATTTCCTGGATTGATCATGCCCTCCTGTGCTGCCTCTCTGTCTTGGTTCTGGCTAAGACAGAGTTAACTTCCCCAAGCAGACATCACAGGTGACCTGAGTTTCCCAGTTCATTTTTCCATACCATGTAACACCAT
>VZTU01004610.1:85976-111252 GCA_013400835.1 Zapornia atra | reverse complement strand
TGATTCTGTGATTCTGTATTTACCCTGAACTTGAAGATGGAAATTTCCCCTCACACACAGGCAGCAACAGGTCAGGTTCCCCTACCATGGGACAAGCTGAAGCCACCAGCACACATCACTGGCCATTTCTGTTCTGGCAGTGCTCAGGGAGCAGGCACAGCTAGCTGAGAGATGGTATTTTGTGTCCCCTTTCTGACCACCAGCATTGTGCCTCAAACCACATCTTTTGGGCTCTCTGTACATGGGAACAGTCTTCTGGTAGCAGGAGCTTTTGAAGGGCAGCTCCACTCCTCACACTAATTGCGGCTCATCTCTTGTACCCGCCTAAGATAATGAAGCAGTGGGATTCCAGGCACAGCATCTTATTTTGAGATCAGAAATGACTGGGAAAGAGTAAAAAGATTAATAGTTTGACTCTGAAAAGGGTGCTCAAAGGCTGCTTCCCAGAGGGTTTTATTATTTACAGGTCATTTGATTTAAAATAAAAATACTTGGAGTGAAAGGAGGTTGCTGCTGTTTTCTGTAACCCAGTATGATCTGGCTGCCCAGTTTAGACACACAACCCTGGAGCCTGGCCAGCCTGGTCTCTTCAAAACCAAAGGCAAAAGGGAAAATAAAAGCTGCTCCCATCAAATGTATCACACCCCTTCAGTGCATCTTCCAGGACACTGATCTCAAGGGAAAGAAATGATCAATGAGTCCTGTGTCCAGAGCTGGGGCCCCCAATACAAGATGTGGGACTGTTGGAGAGGGGTCAGAGGAGCCACAGAGATGCTCAGAGGGCTGGAGCAGCTGCCCTACAAAGAGAGGCTGAGGGAGCTGGGCTGGGTCAGCCTGGAGAAGAGAAGGCTGCAGGGGGGACCTCATTGCAGCCTGCCAGTCCCTGAAGGGAGCTGATAAGCAGGAGGGGATTCAACTTTTTAAAAGGAGAGACAATGGCAGGACAAGGGGGATGGATTAAAACTAAAGGAAGGAAGGGTTGGATTAGATATTAGGGGGAAGTTCTTTACAGAGAGAGTGGTGAGGGGCTGGAACAGGCTGCCCAGAGAGGGGGGGGGTGCCCCATCCCTGGGGGTGTTCACGGCCAGGTTGGATGGGGCCCTGGGCAACCTTGTGTAGATCCAGGCCTGGAGGGTGGTGGCCCTGCCTGTGGCAGGGGGGTGGAGCTCTGTGATCCTTGGGGTCCCTTCCAACCCAGACCAGTCTGGGATTCTGTGATTCTATGATCATTCAATAGGATCCAGGCAAAGTTGTGAGAACATCCATGCTGATTCTGACTGACTCCAGGCTGGAATACACAGCAAACAAACTGGGTTTCCCCTTGCTGATGTTAGGCTTTTAACAATAGCCATTTAGAACAAAGAGAACAACTTCCCCTTGGCTCAACAGAGCAGATGTCATTCCTCTCTCCAAGGATATCCTGGAAACCCCAGTACTAGTGTTAGTACTAGTACACAAAGCCAATGCAGTACAGTACAAGGTAATGTTCAAATCACTCCAGCCTAGCAGTCCTACTCCAGAAGTAGCTGTCCCTACACTGCAAGCTACATAATGTGTGTTATGATTTGCTCTCCTTTCTGCTCCTCAGCTCCACTTCATAATCAGAAATCTCTCAGAGGGAAGGTATTGCACCCAAGGCACAGACAAGATTGGTATTTTCTGCTCACTTTCTCTTCACAGCCCCAGGATTTGGCATAAATCACTTCTGAAAACCTTTCTGGTTTTCCAAGGGCTACAACCCTCTTCTCTTCCCCAAGGGATGGATGATGTTATCAGAAAGTAGGACACCTTTAGCTCTGTCCTACCTTCCAACAGACCTACAGCAGAAGTTCTTACAGATGGCAGGATGGCAGTAATATAAAACAGGCCATTCCCCCACATCACAAAGCCAGCACTCTGAGGCACTGGGAGTTCTCTGGAGGATGCCCATTCCCACCTAGGAAAAGCAACAGAAAAGATCATCTGGACAGTAACTGAAACAAGATGAACAGTCAGGGAAACCAAATCAAGGCCTGCTCAGCCTGGGTGACCCAATCACAGTCTGCCCTCAGGATGGACCTGCTGATTCTGCTGCTGAACAGACTCCAGCTGGCTGTTCCCTAAGGAACCAGCTGCCTCACTGCTGACAGCAGCAAAAGCCCTTTCTCAGGAGAGGAAACAGCTCTGACTCAAAAGCACCCAGGGAGCAGAGCTGGTGAGCAGCCTGGTGCTGTTTGCACAGAGTCACACTGCTGACTACAACTGCTGTAGTTTCTTCAGCTCTTTCCCTTTGGCACATGCTTCTACAGCTGCTTTCTCTTCAAGTTTAACCAGCTCCTTGCTGGCTGGTGGGAAAGCTCAGCCAGAAGCATCCTGCCATAAGGTTAATTCCCTTAAAATAAACCTCATTCCAAGCTATTAGTTTTTTACCTGATGTGCTGTCTCTTTGCTCAGGACTCCACATTCTTGTCTTAACACTTTGCAAGCAGTTCTGGGACTCCAAAGTGCTGGCATCTGCTGAGAGGCTCCAGAATCATAGAATCATAGAATCATAGGGGTTGGAAGGGACCTCAAGAGATCATTGGGTCCAAACCCCCTGCCAAAGCAGCTCCCTAGGATATATCACTCAGATAGGTGTCCAGACGGGGCTGGAATCTCTCCAGAGAAGGAGACTCCACCACCTCCCTGGGCAGCCTATTCCAGTGCTCTGTCACCCTCACTGGGGAAAAGTTCTTCCCCATGTTGGTGTGGAACTTCCTGTGCTCCAGTTTACAGCCATTGCCCCTTGTCCTGTCCCCACAGACACTGAAAAGGGGCTGGCCAATTCCCCCTGCATCCCCTGCTTAAGATATTTACAGACATTAATAAGGTCCCCCCTTAGTCTTCTCTTCTCAAGGCTGAACAGTCCCAACTTACTCAGCCTGTCCTCCCAGGGGAGATGCTCCAGGCCCCTAATAATCTTCCTTGTAGCCTCCTCTGGACTCTCTCCAGGAGATCCCTGGCTTTTCTATCCCAGGGAGCCCAGCACTGGACACAACACTCCAGCTGGGGCCTGCCCAGGGCAGAGCAGAGGGGGAGGATCCCCTCCTGTGACCTGCTGCCCACACTCCTCCTGATGCCCCCAGGATGCACCAAAGCATTAAGTCTTCTCCAGATCTAGACATATCAAAGGCAGTGACACTTCCTCAGCAGAAGCCCTGCCTGATCAGCACCAAGTCTTGTCATTGAGCAAGTGAAAAACCTTGTTTTAATTCAATTTTTCATGTTATTTTTCCACTTTAAACAAAAATGCAGCCACATTTCCTAGGGAAACAAGGCACATACAGGTACATGATCCCTCTGCCTATTCAAACTCCTCTTTTCTTCCAGTTATTTTGAAGCACAACAGCCAATTTCAGCAACATTCCAGAGTAGAGGACAAACCTCAGAGTTTTGGAGCAGCCTACACAGAGCAAAGATGCATTTAGTGCCCATGCAGTGAGCAAGACTAAAAAATTCAGCCTTATTTCAAGGAATGAAACAAAAGTGACATTATTGGATGGTCTTAAATTCTCTCTCAGAACTTCTTGTTTCAGTTTTGTTCCTCTGTTTTACAGGGAAAGGCAAGCAAGAACCAACACCTCCACAGGAAAGCCTGCACACTACCTGCTCAACTCTAGCTCAGGTGTCCACAAGAGCTACACTCACTGATTTTTTAAATAATTAACATTTTAAACTTTAATAATTTTAAACTTTAATAATTTNTATTAATTTTAAAATAATAATTTTTAAAATTTTGTGAATTGATTTTTAAAATTAAAGAATTTAAAGATTTTAAATTATTATTTAACCTTAAAAAAAAATCAGTAGGAAAAGCAAACCCCACTTTTCAAAACCATTTCAGTCCTGCCCATGCAATGCTCCAAGTTAAGCACAGAGTGCTGTTATTTCTGGAGAGGAACCGACCAGGCTCAGCCCAAGTGAACCCAAACCAGGATGTTTTCACAGTCAGAAGAGAAATGCCAACAGCAGCACAGCATGAATGGTGAAAAGATGGGATTTTGGTTATCAACAAGTGCTGTTTGCAAGGTCAGTAAGGTCACTTCAGCCAGATTCTCAGGTAGTGTAAACAAGCAGAGGTTATTAACTCTGGAATACACAGGCCAGGGTTCACACCCACTGAAGTAGAGCTTCATGTTTGAGGAGCACCAAGTGAGAGCTCCTGAAGCCAATGTACACACACCAACTCATCCTGGGTAACACTTGAGAGCTTTTAATATGCAGGTGTCCCAGTTATGATGGGTGTTAGCCTACCAGTGTCAAGGTAGGTATTGTTTCTGCTCAGGCATTACTGGGCAGTGGTACTCAGGTAACAGGAGGAGCAAGGTCCTATTAGGTCCCTGAAAGGTGTGTTTTGTACACCAGATGCTCATAAACCTTCCCTGACCTGAGCTGACATGTACTCCTTTTAGGACTGGTCTTGGGTTCACTGATGGAAGAAGGAACAACAGCTGCCACTACACAGACATAAAAGGGATTTGGGCATCTAGTGCCAGAGTCATGGTGTGCAGAGAAATCCTCCTGCAGCAAAGGAGAAGGCATCACTCTGGCCCCCTCCCTCTGATGTAAAAAAAACCCAAACCAAACCAAAAACAACCACCACCAACAACTCCCCCCCCCAAAAACCAACCAAACACCCAAAAACCCCACACTCAACCCCCCCCAGGCTCTTACACACAGTACCTATCAGGAGCCAATGCAGCACCAACATGAAGAATCTCTACATTTCCTTCTACAACTGGGTGCAGCCAGGTTGGCTGAGCACCCCACAGCCCATCCTCAGCACTTCAACACACACCTGCCTGCTCCCATGAAATCACAGTGGAAACACTGTCAACAAACTCAGTTTGTTGCAGCCTGGACCCTTCCAAGGTGACAGCCCACCAGGTGACAGCCCATCAGCCTACCTAAATCTGACTATCTGGGTAATGCCAGCAGAATTCTTTGTCCAGGCTCCTCATGCTTTACTTTAGCACTCAAGGACACCCAAACCTTTTGCAAGTCTCCAAACAGCCCCAATTCAGATCAGTGTTTTCCTTCAGTGTGAACTCTCTGGTCCCATAACAACCTGTGCAGCTCCTGGTTTGAATCAGCTTCAGGTCTGGTCCCATGAACTGGAGAAGCCATCATTACATTCCACTCCATTTCCCCTCCACATGATTCCTGCCAGGACAGCTTGCAAACTGTCCTTCTGTCTGTGCCAAGGACAGCATGGAGAGGGCATCCATGAGCCCAGCCTCATTGCCTGCATGACCTCAGGGCTGCTTTAAGAGCTAGCAGACTGTCCAACATGCTTTTGTAGGGTAAGAGCAAGATTTCCAAAGGAGAGGAACATCCTATTGACTGCTAGACTTTCCCTTTTCCAATGACTAACTCAATGTTGAATAGGATTAACTGGAAGTGAGTCAAAACCACAGCAGACAATTACCAAGAAGCCTGGAGCTGGAGCAAATGGCTGCTGTACAGAGCTAAAAATCTCTTCCCTGGACTCCAGACCATCAGAGGTGCTATGGTTAACTGCCCCCTTAGTCTTCTTTTCCCCAGGCTGAACAGCCCCAGCTCACTCAGCCTTTCCTCACAGGGGAGATGCTCCAGGCCCTTCATCATCCCCTCAGCCTCCTCTGGACTCTCTCCAGGAGATCCCTGGCTGTTTTATCCCAGGGAGCCCAGCACTGGACACAACACTCCAGGTGGGGCCTGCCCAGGGCAGAGCAGAGGGGGAGGATCCCCCTCCTGTGACCTGCTGCCCACAGTCCTGTTGATCCATCTAACCCAGAGCACAAATTCCTCTAGCAAGCTCCAGCTGACTTTCACCCATTTCCTTTCAGCATATTAATACAGAGATGAAGGAAAAAGAAGGAAAGGAGCCATCCAGAGGGATCTTGCCAAGCTGGAAAGATGGGCCTGGGGGAACCTAATGAGGTTCAACACTGCCAAGGGTCAGGGGCTGCACTTGGGCTGGAAGAAACCCAGACACAGATACAGACTGGGAGAAGAGCTCCTGGGGAGCAGCCCTGCTGAGAAGGACTTGGGGATTCTGGTGGATGAGAGACTGAACATGAGCCAGCAGTGGCTCTGGCAGCTGGCAAGGCCAATGGGATCCTGGGCTCCATCAGCAGAGGGGTGGCAGCAGGGACAGGGAGGGGATTGTCCCTCTCTGCTCTGCCCTGTGAGGCCCCAGCTGGAGTCCTGTGTCCAGAGCTGGGGCCCCAATACAAGATGTGGGGCTGTTGGAGAGGGGTCAGAGGAGCCACAGAGATGCTCAGAGGGCTGGAGCAGCTGCCCTACAAAGAGAGGCTGAGGGAGCTGGGCTGGTTCAGCCTGGAGAAGAGAAGGCTGTGGGGGGACCTCATTGCAGCCTGCCAGTCCCTGAAGGGAGCAGAGAAACAGGAGGGGATTCAACTTTTTAAAAGGAGAGACAATGGCAGGACAAGGGGGATGGATTAAAGCTAAAGGAAGGAAGGGTTAGATTAGATATTAGGGGGAAGTTCTTTACAGAGAGAGTGGTGAGGGGCTGGAACAGGCTGCCCAGACAGGGGGGGGGTGCCCCGTCCCTGGGGGTGTTCAAGGCCAGGGTGGATGGGGCCTTGGGCAACCTTGTGTAGCTCCAGGCCTGAGGTTGGTGGCCCTGCCTGTGGCAGGGGGTTGGAGCTCTGTGACCCTTGGGGTCCCTTCCAACCCATGCCATTCTATGATTCTATGATCATGATCATTATAAAGGTCAAACCTTCCCTGTTTGCATCCCTTTGGTGTTGGGGGTTTTTTTAATAACCACATATCCAAATGCATATATAACTATACATTTACTAAGTGTGCAGGCACCTTGGTACACACAGATTTTGGAGAGCAACAGCCACTCCTAGCAAAGCCTTGGGAAGAATAAACGATGTACTCGTGCTCCCCCTATGGAAAAATCAGGGCAGCTTTTGTCTCGTTATCCTTAGCAAGTGAGAGCCTAACACTGCATCCTGTGGCCAAGAGAGTTAAAGCACATGGACACAACCCTATATATTCTATTTTAACCCTATATTGACCCTATATCTATCTGTTATCTGATTAGTGCCATGTAAGACAGAGTCTTTGCAGTGTCTGCCACACAGAAAACACCAACCCTGAGACATGCTTTAAGGTTCTTCAGCAAAAAGGAGTACAGTGTTTGTATGAGGGACAGGAACTGCCAGGGATGGGTTACAGGCAACTTTATAATTAGCACAGTAGCCCCAAATTTCTATACATGGTTGTGTAATTATGTCTAGTAGATGTAAAAGTAATGACTACTCTTGGCAGGCTACAATTTGGAAGGCTGGACAGCTTCTCAGAGAGCATAACATTTAATAAGCTGCTTTGTGGAGACTTGCAGTTCACCTCAAGTACTTAATAAAACAAGATCATTGCCATAGTACAAGAACTCATTTGCACTGGAACATCATGAGATATTGAATTATTATTCAATTCCTACTATTTTAGTAATTCTTTCTAGTTCCTATCCCACTGTAAAAGCAAGTTGGAGAGCAAGCTGGTGATGTTTAGCCAGGAAAACTGCATACAAAGCTCTCTGCCTGTGTGATCCCAGCAGACAGGAGTACAATGGGCAAGTCTGTGAACTACAGCCCCATCACAATGCTCCCCAAAAGAGGTTTTATGCCAAAGTAGAGAGAAATAAGACCAACCTAAGGCCATAGAGAAAAACAGGTATCATAACCTTGGGCAGTTTGTATGTTTAGAGACTGCAAGAGTACAAAGATGCAAGTTACAGGATTGAGGCAAAAAGAAAATCAAAGAATAAACCTCAAAACTGGAATCAGGGGGACAGCACTGATACACAAGCAGGACATGCTACTGCTGCCAGTCTTCTGCTCTGTGTGATTCCAAAGGCATCCCAACTCTTCAGCAACCAGCAATCTCCTGGAACTGTGCAAAGTGATTACCATGTTTGCCTAGACAGACAGCAAGCTTGAACTAAGAGCCAGTAAAAGAAGCTGTAGAACTGGAAGAGAACAATACTGGCAGAAAGGCTCCCAAAATAAAGAGTTTTGAGAGAAAAAAAATTGGCAAAGGTGCTAATTGTCTCAGGCCCCAGCCTTTCATAGAGATGCATCCTTGTGCAGGGAAGATGCACTGGTATTTTAGAAACACACAGATGCACTCTGTGTATTTAACAAACCTGTAAGCCAAAATCAGCACTCAGTCTTCTCTTGATGAGTTCCTGAGATTCATGGCTAGGCATCCTGCTCTTCACTGAAACCCTTACAATAGGCTGAACCAAAGAGTCCTACTGGTCTTGGTTAAAAGCAACTGAAGCCTATTTAAAGCACCAAAAGGATGGAAGAGCTTTTTAATACATTTTTTTAAATCAAAATTGCCTACTGTTAACACATGGTTTGAAAAAAAGGAACTATTAAAATGTGCTAAGCACATGGTTTTACAGGACTTCAGTACAGTTCTCAGGTTGCCAACAGTTCTCTAGCAAGATCAAACCATTTCTAAATGTGGGCACACCCCTTCCTTAAAATACTGATCCAGAGCCAGCTAGCTTCTCCATGAATGGCTAAGGGCTTCCTAAGGCTTTGAATTCACTGCCATCTAGCGACAAGAACACCCCAGTGTCACACACAGAACCTCAGAGAGGAGTCACCCGTCCCTCATAGCAAAGAGTTCCACAGATTAATTCCTTCCCTTTCAACTTAGCCAAAGTGTTCTTCTCCTAGCAGATAAAAGGGAACACACTTCCAGGCTCAGTTCCCTGTATGCTGCAGAATGACACACCTAAGGGACCTGATGGTCTTTCCCCTCTTCCTCTCAGAGATCAGTCCACCCAATCTATCTGGACACAGGGAAGAGCTAAATCACTGCCTCAAACAAGAGAAAAAAAATAAATTAAAAGCAAAACCCAAAGTAGAACCCAGATATAGAGTCCTCTGTCAGGGTTTATTTCACACCTCTGTGTGTTTCACAGCTTTTGTGACTCTCTTCAACCATACAGAATCAGCTCATTACAACAGGGACGTCTAGGGCACATAACAGGTTTTGTAGTTAATGAGTAATTAAGTCTAAAGTTTTACTGATACAGGTATCTGGATGGTCTGGATCAATTGTAGAAAATATTAGCACAAAACAAGAATAAATACACCTTCTCAGTATGCCCACACCTAAGGCATATGCACACACCAAGGCTCCAGGTAATTAAAGCTGCTGCGGGTACCCTATGGAATTCTGATCCAATTCTTATCTCACTGTAACTCTTAACCAGCCCCTATGTATAAAAGCCATGAAAAAACCTTTTCAAAATGGTTTTGAAACACTACAATCAGAATCTTTTCACTCCTCCCAAAGGAAGAAAGGAAAAGCAAGTTGCTGTCAAGCTTTGTCCTTGGAAAGCTGCTCCTCAAGATTCAAAGTTTCCTCCCACTTAGAAAAAGGGGAAATGCAATCAGTGTACCTACATAGTTTTAATTAGAGTTACAGGGTAAAATAAAAAACTCTCATGACAAGTGGGTTTTTTATCTCTTGGAACTTTTCAGGAATATCTTGGGGGTCTGCCAGCCTGCAGGAGGACTTTTCAAACCAGCTCTTTTCCAGATGCGCTCCAAATCTTTCTCAAATTTTATCTAAAACAGGGAAAAAAAAAGAGAAACAAAATATTTAACACAGCTCAGGTGGAACACTCAAGTATTCAGCCAGTGCCCATGTGCCCCAAGAAGAATCTAAGGTGTAATGTACACAAAGAAGTGCTTCTAGGCAGCTTGTGCTAAGTGTCAAGATAGTCTAACTGAATAAAACAAATTAAAATGGACAGGGTTAAAATTAAAATGGACAGGGTTCATGAAAATTAAAGGTAAAATTAAAATGGACAGGGTTAATTAAAATGGATCAGCATCACTTTAAAAGTGCTGTGGGAAGAAGACCAGGTGGATGAAAGATAAAAACTGTAAGGAAAATTAAAAAGGTGTCCTTGTCATAAAGTGTCCAACACTGCTTCCTACAAATATGAAGAACCAGAACTACAATTAACCCAAATTTTCACCCCAATATGTGGGTGAATAATAATAATAATAATAATAATAATAATAATAATAATAATAGTACCAAGGAATGCACTAATCTGTATCACAGCAAATCTAACAGGCTGCATAAAGGTAGTGTTGAATGAAAGCATCCAGAGTTTAAATGAAAGCACATCTTCCCTCACCCTCACCCTCACCAATAATCACTTTTATTAAGGGAAGTAATTTTCTATATAGAATTATATAGGAATTACTATAAATTTATATATAGAATTATATAGGAATTATATAGAAATTATTATAAATTTCTATATAGAATCATATAGGAATTATATAGAAATTATTATAAATTTCTATATAGAATTATATAGGAATTATATAGAATTAAGGGAAGTCTTTTTCTATATAGAAAAATAAGAAGCACTTGAGGATGTTGAGACAAGAAATTAAGATTAAACCAGCCTCCCTGGTATAACCAGACACATGAATTGATCTTTCACACAAACACTACAATTCTCTGTTGGACACATTACAAGTTACTGTCAGGCCAGAAAAACTGCACCTAGGAACTACCACACATGTATGTTGGTAACTATAGAAATAGTCTGAATTACAAGCTGATGCACAGGGCAAACACAAACCAGAGTAAGCTCCTGTACCAGTAAATACTGAATTCATTAAGGCTCTCCAAGCTGCTGCCATTTTTCCCCCAAGCCATTTCCACCTCATCACCCAAGAGCTGAGCAGAGGGCAGTGTGAGAAGCAGGCACACCTCCAGCAGGAAGTTCTCCCTACCCTGAGCTCACCTGGCGCTTCTTCTTGCGCCCTTCCTTGATCCTCCTCCGGATGAACTTCCTTCTCTTGAGCAGCTTCTTGTACTTGTGACGATTCATTTTCCTCCTGCGAATCTCCAGAACGTTCTTACACTGCAGCTTGTTGTTAGGTGTTCCTTCCCCTTCCTCCACATCACCTCCCCCATCAGATGGGGGACAGTCATACTGCTGGAGAGGTTTGTAGCCCACATCTTCCTGAGCACTAAGGCCTTCTGCTTTAGGAAGGGAGTACCTAACTGTCAGCCAGCTTTCTAAGGGGCTGATGGAAAGTTTTCTGGGGATCAGCACCTCTTCCAGTTCAGGGTCCAGTGTATACCAGTGCTGAGGCTGGGCTCCAGGCTTGTTAGATGGCTGCGTGCTATAGTGCACTGACGTAGAGCGACAGCAAGGTAAGGAAGACACTGACCTTGGCAAAAGGTGGCCTTTGAGAAGGAAAGAATTTCACTTAGGAGACAGAACTTGCAAACAGTATCTTAAGAAAAGCTCTGATCAGCTCTCAAACTGCCAGACAACTGTGGCCAGAATGATCTAATAAAGGAAGCTGCTTACAAAAACTGTATTCTCATCAGAAAAGGAAGGGGTTTTTTTTTTAGTTTGAATTATGTTGCAGAAACACCATCAGCTAACATTACATTATACAATAGCTTATTCTTACACAGTTTATACAATAATTTTCAATGGGTAGCAAGTGTGTGCTGTATTAAGGCTTTCTGCTGCTAAAAAGTCTCTTCCTAAGCTTAAAAGAAGTCGAATCAGAGCCACACAATACTGACAGAACAGATGAGAGACATAAAACCACTGAATCCACCACAGCCTTACCACTCTTGCACTGCTCACTAGAGATGAAATTTCTGGAAGCCCAATTAAGGAACAAAAAAGAAAACCCCACAAAACACAGTATCCCAACAAACACTAAACGAGGTCACACATCATTAGAGGGCTGGAGCAGCTCCCCTACAAAGAGAGGCTGAGGGAGCTGGGCTGGTTCAGCCTGGAGAAGAGAAGGCTGTGGGGGGACCTCATTGCAGCCTGCCAGTCCCTGAAGGGAGCTGATAAGCAGGAGGGGATGCAACTTGTTAAAAGAGCAGATAATGGCAGGACAAGGGAGAATGGATTAAAACTAAAGGAAGGAAGGGTTAGATTAGATATTAGGGGGCAGTTCTTTACAGAGAGAGTGGTGAGGGGCTGGAACAGGCTGCCCAGAGAGGGGGTGGGTGCCCCGTCCCTGGGGGTGTTCAAGGCCAGGTTGGATGGGGCCCTGGGCAACCTTGTGTAACTCCAGGCCTGGAGGTTGGTGGCCCTGCCTGTGGCAGGGGATTGGAGCTCTGTGATCCTTGGGGTCCCTTCCAACCCAGCCCAGTCTATCATTCTATGATCCTATGATGATCAGTTTACCTGCAATTCGTGACGCCTTCAGGAACCGGGTAGCAACCTGTGATACCAACATACTGTGCCACTGTGATCACTGCCAGAGCCCGTAATGACTGTGAAAATAAGAAAATCTACTCAATAAGCAAACACGCTGGTTTTACACTTTAAAAACCCTTCTAAAACTAACTCAAAATCCCCAAAAGATGGGCTGTGACGCCCCCCCCGCACTCCCACTGTACCAAGGCCCCCTCAGACGTCGCTGGAGGGCCTGGCCCACGGCCACCGCCGCAGCTGAGGCGATTAACAAAGCCGTGCCAGCTTTAAAGGCGAGGTAACTGCAGGCCCAGCCCCGGTCCCGCCGGCACGCTCCTGCCCGGCCCCAGCACCGAGGCGCTGCCTCCGCAGCGGGCACCGCAGCGCCAAAGGCCGGGAACCGCTGCCCTCAGGCCGCGGGGAACCGCCGCACGGCCGAACGAAGGGCCAGGCCGGACGGCAGCCCCGCTCTCGGCGCGGCGGCTGCGGCGTCCCCCTCCGCAACCCGGCCAGCAAGCCCCGCCACCGCCCCGCTCCCGAGCCACGGGGGTACCAAACACCCTGCGCGACCCCAGGGCAGGAGCCGCCATCGCTCACCATCCCTTCCCCCGCCCCGGAACTTCCGACGCCCGCAGAGCAGCGCGGGCAGCACAGCGCTCCCCAGCGGCGTCCTCCAGCGCCGATGGACCGGACCGCGGGGCGTTCCCCCGCCCGGCCTCTCCCGCCGGTGGTCGGGGAGAGGGTGCTCGGCCCGACCTTCTCCCGCCCGCGGGGCCGAAGGAGCAGGGAGCGCTCCCTTCCGCGGCAGTTTGGCGGGGTGAGGGCCGCCCCGGCTTGTCGCAGCGAGTTGGTTGGAGCACCCGTGCGGGCAAGCGCTGGCAGACGGGCCGCTGTCTCCCACAGCCGCCTCCTCTCCTCCCACCCGCCCGCTTCGTGGAGCCGGGCCCGTCTCCGTCGCACCCCTCCCAGCAGGCCCGATACTTCATTCAAACTGAGAGTTGAGCACGCTGGAACCGAGCTCGCCCCTTGCCGGCCCGCGTAGCGCTGGCCGTGCAGCGGCACTGTGAGGCAGACAGCCAGTGGCACTCCGCAGAGAGAACTGCATACAAAGGCTGAAAAAGGCCTCCCAAGATCATCTAGTCCAACTCTCCCCTTACCACCTCTATTTCTAACCCAAGCACCTCATCCAGCCTGCCCTTGAACACCCCGAGGGATGGTGACTCCACCACCTCCCTGGGCAACCCATTCCGATGCCCAACCTCTCTGAGAAGAAATTTCTCCTCATTTCTAACCTGAACCTCCCCTGGCACAACTGGCAGCCATTCCCTCTCATCCTGTCACTAGTTAACTGTGAGAAGAAGCTGAGCCCAGCTCACCACAACCTCCTTTCAGGGAGTTGTAGAAACCAATCAAGTCTCCCCTCAGCCTTCGCTTCTCCAGACTGAACAGTCCCAGCTGCCTCAGCCGCTCCCCATCAGACTTGTGTTCCAGCCCCTTCCCCAGCTCTGTTGTCCTTCTCTGGACACACTCCAGGGCCTCTATGCCTTTCCTGTAGCGAGGGGCCCAAAACTCAACTCAGTATTCAAGGTGCTGCCTCACTCTCCATTAGCCAAGCTCAATATGTCTTAATTTGTCCTTCAACCTTCTCACAAAATCTTCCATAGAAAAATGGGCATGTAACAAGGACAGGCAGCACGCAGCACTAAAACTGGGTCTGAGTGCAGACCTGTGGCATAACACACCATTGTTACAGTGGGGTGTTACATCCCCATCAGCGTGGCGTTGGCAGAAGGCAGCCAGGCAGCTCTCACACCCTCAGCTGCGTCTGAGGGCAGGTCTTGCAGTGGCTGCTGTCCAGGACCAGCCACACCAGTCTCTCCCACTTGCCTGGCTGTTTTTGTCTTCTCTTGGTACAGGAACCCACCGCCTTGGCACAGCATGAAAGTGCCTGATCAACTGGCATGAGGGAGCCATGTTGAAGCCAGTCCCAGACTTCAAAGAACTTCTTGCTTTTATCCCTACCTCAGCCAGAACACACAAGGGGTTTTTTTTCTCCAGCTGCCTTTAGTATTTCAGACCAGAACAAGGGTCTGCCTCAGTTCCAGGTACACCCCACCACATTAAACCCATTAGCCCGAAGGAGACACCGCTGGTTAGAGTTTCTTCTTGCGAGGTAGAGATACGGTTTCTCTGCTCAGGGGAGAGAAAGCTGTGAAGAGAAACCTGCATCCAGAGAAATTAACTGAAGTAGTTTAGTAAACAGACTAGTTGTTTAAACAAGACTTTATTGAAGACATGTTAGAAGTTTATGTACAAAACAACATTCCCACCCCCGTATCAGGATGTTAGTCAGCTACTGGGAACAAAGCAAGTGCCTGGTGTGTGCTGTCAGCCTGGGCACACTCAGAGCTTGCTCAGGACTTTGCAGAAACCGAATTCATGTAGTTCAGAGCTGAGACATTTCAGCCTTGGTTCAGTTAGGACCAGAGGACCTTTGCCAGAGGCATGTCTCCAGCAGAATGAACATACCGGAATCTGACAGCTTACACTGGCCTTGCTCTGATGTGAGGTCATTTGCTTCTGCAGAGAGTGAGAGACCCACTTTGGTTTTGGAAGTGAAGAGGAACCAGCCCCTGGATTTAACTTGCAGGTTTTAATCTATTTTAGATGGTTCCAGGAGACACCTATGCACAGTAGTACTTGCAGGAAGCATTAGGACAGAGCAGTAGCAATACCAAGTAAAAGAGTCAGCCACCTCACTTTCCAAATACACCTAGAGAGAGGCTGGATATCAGACTGGCTATTCCAGCCAGTGTGTAAGAGAACCCTAGAGACACAGCCGTTAGTGGCACAAGTTAAATAGTGAGTGACACCCTGTTCCTGTAGCACACTGTACGTTTCTACCATGGTAGAGTTTCCCCTTGCCAGTCCAGGAACGAACCGTTTTCTTTTTCACCAACATGGTCCAGAACAGAGAGAATCCCTGGAATAGCCTCTTGCACCTGCATGGGAGCCTAGAGCAAATCAAGCTTGGATTATTACTCAGAATGTCCTACAGAAGAGAAACAAATGCATTTAAGGAGTCCTTAGAAGTGGGAAGTATTTTCATGTTTCATAGTGTGCCTGTGCAGCGTGTGGAAGTGTTTACTGTACAGCAAGTCCTTGCTCAGGGGTGTGACAACGAGGGGGTCATACTTAGCACACTTCCTTAGAGAGATACCACTTACCATGTTTCCACCCATGTCTGTCTGAAGCCAGCCTGGATGTAAAGAAATACAGAGAATTCCATCCGATTTCAAGTCTGCAGCCAGACACCTGGTGATCATGTTCAGTGCAGTCTGCAAGAGGGAAACACACCTGTCAGTGTGCTAGTTTTACAGGCCTTGAGCAAGACTTTAAGCCAAGCTGGCATCTCCCTTCCACCATGCTGCCTCCCAACAAGCAAAAGGGCACTAATAGTGTCACAGTAACATATCCAGACTAGTGGGGGCTTTGTCCTCAGCAATACCTGTTAAGCATTGTCAAAGCTCTGTCACTGTGAGCTTACTGCCCAAAGATGAAACTAAGTTATGATGGGAGGTGAAGCAGCATTTGAAACTCCTAAGGGGGGCTGTGGGGAAAATAATACTGACATAAAGACTCTGTTTCTCTGCCATAATCACACACAGACATTCAGGTTTTTTACTTCTGAACACAGGGGAAAGGAGCATTTTGACAGCTTATGAGTAGGTGGTGTAGGAGAAACTGTATGTCTAATCTTGACTGTACAAACTGAGTCTCTGGATGTGACAAAACTGAAAGCTTCACCTTTCCCTAACAACATAAGCACAGGTCAGCAAGGCTTTTGTTGAATTTCATGCCTGCTATCTTGCTTGGACTGGAGAGGAACACAGCTAATAGGACACGTGCTTGGTGGCACCAGTCCTGAATGCCAAGTCCCTCTGAAATGGATCTATGTCAGAGTAGTGGAGGAGCGTTTGTGAGCCTGCTCTCAAGGAGCTGGCATGCTTGCTCCAGATATACAGATTTCACTCGTCCCATTTCCACCCATGTGAACAACAAGGACAATTCCTGGGAAGTGCTGCACGCCTCAGATCATCGTCTTAAACTCCAAGTGGTCTTTAACTCACAGGCCTGCCCTCACCCAGGAGCTGAGCCCAGGGAAGCCAACAAACCTTGGCTATCCTGTAGGGATAGACCTTGAGGAACATCTCGTTTGCCTGGACGAGTTGCATGGAGGCAGCAAGAGAGGACATGTTGATAATCGCAGCTCTATGGCAGCCCATTCCTGTGCTCAGCTGGGCTGCCTTCCTTAGAAGGGGTAGAAATGCCTGTAAAAACAAGAGTTTGTTTTAATTTGGTCAGCTTGCTCTTGGTCTGTTCAAGGCAGGCCAGGCTCCAAGGTTCTCTAGGCCACAACTCTACGCCACCAGCCCAGAATAGTGATGGCTCCCTGAAATGACCATAGGAAACCTCCCAAAACCAGCCAGCTGTAAGTAGTAAGAACCTTTAGTCTCTTCTGCTCACCCCCTAGCCTAACCTGTCCACTGAAGTGACCCCATACAAGGTGGATTTAAATCAAGAGCCTTGATAGAAAGGAGCTCTTGCTGCTCTCTAGGCATGCAGTTTGCTATCAGCTCCAAGGCCACGAACGCTTGGGTTACATGTCCAGCTCATTAGTGGAAAAGCCTCTTGCAGTGCCATAGATTGAGCACCTTCCTCCCAACTCTTACCTTGGTGACCATCAGCTGGGCAACTGTGTTGGTTTCATAAATGGTGAGCATTGTCTCTGCTGTGACTTCTTCCAAGGAAGCAAGCACGTTGATGCCAGCGTTGTTAATGAGGCAGTTCAGCCCTTTGTCCCCCAGGATTTCCTCCACTTCCTTCACTACTTTCTTGATGCTGTTTTCACAGACCACATCTGCACAGAGGAGCCAAGAACAACCACAGTGACGAGTGAACTGCACGGTTCAAACCCTGTCTGTCCTTAAACCACACACACTAAACCGAAGCGAGAGCATTAGTCTGGACAGGGACGTTCAGACAGCACACAGAGATGAAAATGCACAGAACTCTTTAAATGGGTGATGTTTCCCCAGTGTTAAGATGGTTTTCAGCTGCTGGAGGTGATGTACAACTACTGATCACCCAGGAGACCAGTTTCTTGAGGTGCACTCACCTGACTTGGTTGGGCATACTTCTCTATAAGCCCCTTACTCACCCAGTTGGAGGAGCCTGATATTGCTGTATTGTTTGCTCAGCTGCTGGAGCTCCTAGGAAGAAACAATTCTTTGTGTTATCTTTCAGGTATATATCTCCATGGCTATTACATGAAACAGTTGGAGATCTGCACCTGCAGAGCTGGAACTGCCATTTATCTTCAGAACTGGACCGGAGGCAGTGACACTACTTTGTTTTCCAACCTACTGAGCACCTTTCCTGAGAGTAAGAGTCCAAGAAACTGGACTCTTCACCTACTTACTCAAAGATATCAGCACACTAGATTACACACATGCTCCTTGGTGTGTGCAACTCACAGGTGTGTTTGTAGTGTAACCAAAGGTCTTCAATGAAGTGGCTGCTGTTGCCAATTCACAGCAGACCCAGTGCTCAGACTGCATTCCAAGCCAGAATTTCCCCACTTCTGTGAGGAAATCATAATTCTCCTGAAGCTCAGCTAGGGCTGGACATTGGTTCAGGGCATGCTTAAGAAAAGCCACTTGGAATTAAGAGTTTCCCAGCAGGTTTTTCCATGGAAACTTTGTCTCCCACTGCTCTGGGTAGCTTCAGATCTTCTCACTGATGGTAAAACACACGTGAAATGTGTTATGTGCACAGCAACTGCTCATGAGAACAATTCTCTCTCTGCCAGACAGCTAAACATCAGTCAGCTGTCTGCTGCCTCTCAGTAGAAGAGCAGCTTGGAGAAAATTGGTACTATACTGGTGGACAAATGTGTCCAAATTGGATTTATAGGCCCAGCTGGAATACTGAGGTTTCTGTGCCGCGTAGCCAGATGGAACAGATGGATTACATACTCCCAGCCATGTTGAGGAGACTGAGCAGCCCTGGACAAACATTCCAGCTCCAGCAAATCCATTTCTTTAGGAGCCCTTTGGGAAGAGGGGTCAGGAGGGCTGATTTTGAAAGAGTACTTCTTTGCCACTTGGAGACACTTAAGGACTCTGTGTCCTCTGTCAAGCTATAATGCATTAGGTCTTTTATCTCAGTTCTTACTCTGCAGGATTCTCTATTGGCTTGTTTAGAAAATTTGTTCTCCCACTGAGGACAATCTACAACTGCAGTTTAAGGCTGTTACGGGGGAAGGAAGAGGAACAGGTCAGAAACACAAAACCAGAAGGCATTCCTTCCTTTGGATAGGGATTAATGGGACAGTTTTCAACAGATTAGAAGCCCAGAACAAGCTTATCTTGTTTATTGATAGTCAGGCACGACTAGCTCTGCCTTGTCAAGGCCTCCAATAATGATGTGGCTTTGGACTGTCCACCAGACTTCAGTTCCACAGCATCACTTACTTGATAACAAACTGCAGAAGTGCTCAGGCCTCTTGAGGTTCACTCAGTTATTTATAGTCAGATTCCTTTCTTCTCTGACAGAAACAAACTACTCACTTTTCCTAGAATGCCTGAGATGTTTTGTGCAATGACAGTGACTGAGAGGCTGCCCAAGTGAGTAAGCAATATACTCAGTTAAGAACTCCAAACACCACAGCATCAAGCATTCTCCAGAACAGAAAGAGCATGAAATTACACTCACTTCATGCAAATCAGGTTTGGAATCCAATGTTTTTCCCATTTAGTTAACTACTTAGTTAACAAGTGACTCACGCTTTGGTGGTTTAAGGTTCTTAGAAGCAGCTTCCAGGCATAAAGCTAGATTAGCTTTGGTCTTCAAGAATGTGACTCCACCTGACATAAACATAAGCTGAAAAACCCAGTTAGGAAATGTAAAGCTTGCAGAAAAGTCTGTTCTTTTCCTTACCCTGACTAGAAGGAACACACAGAGAAGAGGACTGAGAGAGGGTCATGGCAGCATGACCAGATAGAGCCATTTCAAGCCACCAGCTGTGTGTGCTGCTGCTTGCTCCTCTTCCCCACCCCAGGTAGTTTTGATCAGAGATCAAAAGCCTCCCATGTGCTGAGAACTCTGAAAATCTTCCTCAGTGCATGCATATACTAGTTATGGACTCCCCATTGAAGGGATAAGCTTTCCTGAAACTCACTGTGGTCATCCATCACATGCCTTGTTTTTCATGGTGGGGAGGGGGGAGAACAAAACATACACCAACCTCCCTCCCTCCCCCCAAACAAACCACAAAAAGAACAAAACCCCAAACCTACACCAAAGTTGGCTGCAAGATTTCTTTTGCAGCAGACTTGTGCTCACTTTTTTGATGTCAACCAACACCCTTGCACAGAGGCACAGCACCCAGGACAAAGGTTAGACCCCTGGGAAGACAGGGCCTCAGAGCCAGTACAGCCCATAATGGTGATGCCTACACAGCAAGTGAGCTCACTGGTGCTGCTGGTGGAAGCTCAGCTTGTATTTGAATGCCAGTTTACACAGTTTCATTGAAAGACAGCAGGTAGAGCCAGCATATCCCAGGCTAAGTCACCTTCAGCTAGCACACCGTGACAGCCAATTTGAAACCAAACAAGACAAACAGAACCAAACCCCACAGCACAACCCTCTAGTGCTCTGTTTAGCAGAGCAGCTCTAAAAGTGCTCCATGCTCCCAAACAACTTCTAGAGGTTCCAAGAAAAATTTAAGTGCTGATTAGCATCTGTTGTTTCCTGCTTGCTGATTTTAATTACGATTAACAGAGTCAGCCTCCTCCAATTTAAACAGGAACCTCTGGCACTCAAGGCTCCAGATACAGATTCATCAGTATGGAGGGTATTTATTGCTAGATTTCAACTAGGGATATTATGTTGTCTCTGTCATTTAGCAAGATTTACTTTGCTTTCTTTATGAAAGCATTATTCCCTTCAGTTATAACTCTTGGAAAGGACCTGGCTGTCATGTGCTGGTTGGAAGCAACCAAGCCAAACTCTCACAGCATGTAGGCAGCTTTCTCAAGTGAAGCACACTTGGGGAGCCTTTCCCATCGACCTGCTTGCTCTGAAAGTCAAAGGTGTATCATATTTTCCCAGCTCTCTCTCTGCCAGGCTATTTGGTACCTGTTGGGTTGTGTCATGGCTCACACCAAGCTGCTGCTGACTGCCCCAAATCCACCGTCCTCGCTGACTCCAGAAGAGTCAGGCAGTGCTGCTGTAGGAAGTGAAAAACGCTTCCAGAGGGGGGAAAAAAAGAAGCAGCAAACCACAAAAGAAAGCAAACAAAACAACACAGCAATAACCCAAAATTAGAAAGCCTTCAAGGATGCCCCCTTTGCCTGACACAACACATCTATCTTGCCGGAGCGCTGCTCCAGAGATGGCTCAGCTGCTCTTCCCAAGAGCAGAACACATGGCTAAAATATGTGGGGAAGAAAAAAAACAACCCCCAGATCTGACAGAGACAGTGTGCAGGAGCACTGCAGTGTGAGCTCCACATCTGACAAGGGAGCAGGCACGGCACCATTAGCAACGCTGGCTCCTGCCTCCAGAGAGAGCGGAGCGAAACGGCACATGAAGCTCTGGCAGCTTTCCAGAGCCCAGCAGCAGACTCTGGAGCTGGGAGGACCTGAACGCTTCTTGTTCACCTGGGAATACACTGGGGCTTGCAGGGAGAGCAGGAGGAACAAGAGATGCTCCTGTCCCGAGGTCCCACACGCAGCTCTCGCCTCGCAGAGCTGAGCTGGGTGCAGGAAGCACTGTGAGCAGATCTACACCATGGTGGTTTGGGTCCCTTAGCTACCTGGCTTCCCCAGAAAGCCATCCCTTCCATACCTTGGCAAGTCAGAGTGGGCACTACAGGGGCCACACCATCATTAGGTGCAGCCTTGGACCCTGGGACAGGGATTTTTCCCTTTATGGGGAAGTAGGATGGAGGAAGAAAGAGCAAGCAAGAAAGGAGGAGATGGGAGAGAGAGTTACCAATGGGTCCCTGAGCCCATACAGCTGCCTAATAATAACTGTACTGTGGTTTTGGAGTGCAGAGGCAGGACGTCAGGATTATTTTGCAAGAGATTTGTAGCTGCTTCCACTCCCAGTGCTGGAGCAGCCCGAGTGAAGACAGATCAGAATCAAAGTGTGGCTGAAGGAGCCTAGTGCAGCCCTTTCCAAGGAGGGGCAGCGGTTATCTAGATGTGCCTGCAGGCCTGCTGCACTGTTATCGTGTGATCTAAAGCCCATTTGTTAAGCAAATGTTCTGTGGAGGCCACCTAGGAGCTACGAAGCACAAAAACTCAAGTTCCTACAGCTTCTGCCAGCACAGACTCACATGCAAAAGCTTGCAGCTGCTGAGCGTTACCCCGGGGTTAGCGAGTTACAGGAGATGCTCTGCTTTCTGTGGAGCAGGGGGAATCAAAGTCAGGCTCTGCTCTGGCATCTGCAGTCAGGTCCTTTGTCCACTGTGTGGAGGACTCCAAAGCATGGGGTTATCTGCACTACAGCAGAGCTGCTGAGGGATTCTCTGGATACATCCCAGCTACCAGTGAATCGCTGGTGTTTATTGTCCCCAAGATGGGCACTAGATTTGTCAGTAACTAAGCATATGTCATCACTTTTCCTCTAAAAACTGAAAGATGATCTTTAAAAGGCTTTTCATTTAAGCTCTTCCCATCTTTTAGTCCCTCCTGGCATCCTGCAGCAGCAAAGCGCTCCTCTTCCAAACCAGAAGAGAGCAGAAATTAAGAGAACTGCCCAAAGTTGCTGTTCCCCAAGCTCATCTTTTCATCCAGGAGAGGAACTGGGAGGCAGTGCACTCATACCAGGCAGGATTTTTCATCTGGTCACTTATCACAAAGCAAACCAGGATGGAATAAAATGAAGACTGCTTGAATTGCTGTCAAGAGAAAAAATAAGCACCAAACAGCCCAAGTCACTCAATTTTACAGCCCAGTCAACAAACAGGTCTTAGATGGGCAAAGCCCATTTCAGGTGCACTAAGGCAAGTCTGCAGTGCCAGTCTCTGGAGTATAGGAACCTGAACTCTGGGTTTTCAAGCTCTGACTGGAAAGGCAGTGAAGTTTTCTCTCTGGGGAAGGGAAAATAAAACCCTGAACTCTGGGTTTTCAAGCTCTGACTGGAAGGGCAGTGAAGGCAGTGAAGTTTTCTCTCTGTGAAAGGGAAAATAAAACAATAAAAGAAAGGAAAAGTGCTATCATTGAGGCTCTGCCTTTCCTTTCCATACCACACTCAAGTGACTTTGTT
Organism: Zapornia atra; assembly: GCA_013400835.1. Taxonomy (NCBI): domain Eukaryota; kingdom Metazoa; phylum Chordata; class Aves; order Gruiformes; family Rallidae; genus Zapornia; species Zapornia atra. The sequence goes on along the minus strand of VZTU01004610.1, from coordinate 88,655 downwards.
GGATTGGATCCACGCCTTAGAGATGATCAGTTGTAAATGGTGCTGAGTCCCATTGGTAGAGCAGCACCTGTGCTTGCCCTCTGCCAGGCAGGAGGACCAGCAGCACGGTAGAAACACACCTCAGAAGGTCAGGAAGTTTTGTGCCAGCCTTATGCATTGTAGATGGGACAGATAATACTAGTGAGGCTACTGCAGTACCTTTAGCAAAGATTTCCCTCCCTCCTGGTGCTTCCAAACCCATCTGTTAGGAATATGCGTTCAGCTGGCTGCAGAGGTTTCTATTGATGTACTGCCAAAGCACAGCACATGGCCTAGAGGTCCTCACAAAGAACAAAAACCCACCCTGATCCACCAAGGACAAACCTTGCACACACACACACACACACCCCTTAAAATAAAAAAGCTTTGGATGGACCCAGTGTGTCCTGCAGAATCCCACTGGGCTTACTGGAATGTGGCTGGCCGCCAGCTTCCTGCCTGCGAGAGACATGACGGCTTTCAGGCTTTCCAGGTTTCTCCTGCTGCAAGCAAGGAGTGACCCAGACTCTTCCCAGGCACGCTGTGCTATTGGGAAGCTATTTCATCTCCTTGTGCAGGTCCACCAGCCTTTTCAGTCGAGATTTTCAAGTGCTGGCAAGGAGAAAAACCTCCCTGGCTGTGTTAAGATACGTGTGTCTAATGTTTCCTAGGAAGCTTTTCCTATTGAAGGCACCACTTAGCTTCCCCATGTAATCGATCCAAGACCATTATCATGAGAAATCACTGCTGAACACAAGGGCTGCCTGGTGAAGAAAGAAAAACCTCCTCTCAGCACCGGCTAAAGCAGCTTTAGAACAAACAACTAAGCAGGGAGATTTCTATCTAACAACAGGTCATATGTCTCTGCCGGTTTCCTGTACCACTGCTGCACTGCACCCTTGTGCAATCGGAAATAGGTCTGGGACACACGCCAGATCTTGTAACAGGAGTTAAAAGGGAACAAAATAGTAGTGAGTACCTGTTCAGGAGCTCGTGTAGCACAGAAGGGGGGGGCTGAGGAGAGGAACCAGTGGCTCTGCAAGGCAGATTTCAGTCTTGCTGGACTGTTTCTCAGCCATTCAATTCAGAAATATCCTAAATGTGCTTTTGTGCTGGATTGTTTTGACAAGCAGCAACATTAAGACCTTCTCCTTCGGGTTTGGAAGGACCTGGAGGGAAGCAGCGCAGCGTGGCTGGAGAACACAGCAGTCAGACCTGAGCACCCTGCACAGTGCAGCTCAGCAGTAACCCAAATTGCTATTGCTAGCCTGGTGTGATCACAATTTGTACTGAGAAGAATAAGCTCCACCATGAGGGAACAGACCTGTAAACTCTATTCACCCCTGCACATGCCAGGGAATTGGCCTTTGGCTCAGGCAGCCTTGTGCTGCGCTCCAAGTCGGGGAGATGCAGCAGCAGGGCTTTGGGGATCGATTCTCTGCCAGGCTGCCCGTGGCAGTACACAGGGGTGAAACAGTCACAGAGCTGGGAGCTCAGAGCCTCGCAGCTCTAGAGCACTAGAGATCTCCTGTGAGGAGGGCAATATCCATGTGTATTGCTGTGCTGCCCTAGCTGTATTCTGCCTTACCAAAGAGAGTCAAGCGCAGGCTGGAGATGCAGCAGAGGACACTCGTGGCCACAGAGTGAGCAGACTGATAACTCCCATTATCACTTTGCCCTCCCCGAAGGTTCAGAGAGTGCCTTTAATTTGTCTGACTGTCATTTGTAACAGTCAGGAGGTTGGGAAGGAGTCCAAATGTTGTTGCGATGCTGCGGCAGCAGGAGTGATGGCTGAAAGGGGAAAGGGCTGCAAGAGAATTCAGCAGCAACACCTAACAAAAGCTACTGTTTGCAGCAGAGGGCTCTGGCCCCCACCCAGCCAAGAAGGGCACCGAGGTGAGCATTTAATTCACTGGGGCCTTCTTGACTTGTTGTGAGTCTGGCAGAGAAAGGGACAGGACAGACAGGGCACAGCTCCTTTTGGGAATGGACACACCAGGTAGAAGAGAGAAGGAAAGCTGGAACTGGTGTTACTGGGACGGTCGCTGGGAGACTGGCTGCCCCTGCAGGGCTCCGGGTCTGTGCAAAGCCGGAGAAGGCATGGGACATGCTCATCTCCAGCTGCAAATCCAGCAAGGAACTCGAGGAGGGCTTGAGATGCTGCAGCTGTCCGCCCAGCCTGCCCAGCCGGGGTAGCCGTGTTTCCAGCCCACCTCTCCCCTCGGGAATGCACCGCAGTACCCCGATAGCCATATCCCACGCTCATTTAACCCGCAGCCTCGGAGACTGGCTCGGCACCGGCTCTGTCCAGCCCGGCCCCAGCTCCCATCCCGCCCTGGGCACTTGTCCCCGGACACGAGCCCTTGGTCGCAGGGACGCTCGACCTGTCCTGCGCCTCCAGAAGTGCCTTCTCCTCCTTCCCGTCCCCGCAGCCCCTCGGGCTGCACTGCCGGCGGCTGCCGGGACCTGTGCTTCGGGCTGCAGCCCCAGCCAGGCTCCTCTGCAGGGATGGCGTGCAGCAAGCCCAGCCCAACCCCGCCGGTACCGAGGGGCCGCGGGGTCCCGGCACACGCACAGCGGGGCAGGCGCGGCTGCCAGCATGCCCGCCCGGGTAGCCCCGGCGCCCCCGCTCCGGTTACCTGCGCCTTCTCGGGGTATCGG
>VZTU01004610.1:66179-82332 GCA_013400835.1 Zapornia atra | reverse complement strand
TGGGGCCCTGGGCAACCTTGTGTAGCTCCAGGCCTGGAGGTTGGTGGCCCTGCCTGTGGCAGGGGGGTTGGAGCTCTGTGATCCTTGGGGTCCCTTCCAACCCATGCCATTCTATGATTCATCCACCTGTGCACTGCCAGTGCTCACACAGAGAAATCAGAGGGCAAGGGCTGCCCGAGCATCGAAACAAGCCAATCTATGGCTGCTCATCACTGTGCTGTATGTAAAAATGAAGGTGTGGGTCCACCACCCTTTATTCACAGTGGATCCACAGAATAAGATGCCACTGTGCTCTAAAGCCAGGGGGAAAAGCTCAGCTTTGTGTAAAGATCAGCTGTAGCAACAAGCCAGCAGTGAGGTCACCCCCTGTACCGATACCCGGGCTTTTCTCCTTCCTTCCAAATAAAGCTCCAGGCCAGAAACCTGTCTCCCAGACACGACCCATTCTTTTCCAAGCAGTTTAATCTATTACCTTCCTTCCCCTGCACACTGTGCTCATTTCAGAACAATTCTCTCTGTGCATTACCAACAGCCTTTACTTGGGTCTTGGAGAATTTTCAAAGGAAAAACCCTGTCAGGCATAAGATTGCTCAGTCGACCTCTTTGTGCCTGTAATTTATTCAGCCCTTGCCGGCAGCACACACAAGTGCTGGCACTGCCAGGCATTGCTGGGGCTGTGTGCATGTGAGTGAAGGCTCCAGAACACCTCTGGGATGGTGTTTGTGGGCACAGTTTGGGACATGAGCACTAGGAAGCCCCCACTACCCCTCACAGGGGGCAGGAGGGCTAGAATGGGGATTGAGTGCTCTCAGCACCAGAGCTGAGATGTTGGAGATGCCCTCAGCTTCACACTGCTTGGTGCTGCAGTGTAAACACAAACATACCTGACTGCAGAATAAATCCATACCCAGTGTTTTTTAAACTCTATTTCACTGCTATTTGCCTTCACTTCCTCCTCTCTGTGTTCCTCCTCTACTCTGGGTCCTGGCCCTAGAAGTGCCACTTCACCAAGCCAGGTGGAGATTTCTTCTGCCAGCAGCTTTGGTGCTGACCAGTAGAAGAAAAAAGATGAAATCCCAGCAAAAAGGGGAGTTTTGTCCCTGCTGGAGCACAGCTAGGACAGTGCACAGGGGGTGTGTCTGCTCCAGGACTCAGGGAAGAAACAGGCTAACCTGAGGAAGGTGTTTCCTCAGCAAACACACACCCAAAGTCTCTGCTACAGCCTCGATGCCCAAGGTAGAGTCCTACATGATGCTTTCTGAAGCTCCAAGGTTTTCCAAGATAAACCAAGCTCTTACTCTGCTTTTATAGGTGAGGAAGCTGGTACAGGGTCCAAGCCCATCACCCAAGGTCACACAGAGCTGGTGGCAGATTCCCTGGGGTCAGCAAGGTCCCATTCTGTTACCAAGGCATTATTTCCCCCCCCACAGCCTGAGTAGGAGGCAGACATCCAAGTCACAAGACCTAGCAAGGCACACATGAGAGCAGCATTGCCCAGAGCTCCTTCCTGTGCTGCAGATGGCAAACAGCAACCAGGTGCAACATTCATTCACCTCCTCTTTGGCTTTTTGCAGGACACACTGCAGAGCAGTGATTTTTGGGGTTTTTTAGGTCTCCCAAGAAGACAGCAGAGTAGCAGGACAGTTCTAATGTTAGTGGAACTATATTAGAGTGAGATATGTGGGCAAAACAAGCAAAATAAGGTTTAAGGCTGACACTCCCTCCTACAAAACAATTCTGAATCACCAGTCCACAGCATTCCGTTCTGCAAAACAGGCTCTAGGAAGTCAAACCAAGAGCACCCACACAGACAGGTGCACGACTGACTCTGCCCTAAAACAAAGCCAAGAGCAGTTTTGGTACCTCAGACCCACCTGTATGAGATCTTACACAGGCTTCAGAGGTGGCAGTGGGCTCCAAAACCTCTGGCTGGACTCCAGAGGCAGTGAGCTTGCAAGGAAGTGGGACAGCTGAACCTCCCCCTCCCAGTCCACACCAGACTGATTTTCCAGAGGCACAAAGGGCTCAGCACCCAGCTCTTGCAGGGGTGCAAGGTCTGCACTGAAGCTTTCCTTTCCAAACATCTAACAGGGAACTGAAAACTGCTTTTCTCATTTGATTTCAAGAATCCCAAGCTTTGTTGTTTGTTTTTCTTACTGTGTCAACCCCTGACTTCCTATCTTTGGCTCACCAAGGTGGGGATCTTTTCCTCCTGCTCACCACCTGCCTGGCACACACAGAGCTAAAAGTTGTTTAATATATGGGGAAATAATTCTTTAGGCTCTCACCAAAGCAGGGAAGCTTTGTTGGCTGACCCTCTGCTAACACACAGCAAATAGAGATCTGAAGGTGTGACCTGTTACCAGCACTGGATTTATAGCTGTGCAGTCTATTGTTGAGGAAACATTAGCCAAGGAACCTGGAGGATTATTTCCCAAGGAGGACAAGGGTGTGCTGCCAGAGCAGCTAGAAGGCCTCATCCATGGAAAGAGAACCATAGCTTGGCCAAGCCTGCAATATCAGAGCTGTCACACACTGTCCCTTCAAAGCCTCACCACAAGAGCTGGCATTTGAATACAAATAAAACCTCCACATTTTAGGCAAACCTAAGCTGCTTGTCTTCTGTTGGTTCAGCCTGATACAGAAATTTCTGCATTTGGTCATCTTTGTAACCATGAGAAGTAGGTTTTCCCCTGTTTTCATAAGAAACCTTCCATTCTCTCACAATTTGTCACTCAATCAGATCATGTTGCAAACAAGTTCCAAGTACTGAATGATCTGTGACAGAGTCACAAGCTCTCAAGGAAGAGAGACTGGCCCAGTAGTATGAATACTGGAGGAACTAGTTGGGTCAGAGGTTGCCCTATTTTTCTGACTATGCTTGGATTCAAGGTGAGGCATAACACAGACCTGCACCACTTCTCCAGCCTCCTGAAACACATGGTAGATCAAACACTACTGACATCCAGGAAAGAGCAGTTGATCCTTTGGTAAATAAGGAAGTAGTGCCTGAGCAGGATTACACACAGTTTATTCCATGTTCAGCTCTGCTGACTAGGAAAATGAGTAGGAATCAGAAAGCTGAGCTGTTCACAAGGCAAGCTCTTCACCAAAGAGCTGCTGAGTTCCTCATGTGCAGGACCAAGTGCCTGGCTGATGGGAGGGTGACATCCTCATTGTGGTTTGGGTACAGGCTGTCTCTTCCCATCACTCCATGTGAACCACCAGCCCTGTCTGACACAGGTTGGTTGCAATCACTGCCCCATCGGATGCCCCACAGGGAAGGGGTTTGTCTAAGCCAGACAGCAGCCCCATTCCTTCCAGCTCTATGGGAAACACTAGGAAAGCAACTGACAACCAGGTATAGAGACAAGCAGTGGGATTGTAAGAGGGCACTAAGCATACATGAGGAACAGCAGGATGACTTGACACAGGATTTAACATTTTCTCCAAAAACTGAGCTGATTTCTTTCCCTTCCTGGCTCCTTCACAGCACTGTGCCCAACCACATCCACTTTGCACCCACCACAGGAACCACGCTCACAAAAGATTGAGCAAACACAAACCAACACCCAGAAAGGAGGAAGTAATCTGTCAGCTCCATTAATGAGACTTCCAGCTTGCTGGCTGAACTTCCCTGAGTTCTCTGGACAGTTCCCCATGGCTGGTTCACATCAAAACCACCCCAGATGTTCACCCACTTGAAAAGTTTCACAGCCCAAGAAGCAGCTCCCAGCCCACTCCTCCCTGTGTCCAGGGATAAGGCTCTCAATCTCCCAGAGATCAGGTGGGTCCTCCCCTGCACAGCCTGTTAGCATGGCACAGGTGGGGAAGACCAGAGCCATCGCTCTTCAGAACATTCAGCTGGCGAGTGCCAGCTCCAGTTGGAGAAATGCACCTTCCATCCCATGGAGCCATGGGGACTGGTTGACATTGTGTGTGTGGTATCAGCTGGAGAAGCACCTGAGCTGGCTGAATGCCCAGTTCTCAACTGCCAGGAACCAGGTTTTTAATGCTGAGTTCCTGAGTGACTCCTGCAAAGGGCTTGAACTGAAACGCTGTCATGCTGCACGTCACCGGGCACGCTGCTTTCAGAGTGCAGCAGGGCAGGTACCACCCTGAGCTCTTAGTGCTCAGCACAGTAAACACTGAGAAACTGCTTGTCAATGCCCCCACTCACCAATTACATGGGGTAACTCTCTAAGCTGCCCAAATGAAGTAGAACAATAGCAGATGCACACCATACCCCAGTGAGAACGGGCACTCCTTACTGAGCAGAGGTGCATCTACTCCCATCCAACCACCCAGCCCTGTATTTCAGTCCCTTACACTGCCCCCAGCTACTCCAAGCCTCCTCTCCCAGACCCAGCACTGCAGAGACATTCCATGCAGCCATCCCTGCTGGGGTTTTTTGCTGGCAAAGACAGCTTGTTCTCTTCTAGGGCAGGACAGCTTCCAAACCCACAATACAATCCCTTCAGTTTTGGAACCAAACCCCTTTGATGCACAAACATACACACTTTCTCCTTGTTTTTTCCCCTCCCTGGATTTTAACACACACTAGAAAGCAGAATATTATATATTCAGCATCATACATAAACACAGTTGTTTGTAGAACACAAATGTTGGTGCCAAGTGACATTAGGGTTGTGTAGGGAAGTGCACACAGCCTGGCTCTTACCTTGATCCTTGTGTGTGCTACTTGCACTGCAGGAAGGTCATGTCTGTAGGGAGCAGAGCTGAGACTTAACGAAGTGAATTCTTCCTGAAGTCTTTCTGGGAAAGGCTGCAGCTGCCAAACCTGCCTCCCTGTACACTGTTTACTTCAGCAACAGACAAGAGGGAATTCTGGAAGTGTTTAGAGCAGAATTAAGTAATTAAACAGGGAAAAACTGACTACCTTTTAGAACTGGAATTAGTACAGAGGTTTAAGATTTACTTGCTCCAAGGAATATTCAGGTACTAAGAACCAGAAAGACATAAAATGGGAAGCCTGGAGAGGGCACTTATTTCAGGCTGTTTGTGTTGGAGCAGACTAAAGTTCTTTCTACACCACATTATGTCTGAGATCTCCATACTTTGACTTCAACTCAATGTTTTATCATCCCAAGTATGAAAGATTTAGTTTCCACCTGTGAGCAAAGCTCAACTCAAGACAGATAGTTCCAAGTAGGCTGCACTCCACAGCAGTGCTCTGCTGAGGCTCCAAGGAGCTTTCTATCTGCTGCCTCTCAATTGTCTTTTCTCAGCTGAGATTTAATCAGGACTAAAGAACTACAAACCAACTACTACTGCCAGGTGAACAGGAGTTACTAGCCTTCCCCCTGCACAGGGAGTAGGCACCCACTGAAACTATCCAATAATAATGTATTTGGAACAGGTAACTGTTGTGTAAAATAGTAATTCCTGTTATGGAACAGTGTGTCAGAGGGAGCTGCACAGGGCAAAAGCATGACTTAGTTCAGAGATTAGCCAGGTTCACAAATACATCCGCTGGTAATCACATGGAATAATCCTACACAACCTCCAGCTCAGGAACAGTAGACAAGGCTGGCTAAAGAAAGGCTGACTGCAAATCCTTTGCTGCTTTGACTCCAGATTCAGAACAGAAAGTTGTCAAGGTACTGGTTTGGATTTAAAGGAAGTGCTGGAAGAGTCACTGTCACTGAGGCACCTACAAGAGTGACCACAAAACACCCTCAGGCATGGCTTCCCTTGAGGGGATGGGGTGTTTAACCATTGGGCAATGTTCCTACTAAGTCCTCCTCACAGAGCTCAAGAGGCTCCAACCAACAGCAGCAGCACCCATACACCAGCCACACACCACCAACCTGCAGCACCCCATTTCACAGTACACCAGCCACACACCACCAACCTGCAGCACCCCATTTCACAGCACCCCAGCCTGCTCCACCAGGATGAGCCCATTGTGACATCTCCTATACCTACAGTCAGGCTGCAACAACTGAGCCTCGTCTTCCATCTACTACAATTTGACAACCTCTTCTTTCAGCACCCAATTTCTTTCCTGAGTAGGCACAGTGGTAGAGCTCATAACAAACTACCATCCAGTAAATATAATAGAAAATCAAATACTTTAATGAAATTAGGGAGCACGAGAGTAACAGCTCAGATATACCACTAGAACTGATACTACTGGGCTGTGGGGTTTTGCTATTTTTTTTCTTTTGAATGCTCTGTTTGTTCTTCAACAAGCATGCAGATTGACAAACTACTAATTCTTCAGTGTCAAAGATCCTGAGTAAAGAATTTCAAACCACTTAAAATGAATATATAGGAAATGTCTTATGAGCTGGTGGCCTGCACGCAGCATTGCACAGAAAAATATACTACTCTCGATACACAGAGCTAAATACTTTCACATTTATCAGAATTTTCTACACAAGTCTTTCAATAGAATTCAAGTTTTGAATTTTCTGTATATATCTTCCACCTGTATTAAACAAATGCTTATTTACATTGTGGGTAAATTGTAAAGGCTAGTAAGGCCGTATTCCCATACTGTACTGTAACACTGCAAAATATATATACACATATATAACCTAATATAGGCAACAGTTCTAAAAAAAGTCACCTTACATTTGTACAACATAATTGAGTCAGTATGAAAAGACAGCTTTGTTAGCACCGAGCCACTCCAATGGGTTTTATGAACGGTCTTGAGCCTTCTAGTTCCACAGGGAAGGACTGTTCAGCACAGTCTGCCGACCACTGAGCACTGGAGGTCCTGTTTGCAGAACTGGAAGTCCCAAGTTAACACTCCACTGCACTACGGTATGCACATTACTAAAGAGCAGGCATAGGAGCATCCAAAGACAAGTTCTGCAGCATGACAAGGTGACACCCCAGCAGAACAGTCACAAAGACATTTTATCAGACCAAGTCTTTTCACATCATCCTGTCCCGTTAGGATCTTTCCTTTGGATTCAGGAGAGCAAGTACAGAATTGCCAGTAGGATGGACATGACTCAAGCGAGGTGGTTTACAAGCCAGGTTAACCCTATACCACAAAGACCACATGGGGAAAAGCTCCACAGCTTCAAACTCCAAAGGAAAAAGAACATTTTTGCTTTATTCATCTCCTGTGCCTGCTGTGGCCAGGATGGTCTCGGTCATAGCGGTGACTGGCTCGCTCGTAGGAGCGGGAACGCTCGTGCCTGTGATTCCTGTAGTAGTGACTCTTCTTCTTGTACTTGCCTGAATGGTCCGAGCGCTCCCGGGACCGGCTCCTGGAACGCGAGGAGCTTCTGCTGCGGGATTTCCGTGGCTTGTGGGTGGAGTATTTATAGTCTTTGGATTTCTTGTAACTCCTCACCTTGGAACCCTTGTAGCTTGAACTGTGGTTGAACTGTCTTGGAGGAGAGTCACTGCGGCTCCTGGAACGGCTGTGAGACTTGGAACCGCTTGATGTGGAGTAACTTTCACTTTTCCTGCAGAAAGAGGGGGGAAAAACAACAAAGCAGGAGACAAAACATTACTATACATAGAATGGCATGGGTTGGGAGGGACCCCAAGGATCACAGAGCTCCAACCCCCCTGCCACAGGCAGGGCCACCAACCTCAGGCCTGGAGCTACACAAGGTTGCCCAGGGCCCCATCCAACCTGGCCTTGAACACCCCCAGGGACAGGGCACCCACTTAATATAGTCACAATACAGACAGACACTTTAACTACCATACAGACAAGCACACCTCCATGGTGTGCAGGCACAGTTTGAGCCCAGGCACTTGATTCTCTGAACTCTGTTGTTCAGTATCCCACAAAAACTAAAATCTTGTGCCCCAGACTTAATCACATATGGCTGCTATAAAAATACAGTTCAACATGAAACATTTCTGCCAAAATCCTGAAGTATTTACACAGTTCTAAAACTGTATACTACAGTTTTAGAAATTCACACCCATTTGAGGTAGTTTCTCCATGTTGCACTTTTTCCTTCACTACTTAGAAAGCATGCACCAATACCTGAGAGTTACTGTCAGACTGAAAGAGCTGCCAACAAGAGGTACAAATTCCTTCTGCTTTAGCTATAGTAATACTATACCAAAATGGAGTTAATGCTCCTTCCTGCCTTTTATTTCCCCTCCATAGGTGTAGCAGTTAAATGGTGAACACTTCACAGCCAAATGCAGTACAAAAAGCAGATTTTTAAAAGATTTTTTTAATTAAAAATCCAGACAATCATTAAAATGCACTTTTGAATTCAACACTGAAGAATTCTGATCAGCAGATTTTCGCTTTGGTCTTTCCCACATACACATTAACACACAGCCATGCTCTTATCAGGACACACCCAGAAAGCCAATGGGATACAGACTGTGGAGTAAGAAGTCAAACTTGCCTTCACTGGGGCACATCAAATCTCCACTACATACAGAACAAGATCATTCTGTATTTCACAGTGAACATTTTGCAGCAGTGACTGCCAATGAGACTAAGGGTGGAGTTCACATTTCATCTACTGCAGAAAATGCTTTCACTACTCCAGTACAGTTCACTAAAAGTGTAAAGGTTCTAGGCAAAACCATCAAGCTTTAAATATTAGAAAGCCCTCAACACACCAACCCTGCTGCAATATGCCACCAGTAAGCCTCCTGACCCTCCCAAGCATCCGAACAGCCTTCTGGTCTCCTTTCAGTCTATTTGGCACAGATATGAGGTGGTCACAACTCCCTTGACCTGTGAGTCAAGACACTACAACTCTCAGCTGTGATGTTTCCAGAGCTTTAATTAGCAGCTTAATCCACCACATCATTTCACAACCTCTCTTGTTGACAAACTACCAAAGTCTGGGAGCTTCTCACCACACCCTCTTGTTTTAGAGCAGCACATACCTGTGCTTGGGGGATGCAGATCTGGATGGAGATCTCGAGTAACTCTGATCTCTACTTCCACTTCGACTTCTGCTTTCTCTTCCTTTCTGAACACTGCAAGAGACAACAGACAGTAAGTTATTTTGCTTAAAAGTAGTTAACAGGGGAAAACAATCAGCAGCTTCATGATGAAAGCCTTACCCATTTACTGGGCTGTTTGAACTCATTCTTTTTGCACCCTCTGTTTTCCTTTTAGCATTCTTCATTGCCTGAACAGGTAGTGGTGAAGGTTTGTTTCCTTTAACCTCTTTTGGAGACTCTAGAAAAACAAGCCTTTGTTACCTTATTTTGAAAGTATGGCTAGCAAGCAAAAACACAACTGAAGCCTCCCCTCACCCTGCTTCATCGTCTTGGTAATAACCAGTGTATACACATAGGCTGCACAGATGTGCACACACGCAGCCACCCATGAGAAGTCAGTCTGAAGCAGCTCACAGAAGGCAAAAGTTCAAGATGAAACATTTCTGCCAAAATACTGAAGTAACAACTGCAGTAACACGTGGATTCCAAAGCCACTTCAAGGCAGCAAACAGCAGCTTCCTTTTCTTGCCAATTATTTGGTATCTTTTTAAAGATAAACTGAGGAGAAAGATGGCAAATGTTCTTTGCCATGCAAGACATACACTAGACTAGAAACTTTAGACCAACTATGCAGGAAAACACTCCCCAGCTGTTGCCCAAAAATACCACTCCTGCCAGCATTCTACTCATGCCTATGCTTTAATATTTCTTTAGCATAACAGGCCAGTTGCAAGTATTTCTTTGAGTTTATTGCCAAAACCACATAAAACCAAGTACAGTACTATATAAATTTAAACTAGCCTTAATTTTAACCAATTTGATTTTAGCTTTTATCTGTTTCAAGAAGTTACAATGCTATTTGAACTCAACTGTTTGAATAGCTGGTAGAAGCCAGCTTAAACCACTCTGTATATGCATCCCCAAAAGGTAAACAAGACATTTAAGATGAGAAAGAGTTATTAAAACCAACTTAGCCACTATTTACCATTCTTCGGTACAGGGGAAAATCCCGATGTATTATCCAAACTTGGGGCCCCCTCAGGTACCAGACCTTTAGCTTGTGCTTTTGCCTCCTCAATAGCCAATTTCTTCTTTTCTACTTTACTCTCCAGATCAGCTAAATCAACCTGTGAACACAGCAGCAGCACTTAGAACAAAACTTAATAGGCTAGACTTTCTGCCCACTCATTTATAGGAGAAAGGGGAAGAAAATCTAAGGAGATCCAGACACTGACCACTACCCTAATCCACTTCATGTGCCATGCTTGCAGCTAGTTCAAGTGGGGGGTAAGGTTTTCCCACTCAGGTTGTAAGCAGCAGCTTCTAACAAAGGCTCTCAATATGAAAAAGAAGCAAACCTTTTTCCTAGTATACAGCTGCAAAATTTTCAGGCAGATTTCTTGAATCTCCTCCTCTGTGGCTCCAAAGAGTAAAAACCAGTGTGGACGGTTAGGAAGTGGTATCTGAAAGGCAAGGGAAGACACACTCAGTTCTCAGCTCCTCTTAAAGGGCTTGACAAACCTGAGAGCACTTGAACTGTACACTCACCTCCAGCGTCCTAGCTGCAAGGTAAATACATGCACAGGCAATGCTTTCTGGCTGGAATCTTACAAAGACATCTGTTCTCAGGCTATCATTCATGTAATTCCTGAAAGACAGGATATCAGCAAGGTTGCATGGCACTGCAAAGTTGTTTTGGTTTTACTTCTACAAGAACTATTTCTTTCTGCATTCAGTTACTAGGCTTTACTCCTGTAAGTTTAAACAAAAAGTTGAATGATTTTACTTTTTAAAAAGAAATAAAAAATCCCTCAAGGGGAGGGATGTGTTGCAAATTAAGCTTGACTGACTGGCTGCTGGAAATTCAGTTGTGAAAAAAGAGAACCAATTTTAACTTCACTTTTCCTTCTGGATCTCTACTGGCCTGCTCTCATGCAATAGAGAAATTATTTTCATCAAGACAACATCCAATATAATCTGAAGTACTCAGTTACAGACTTTTAGGTTCACATGTTTCTCTGCAACAGGGCAGAGCCCAATGGTTTACGCAAAGCTGCAGCTCCTGTAGCAATCCTCCCAGGAAAACGCAGTCCACTTCAGCACGAGTCAGCTTCCACTGGAGATTTAAAGGAGTCCCTTCTCCTTCTGAAGCATTATTTTCCATCCAGATTTCTTTTTGATGCAAAAAGCAGCCATAGAAGAAATCAGGGTGTTTGGGAACATCAGTTCAGGAGAACAGTTCTCAGGCAGATCTCCTCTTTGGCACATGAAATACGGTTTCCAAATTGTCCCATTTCAGTAAGGTTGCTTAAAATGAATATTCACAGAATGAGAAAACTGTAAAATATTGCATATATTCCAGTCAGTACACTTAAGCATTATCCTTCTAAATCTTAAATATACAAAGTAACTTCCTCTGAATCTGTCAGCTGATGTGCTTTAAAAAAACTTTTTTTTTTAAAAAAAAACACGTGTCAAGCAAAGTATCAGATGGCAAAAAGCTAAACCCAGACACAAAGTCCTCAAAATAATACACTTTCTGAAAGTAGTAATCAAATCATCTAGGTACTGGTTATACAAGGATTCACTAACCCCCAAGGCATCCAAGCCAGAGACCACAGTCCAGCCACTTGAACTAGTGGTTTACGTGGGACAGACAACAGGAACTTGAATGCCAAGAGTTGTCTCACCTCCCACCTGCCCCAGTTATCTTATATTCTTGTTTATACAAAGAGTAGCTTCTACCCCAGAGCAGCAGTGGTAAACATAATCTCATCTTTCTGTAGGAAAACAACTTCAAAACCTACTTTTTTTTTTCCCCACCCCAACTACAAAGAGAGCACAAACCTTTTGGTAGAAGAAGCAATAAAGAAAAGCAGTACTTCAAACATCTGGAAGTCATACAGCCTTTTCTAATTTGCCAAATTGAAAAACATGCCTGCTTCCAGGTTTAGGCTCTGCATTATTTTCCCTGTGGGCTCAGAATCAGATGCATGAGGAAATGAATCCTTGTCACAATGTTTTAAGAATAAGTTAATCAAGTAAAAGCTCACATTTAAAAAAACAATTATGCTGGATATCTACCAACTTTTGGGTACTGGAGGCAACAAGCAGCAGTACACAAATATGTTATTTTAACATCTGAACCATTTCCCAATTGAGGTAATTTCCTCCCTCCTCCTCACCTACTCCTCCTTCATAGCAAGTAGGAAAGTGGTAATGAGTAGTCCATAACTCACATTCAAGTACTTCATGCAGAGTCCTGGGAAATCTGATAGCAGAAAGTTTCTCTAACTCCCAAGCATTATATTTTATTCCAAGCTTCACACATCTACTCAAAGGTTTTCTAACTAGTTTACAAATGGAAACTAGATTTCAGTTTTTATTGTGTTAATTTATCCCTTTAAGACTTAAACCCCCACCTCAAGTTTGCTTTACCTTTTAAGAATACATAATTTTAACAGTTTAGAAATATATAGGAAAAAAAAAATCTTTCAGAACTTGAACCATCAGGTCATAAAGTATATACAACAGTCAAAATGAACAATAAAAAATAAAAGTCATAAAGTATAAGCACAAGAAGCAGTTGGCCAGTTACTATACTATCACGTATATACCACCTGTCTAGAGTCAGCTTCTCTTTGTAGAGCCTGCTTTGGTTTGACTGAAGACGGCAGCTATCCCTGCACCATAGCGCTTGGGCAGCAGAGGAGAAGTCTTAGTCACTTACCCTCAGAGGCTACCCTTTGATTAAAAGAGTACAGAAAAGAAAAGTCAAAACTGGTTCTCTACACACAGGTCACAGTACCAGACAGTTCAGTCAGCAGAAATATGATCTTTGGATTCATTAAGGGTTTTTTAAAACCACGGTATTGTTAAAAAACACTGTTGTTTAAAAGCATTATCTATTTAAGAGCTGGGATTTTACATAAGCTTCCCATTCCCAAGTAAATCTGTACTGTATTGAGAGCAACAAGGCAGAGGACACTTCTTGGCAAACATGAGAACATTGAGTTTATCCAGTCTTAGGAGTTGACATCTTGCATTACCCATAAATTTCTTTTATCTGTGCTGAGTATTTGATACACCTGTAATCAAGCTCAAGTCCCAGGAAAAGCCATTTCCCAGACCTGGTAACAGACTTTACCTAAGCATAATTTTCTCAAAAACCCCCCCAAGAAAACCCTATAGCCCCACTCAACATTTTCCCTTCAGCTGAAAAGTGAAAACAGAGAGGAGGGAAGTGAGAAGTCAGGGTGGAAAGCTACCTTACCATTAAAACAGTGCCTCTAACTTAAGAGGCCGATCAACATTTGAGTAGTAGTTTGGGGCACGCCAAGAAACACTGGAGCTGTCTGGTGTGGCCCACAATGATTTCTGAGCAATGCTGCCCAGAGTGCCTCAAGTGACATATTTCTGCTACTGCCCCTGCTGGTCTCTTAAAACAAAGAAAATCAACTTACCATGAAGTCTGGACCAGGTGTTGGTTACGTTCACATTCTAATACCTGAAGGTACATAACGATTATCTGGAAGATATGGGTTATTGAGTTATTAACAAGAATCTTGAGAGCCACCTATTTATTTCAGAGGGACATCCATGAGGCATCTGTTACTCTTTCAAGTTCTAAAAAGTACTTGCAACGTCCCCTGTGTTCATCCACACAGCTTTTGCTCTCCAATGCAAAAGTTTGCATGAGTTGGCACTCAAGCAGATTCTGACCTTCCTAGCTCTCCGTCTTCTGAGCTCAGTCACCATGCTATTCATCTAGATGTTTCTTCTTCACCTGTTTTCAAGCTAGGTATGTTCTCCTACACAATTCAGGATGCCTTTTTAGCTGTAACTTGGGAGAAAATATTGCTAGAAGTATGACAGTATTTGCAGAAAACAGGTCTAACATGTTACGTGTCACTGGTTTGTTCAGTTCTGCTTCTTCCTTAGGTATGAAAGGAAATTGTGAAAGGATGCAGAGCAAAAGACTACTCTAACAGCAAAACTTCATAACAAACAAGGGAAATTGTCTTCTGGGGTAATGCAAGTGAGTTCTGAAAGTCAAACAGGCTTAAAAAAAAAAAAGACCCTAAGACAGCAGTTACTGTTTAACAGAAAAGCAACACCCCAAGTTCTGCAGGCACAGAAATAGGAGGTTCTTCTACCATACTCAGTTCCTTAAGGCCTGATGTTAATGGCTCTAAAGCACCAACTTAAACATCTGCAGTAGTTACATCTTCCAAGTATCCTCCTAGTCTGACAAGTGAAACGTACACACAGCTATCTCATTCCTAGCCCTTCACACCTGAGTGCACTTTCTGAATGGAAGAAACACCACTAAGAAGTTGAGTATGAGCATGTTTCCACAGGGAGTGATCTCGACACAGGGTGCTTCTGCTAACAGAGAATTGGAATTGGGAGCCCTAGAGATCTGTCTAAGAATTTATGGTTAGTTGCTGTTTTCTAACACCAAAGCTACCTACGTATATAATTTGACTTCAAGGAACACTTAGCCTCTGCATCCACCTCCAGTCGTCATTCAGCAGTGATACAAGACCAACTACCCAGATCTCTTAAATGAGAAAGAAGACATTGGGATCATAAGAAACTAGCTTTACTGAATTAACTAGCATTATCAGGTAGAAACTATAACCATGCAGTTAGGCAGTCTACTCAAGAGCAGTTAGAGCATATGAAACACCCACTATAAAGTTAACTTATACAGTACAAACCTTATGAGGGTGCTTGACATGAACACAAAATCCCAACTCCTTTAACACTCTTCTTTCTGCCTTAATAATTTGATTCTTCAAGTTCACATACTCTTGATCCAGTATTAGAGGCACAGGTTTTCTGCAAGACAATTTCATATTCTGAAGATAATCTTAACCCCAAAGAGTACTCATATGCAGGTTAAGCTGTGTCTGTGTAAAAATAAGAGACATGACTGTTTATAACATCAAAAATACTTGTTTAGTAAGTCAACTCCTTCATCAGATCTCTTCAAGATGTTCCCTGAGTTATAAAACAGGGCAC
The DNA here is from genome assembly GCA_013400835.1 of Zapornia atra. NCBI lineage: Eukaryota > Metazoa > Chordata > Aves > Gruiformes > Rallidae > Zapornia > Zapornia atra. The sequence continues at coordinate 67,389 of VZTU01004610.1, read as the reverse complement.
AACACTTATTGATTGGCCCATGAAGTTTAATTATTAAAACACAACATAAATACTTTAGCTTATCTCAAAGTCTGAGCTTACTTTTTTTCCCTTAGATGTCTAAGGCGATGGAACACGTTAATTACGTCCCTTATGCGTCTGGGGGCTTCCTCAATTTTGGATGCCAGATGAACACAGGCCATTGACACATGCTGAAAAGGAAGTACAGCAAGATACTGATGGCTTGCTCAAATCAGGAGCTGATCACCTTCTAACAGCTTAAAGAGGGTAACAACATGAAATTGTGATAAAACAAAGAGCTACCCAAAAAAATCAGCACTGCATCTACCCCCCCCAAAAAAAAGTCAGCACTGCATCTAACCCCTCCCCCAAAAAAAGTCAGCATGATCAGTAAGTAAAATCAACAGGATCATTACTAAGACCCTGATCACATCTAAACTAACAACTTGCCAAAACAGATCAAAGAATAAATAATACTTGCATCTTTTGATAGTTTCTTACCTCCATGGAATGCTTCACAAAAGACTTGGTATAAAAAAAGCGTTGAAATAGCACCTGTCCTGTAGCCATAGCCACCTGGAAAGGGAACCACAGCAGGTATTAGCAAAGCTACCACCAGTTCCAAAGAGACATCACCTAGAAGGATTTAAACAGATTTAAGATCCATAACACTACTAAGTTATATCTAAGGATGGGAATAAGTTCACCATTTCTTTAGGTACCATTATCAACGCAACAAACACTGTAAGCAGCAATTCGTTAAGTCACAAGCTTCTTGTATAAAGTATTAAATCATGCACAAAAAAACCCCCAACAAAATAAGAAATAATCAAACACGATAGTCCAATAAAACTGGAAGCTATGACAGTACACAGGAAAGAGTTTATCGGCCTGGAAGGACGGGGAGAATCTAATCATATTACGATTTGCATTGTACTCCTAACGCAGTTTGAGGGCCTGAGACTCGTTGGCTGAAAGCCACCTGGGAAGTTTTACACTCGGAGAGCAGACTGATTGCCATTGGAGTTCTCTAGGAAACAAACGCTTTCCGAGGTCACAACAATTGCGAAGGAGCCCGAGAAGTCCTTCTTTCCGCAAGGCCTGATCTTCGAGAAGCCCTGCGGGAGCCCCCGCCCTGCCCGGGCCGGCGAGGCGGCGGGGGCGGCACAGGAAGGCGGTTACATCATCCGCTCCCTGCTCCCAGCCGGGG
>VZTU01004610.1:1024-59036 GCA_013400835.1 Zapornia atra | reverse complement strand
AGGTCCTTCTCCACTGAGCTCTTCTCCAGCAGGTCATCCCCCAGCCTGTACTGATACAGATGGTTGTTCCTTCCCAGGTACAAGACTTTACACTTCCTTTTGTTGAACTTCAACCGGTTTCTCCCTGCCCAGCTCTCCAGCCTGTCCAGGTCTCTCTGGATGGCAGCGCAGTGTCCTGCGTGTCAGCCACCCCTCCCAGCTCTGGATCATCAGGTACTTGCTGAGGGTGGATGCTGTTTCCTCATCAAGGTGTCAATGAAGATATTAAACAGGACTGGACCCAACACCAGCCCTGGGGAACACCACCAGTCACAGGCCTCCAGTCAGATTCTGCTCCTCGAATCACAACCCTCTGGGCTTGTTCCGACAGCCAATTCTCAACCCACCTCACTGTCCACTCATCTATCCCATGCTTTCTCAGCTTTGCTATTTTGCTATTTGTCTATTCATCTTTCCTTAGCGCTTTCAGCATCTCAGAGCAGTGATGCTCCTGGTAGAAACTGCTCCTGAACTTGCACCAAGTCATCTTTCCCACTGTGGTGGTTTGACCCTGGCTGGAGGAGAGATGCCCGCCAAAGTCATAGGGTCATGGAACCACCTGGGTTGGAAGACCTTTAAGATCTTTGAGTCTAATCACAAGTCAGCTGGACAAGGGAGAAAATACATATTGAGAGGCTCAGGAGTGGAGATAAGGACAGGGAGAGATCATTCTGCAGTTAGCATCACAGGCAGAACAGACTCACCACAGAATAAAGGAAAGAAAACCCTCTAATTCATTCTACTACACACAGAGTCACTCCATGGAGCCCCAAAAGGAAAATGAGCCCAGCAGCTTGGCATGGGGGAAGGTGGCAGCAAGGAATAAGAGACCAAGTCTGGGACTGTAGGACCTGTCCCTTTTAGTAGTAGCTGTAATGTTTTCTTTTCCATATTAAGAAAGCAACAGAGGAAAAAACATCACTCTGATAAGAATTCATCAAATGAAGCAATGAGGACTGATCATTCCTACCCAATACTGGGGTTACTTCCTACTTACATACTATATTTACTTCCTGTGAGTCTTCATCTTTCTAGATAGCTCACTCCAGTATACTGAAGAATATAAAGTCAGATTTTGGCCAAATGAAAGATGATAAAGCTGAGCACATGAGTAATGGTTCATGGGATTATTTCAGCAAAGAATTTCTTTACTGAAAGGTTTGTCAGGCGTTGAAACAGGCTGCCCAGGGAGGTGGTGGAGTCACCAGCCCTGGAGGGGTTTAAGAGACGTATGGATGTTGTGCTTGAGAATGTGGACTAGAGGTGGACCAGGCAGGGTTAGGCTGTGGTTGGACTTGATGATCTTAAAGGTTTCTTTCAACCTAAGTGATTCTATTATTCTAAGAGATAAAAGAGTGGGTTTTCTTAGCCATTGGATGGCTTTTATATATCACAGAAGCCAGCACTTAGCTGCTAACCTTTCATCTCCTATGGATTATTTCTGTTCTGTTAGAGACCCGTTCAAGACCATGCACTATGGTTTCACCTTCTCTCAGTGGAAGGAAACAGGATTCCTTGGGGCAGGATTCCACAGGGAAATTCAGCTTTTGCTATGGCTCCTTCAACCTCTTCTCAGTTCTGTGCTTTTGGCTTCACTTCTCCCTGGTGAGGCAGGCTCAGATGGTCCAGGACTCCCTTCTGTGGCTGGGAAACTGGCAGGCTAGCTGTGGTCAAAGAGCTTCAGTACTTTGGCCAGTCCAGTACCAGAAATTCTTGGTGCCTGTTGCCCAAAGGAGAATAATTGCTGTCAGCATTTCACACTTTCCCCTACCCTGCTGCTTCAAGGGCAGCTGAATTTGACACAGATGTTGACTTTATTCTGGGCTACAAATTAACATTTTATCTTATTTACCGGTATATTCCTTCTGGAACAAATCAGGATGCAGGCTGCTGGCAGTGCTGTCAGTCTCAGAGTCTATTTTTAACCTTCTTCCCCTCTCTTGGCACATCAATAACTATTTTTTTTTTCTTCACTGTGAGAGGGCTCAACAGAAGGAATAAACAATAACAAAACAGATTAATTAAATTCAGTGTCACCTTCAGTGCTAGAGGAAATAAAATGACTTGAGAGGAATCCAGTTGAAGTCATTAGCAGCAGTCCCTGGTGAGGAACAGCACAGCTTCCCTCTGCTTTGGGTGGAGAATTTGCCTCTCTAGCTCCTGAGTGATGCTATCTCCTTCCCTAGTGCTCCCCTGGGGGTGAGAGGCTTTTCCCTCCGGTCAGGAAATACCAAACAATGGAACACATCCAGTCCAACCAAACCCTGCCATAGCCTGGGAATAGCCACCATGTATCCATCTGGGATGAAGGTCAGGTGAAATATTAGCCCTCACAAAGAGGCCAAGCAATTTGCCCTGCCATGGTCTGACTGCTGTGTCTAGGGGAGATGCAGGAGGCATGTCAAAGATAAACATGCTTCAGGGAAGAAGTGACAGCTGGAGAAAGCCCTGGGAGTAGGGCTTCCAGAGGGTCCTTCTGGGCAGAGTGCTTGCTGGCAAGGGACCAGCCTTCTGTGCAAAAAATAATACCTCCTTGTCTTTGTTCCCTGCCATATTTAGGAAAAGTTACTTTTACACCACTTGGTGAAGATCTGGGATTATATTGGAGATGCTGGCTCCCACCTTTATTTTCCCTTTCCCAAAAGATCCCTAAGAAGCTGGTGTTTTGCATAAATAATAAACTCCCCATGGCTGTTGCTGCAGTTTGGTCTGAAAAGATCTTTCACAGCTCGAAGCAGGATGGTGAGGGAGCAGCGGCTTAGAAACTCAGTCTGAGCAGTGAAGGGTGTGCACATGTTCCCCCAGAGTCTGGGTTCTTCCCCTGGTGTGCAAAGAGCCAGACAACACACAGAGCCACAGAATCACAGAATCACAAGGTTGGAAAAGACCTTTAAGATCATCGAGTCCAACCGTTCCTGTCCTGTGCTAAACCAGATCCCTGAGCACCTCATCTCCATGTCTGTTAAACATACCCAGGGGTAGGGACTCAGCCCCTCCCTGGGCAGCCTGTTCCAGGCCCTGACAACTCTTTCAGGGAAGAACTTTTCGCCAACATCTGATCTGACCCTGCCCTGGGGCAGCTTGAGCCCATTTCCCCTTGTCCCATCTCCTGTCCCCTGGCTGAAGAGACCATCGCCCACCTCTCTGCACCCTCCTGGCAGGTTAGTGTAGGTGGGGAGAAGGTCTCCCCTCAGCCTCCTCTTCTCCAGGCTGAACACCCCCAGCTCCCTCAGTTGCTNNNTCACCAATGCCCAGTACAGGGGCACAATCACCTTCCCAGACATACTGGCCACCCTATCTCTGACACAAGCCAGGATGCCATTGGCCTTCCTGGCCACCCAGGCACACTGCTGGCTCATGTTCAGTCAGCAGTCACCCAACACCCCCAGGTCCTTCTCCACCTGACAGCTCTCCGGCCAGTCTGCCCCTGTAGTGCTGCACAGGGTTATGTCCCATGTGCAGCACTCTACACTTGGTGTTGTTAAACTGCCCATGAGTCCAGATACTTGTTTTTATTTCCAGGCCATGGAGTAGGGTGCCAGGCACCTACCACCACCCAGCCCACCCAATGCATCAAGCGGTCTTTTTCCACGGTAACAAAATGCAGCTGACCCATGTTCTTAAACTCCCCTTCCCACCCCCTGTCCTTAAACTTCCCTTCACCCCACATCCACATTTTACTTGATGTGCCAGCCAGGGAGGTTCCCTAATTAGCACACTCATTATTCACAAAGGGGTGCTCCTTTTAGTACTCTGCCAAGCACAGGTTAGCTGAGGGCACGCTGTTCCACGATACTATTCCAAGGGTAGATATATTTTTATATACACTTGTAAGAGGGAAGGAATACTTCCAAGGGACCTATTGTTCTAAATCCTCTGTCTGCTGAGAGATCCTTTCCTGGTTACCACAGTTTTAGAATATACTGTCGAGGATACTCGAGGTGGTGGACACTTTTACAGTCTGATCCCTTGTTTTTCCCTACCTCACACATGGGTGTGAGCACCCTGGGTTTGCACACACAGCCAAGCTGCTAATTCTGTACTACCCCAGCTTTGTATGTTCCCTAGACTCTCAAGCAGGGTAGCAGCACGGGCAACCTTGTGTAGCTCCAGGCCTGAGGTTGGTGGCCCTGCCTGTGGCAGGGGGGTTGGAGCTCTGTGATCCTTGGGGTCCCTTCCAACCCAGACCAAGCTGTGATTCTATGATTCTAAGGAAAGCCAGCACTCACCTGTATCACAACAATCATTTTACATTTAGTCACCCTCGTTTTTCTGATAACCCTTTTCCAGGGTGGAATTTTCTAGGTGAAATAGCATCAAGGGGCACACAAGGCTCCTGGACTCTGCCCGGTTTGTGCCACAGCTGAGCTATGCCTTCTGTAAGACCTCTGCCACTTCACTTTCCTCTGGGCTTAAGGGAGTTTTCTCCTTCCTGTAGTACTATGATCATTCATATCTGAATGTATCTAAAAGGCACAGAAATGTGCAGATACCACTGAAATTCCTAAATGTTATTTATTGTATGAGGCAGATTAAATCACTGATAACTGCTGTGCCTTCACTACAATGTTATCAGTATGTTCTGATAATAAAAGCAGCAGAGAACAGGAGAGTTCTGTGGTATATGGGGATTATTATAAATTTCTCCAAATTTTTTTAATCTAGAAATTGCAGAAAAATAATCTGAGGCAGAATAATTACAGTTGAAACGGGACCCTTTTGACCCAGGAATGGAGAGTTTGAGCGTGGCTCTTGGGTGCTGAGTGCTAAAATCACTTCAGTAGTGAGACAGTTGTAAAGGGTTGGCAGGCAGAGAAAGCAGCTTCAGAGTCTGCTCCCTACACAGAGCAGCACTGCAAAGCTTGGGGAGCCAGCACAGCAAGGCAGACGCTGCTTCTGTCTGAGTGCCTGCGACTGCAGGCAGCGGAGGGCAGGGAAACCACACGCTGCTCCAGTCTTTGCTTCCAGTGAAGGTGTGAGCAGGGACTCCAGCAAGGCAGAGAGTGGAGAAACGACTGCTGTTGGTTATCTTCACCAGTCACTTCATTTGGATGAGACCTGAGCACGAATATTTACTTGGGTACAGGGGGAAGAGCGTGGAAAGATGATTTGAAGCCAAGGAACTGTCTGAAAGTACCTAAGGCTGATATTCTTAGCAAACAAGAGTGCTCAGAGGTTGAGGAGATAAAGCCAGGTACTCCCTGGAACTAAGGAGCCTACCAAAGTTAAGACAGCAAGTGTTTGGGACCTCTTGGGATCATAATCTTAGGAAGAGCTACAATAAATTCAGGAGTGCTATGGATTCAAAAGCAAAAGACTAGCTATCACCCAACAGCAGCCACATCGCCTTTGAAACTGAGGTTGGGACGCTGCTGGAAAACATTCTGAATCCACCTGTGCTGGCCAGGTCCTGGGAAGGGACCAGACAACAGCTTTTCTTCCTCGCTCCATTGTCATCTCTGGTTGAGTGTCCTTGTCCCTGGGTGAAAGCCTCTGCAGATTGCTTCCCAGGTGGGTCAGAAGCAAAGCAAGTGTTTTGGATAAAAAGAGTGGGTTGATTTGCATCCTTCTTGAAGAATGTCTGCCCAAGACACTGAGGACTTCAGAGCAGAAAACCTCTCAGAGAAGTCTCGGATGATTCCTAGCCTCCCACCATATGACATGGATGACCAGCTCCTTCCCAGGGAGCCCCGGAGTGCCTGGTGTTGCTTGATATGGACCCTGGTGGTAGTCGCCATAAACTCCTTGGTCTTTCTCATTAATTTTCTCCTGATGTTTGTGATCTTCACAATTGTCCTGCTTCCTACCATTGTGGTGGTTTACTTTGGCTTCCAGTGCCACTCTCAGGTAAGCAGACCTTGCTCCAGTGGGCTGCTGGCAGCCACCTCCAAGGCAGAGACACCCTCAAGGGTTTATTTACACCCAGAGGGAACAGTGGCTGTAAAGGCAAGGACAGACTCCCTCACCTCTGGCTCTGTTGTCATAAGGCGTGTGTCTGCATACACATTTTTTCAGGGGCTGTGTGGCAGGGTGTCTGTGTGTAGAATGGGCTGACAAGGACAGGTTTATGGTGGCTCACGCTGACCTCCAGGCTCTTGGCTGTACCAGGGGATGGCGTCTCTGCTCGGTGCCTGTGCCACAGCAAGGCTGGCATGTGCATTTGTCTGGGGAAGGATGAGGCTTATGGTTTCTGGACCAGCTGCCTTAAAGCTGGCACTGGTTGGCACCCCTAGCTGGTGTCAGTGGGCTGGGACAGAAGGGCTCTCGTCGGAGAGGCAGACGCTGGCAGAAGCAGCCCAGCTTCTTGGGGACGCGTGTGGGACCCCTTGATCCCAATCCCTGTGCACTGCTTTGTGCACTGGTTGAAGTGTCAAGTGATCAGAGAGAAGTCTGTAGTGTTTCCCAACAAGCTCACATGAGATGCCAATCTTGTAGGTGCCTCTGAATGCCAGCATGAACGAGCTACGTGCATTTTTAGCTGTCCCTTCTTCCAGCATGGTGGGAAATGTAAGCTTGCTTGGGCTATAAAGTTGTTTTCCCATGAAAATAACAAGGTGTGAAGACACTCCCTAGCTTGACAGAGTTGTTTGCATTTTAAAGTCACAATGTTTCTCTCTTTCCTGTGCCCTCTGTCCCTCAGAGCTGCCAACCTGGACTTCTCTGTAACTCACAAAGTCCTGCATGGGCTTGGAGGGGGTTTGTTACCTTCCATTTCAGCAAGCCTGTTTGTATTTCTGATCTGCCTAATGACTAATCACAGACACAGCAAAGCCTAATGGAACATGGAATCCCCTTCCTAGCCCAATCGAGCATTCAGATGTGCTCCCAGATGTGCTGCAGAGTTCCTCACCCCATCCCTGCCCTCCAGTCAGGGCTGTGGCAGTGTGCATGGCTGTCCACCTGGTTGCTGCCCTCTGGATTTCCCTGGTTATAAATCTCTTCTTGCCATATTTCTGTGAATATTTTTGCAGTCACTTGAGTGTGGATGGGAGAAAGCAGTTTGCCTTGTTTCCTCACCAGCAGGAACTGTTTGACGAGCTTGCTGTGACTTTCCTTGCTGATTACCCTCAGTTAGAAGAGCTCTTTTTACTTCCTCCTTTGGGGACAAAAAATTCCCTTGCCCCATGTAGCAACTTGTCCCAGAAGGGAGAATTAACTCAATGTACAGATGCCATCAGTCTCCCTGTTCCACAGAATCTGATCTGAAAGGAAGAGGATTTAAACCTCCCCATCGCAAAGCTCCCTGACAAAGGATCTGTGCTGTTACTGTTTTCTCATTACTGATGCATTTGCTGCTCTGAGAAGTTTGGCTTTGGTTTTTATTGCCCTGAAATGATGACAGCTTGTAGCTGCTGTTATTGAAAAGCTTTTCCTGACCCTGCAAACAGCAAGACATCTGTCATGGTAATTGTGCCGCAGAACAGGGCAGACAGGAGTTGGAGCGAAGCGTAATTCCTAGAGAAATCCTGTCCCTCTGGGCCAGGCAATTCCCACTGTGGCTCTGGTACCTTCTGGCAGCGTTTTACTATGGGATGCAAATGTGTGTGATGCCCAAGAGGGTGAAGTGGGAGGCTCTGGAGTGCCTGTGAAGAGCAGAAGTGGCTCAGGGGGGTCCAGGCCTATGTAAATAGTCATGCACCCCTCCACTGTGGGATGCAGCACTTTCCTTTTATAGTCCAAGGCTGTTTGGATTCTCACATGCAAAAGGGCAGGTGTGTAGAATGGCTTTTGTTTTATCAAGTGTAAGTCTTCACAAGAAACCATCTAATCAGGTCTCTGGTGAGACCTCACTTGCAGTACTATGTCCAGCTTTGGAGCCCTCAGCACAAGGAGGACGTGGAACTGTTGGAGTGTGTCCAGAGGAGGCCACAAAAATGATCCAAGGGCTGGAGAACCTCTCCTGTGAAGCCAGGCTGAGTGAGTTGGGCTGGTTCAGCCTGGAGAAGAGAAGGCTCTGGAGGGAACCTTATAGCACCTTCCATCCCTGACAGGTGCCCATAGGAAAGCTGGGGAAGAACTGTTCCCCAGGGCATGGAGCGATAGGATGAAGAGTGACAGTTCTAAACTAGAAAAGGGGAGATTTAGATTGTATATTAAGAAATAGTTCTTCAATATGAGGGTTGTGAGACACTAGCCTAGGTTGCCCAGAGAGGTGGCAGAGGCCCCATCCCTGGCGATATTCAAGGTCAGGCTTGATGGGCTCTGAGAGACCTGCTCTAGTGAAGATGTCCCTGCTCACTGCAGGGTGGGACTGGATGGGCTCTGAAGGTCTCTTCCAACCTTACACATTCTATGATTCTATGATTTCTCCTCCAGAGGAAGCACAGTGTGGGTCATTGCCTTGAGGAGACAGACCAGCCATTTTCCCAAGTGTGGTAAGACATGAGGCTTTTCAGGGCAGCTTTAATAGGAGATTGCCTGTAAAGCAAATAAATACTTTTTTCCCTGTGATCTGAAACTGCTCCTTGAAAGTCAGAAATACAGACATCAAATTGGACCTGAAATGGGACTGCCTGCTGGAATTACCCCTCCACCCTCGCTCTGCTCAACCCTCACCTTGGAGAAGCTCAAGCTCTCCTTTGCAGCCACAGTGCTTTCCAGCTGAGGGCTTTGAGGAGATGCAAAAGGTTTTCAAGTACAGCTGGGTACATCAGAAGTGGAAGTAGCCCTGTTGCTGTGAGGAGTCGGTTAGCACAGCCTGTTTTTTGAATAGGCTTGACAAGAGCAGTCCTTTGTCCTTGGGCCACTGCTTTTCAAGGCTTTCCCAGTAGCCAGAGGCCGATCTCAGCACTACAGATCCATTAGGTGGATGGGTTTTTTTAGGATGATGGGTTGTGCTTTTTGTACTCCTGAAAGAACACAAAAAAAAAGGAAGGAGGACATGGGGCTGCCTGTAGCAGTTGTTAATGCAGAACAACAGGCTGGGTCCACTCTGATCTCCTGCTGCTGGGATGAAAAGAGGGCTTTAAGTACCACTCAGCAAGGACCAGCCAGCCGGCTGGATGCTTTGCAGCACCATGAGGGGAATGGGCTCTCCTGGCAGGTTTTGTAGCAAGGAGATGCTAGGACATGCTAGGAGCTAGAAATGAGTGCAGTGTGTTCTCAGGCAGAGCACAAAGGGGTCTGTCCTAGGGCAGGCTCTGGAGACCCTCTGGCCATGAGTAGCAATGGGGTGACCAACCTCTGTGTGCACAGTCCAATATTTTGCTGTATTTTATTTTCCTTGCTATAATTTGCAGTGCATTGTGCCAGCCACACCGATGGAGCAGCAGGAAGTGTTGCTGTTTGGTGTCTGTCTATGAAATGCCAATCTATGCTAGCCTGATGACTTCATCAAGATTAGTGTTTCCTGCTCCAGGGTCACTGTGAGGTTCTCTTGTCTCAGTGATGCTGGGATAATTGAAAGCTTGATTAAAATGAGTTGTTAGTCACATTGTGTAGGCTGAAGGTTGCTGAGCTCAGCTCAGGGGGAAGAGGTAATACCTTTCCATGATACTCAAGGGTACTTCCAGCACCATGTCCACAACAGTCTCTCTCTTGCTCTTCCCACAGGTGCTGCACTCGGCTGCCCGCTACTGCAAAAGCATCTTGGATGACAACAGCTCTTCTGCCCTCATTATCCTTGGCTTTGTAATCATGTCCCCTCTCATTGTGGTGGCCATGGCTATCTACTGCAGCCTGGCAAGGCGTCTCCATCTCTTCATGTGTTTCCAGCCTTACAGCAGGGCTGTCTATAAGGGGGTGAAGTGGCGCTGGTACAGGGAGGGAGGCCTGTGTGGCTGTGCCAAGGGGTGGAACACTCAGGTCAAGGCCTGGGTATGAGTTTGCAGCACCAGAGCCCCTGCCCTAGGTAGAACCCTCTTGATTTTGGTGATGTCTGAAGTAGTACCACACATCCTCTCTCATACAACATGCCATCAATTGTAACGGAGAGCCAAGCACAATGTATGTGGGAAGGTATGGCTGGAGATAGGGACCACATGGCAGCTCAGTGCATGGTTCTCTCCTTCCTCATCACCGTGGGTCTCTGTAGTGCTCAGGTAGTGGCATCCATGTGCTACTGATCCCTGCAAGCTGTGTTGGCACTGCCTGCTGCTCCCATCTCCCACTTATAACCATTTCAGGTGTTACCTATAAATAAAGGTCATGCTAAACCTCTGCTGAGGGACTTTCTCTTTATTTTACCTCAAAGCCCTGACCGAATTGGGAACAGCCACGTGGTGCCCATTCTACCACAGCACGTATCACTAAGTTAAAATGTCATTTTTGCTTGTTTTGTGAGCATTGATTTTTCTTCCCCTCCCCCAGTCTCTGCTGCCTGCAGAGCCCAGTGCCACCAGAGAAATAACCAGTGGTGGCTACAGCGGGAAGGGCATTGGGCTGGGAGGAAACACGCAAGGCATGGACAGGGGAACACTCCGTCCAGCCACCAAAACACACCAGAACAGCACAGGGGTGGTTGGAGGAAAGCATGGCCCTGTGTTGGACCCTTTGTCCTGAGAGACTGGAGCTGCTGGTTTGACCTTTGCCCATCACATTACCCTTTGTCCTTTGCCAGCAAGCCGGCATCTCCGCACAGCGCTGCCGCGGGCGTGGGGGAGCAGTGCAATAGACCCACTTTGCTGGCTCCACTTGTGTGTTCAACTGAGTCGTTCTGCAAGCCTTCACCCCTATTTACCCCATCCTGGCAGCTGCATGAAGCCAAAGCCTCAACAAGCCACCCCCACGATGCTGCAGGAGCATCTGACCTGGAAGTTTTTCATTGATGGGTCCAGCTAGCGCTTAACGTTTCGATGTACCAAAGAGGAATGACCAAGGTTGTTCCATCCCAGAACCTGAGTGGGTGAAGCCATGTAGAGTTTGCATTTTAATGCTTTGCTGCTGCTCTAGGACTTTGCAGGGTGAAAGTGCTGGCTGAATTGCTCCAGGAGAGCAAGAATGCCTTAGGGTTTGCTTACGCCCTTTATATGAGCATCGCAGGCTGCCTGACTTGAAAAGGGAAATACAAGTACAGCAAATAATTGGTTTGAGCTCCTTTAAGCCAGAGCCTTCTGTCCTTCCCTAAAAGGACGCCTATCCTGAAGCTCCAGGCTTCACTGATAACTGTGACATCTTTGGGTGCTTTGAGCCAATAAGAAAAGGAAAAGGTTATTTTCTGTAAATACTCTGGAGCTGACAGATTAAGTGGGTGGCACAGGCAGTATTTCTACATTCCAACTGCTCTATGGGACACAGACAGCCATGGATTAGCTGATTGTCTCCTAGCAAAACCAACATAAACCATGATGAGGGTGGCACATGCCTCTGTACGGCTTCCTAGAGAGTCTTGCTGAATGTCGTATAGAGGGTTTACAAATAGCACCCTCTGAAAGGTCCCTGAAACACTAAATTACCTGTCTCTGGCTTGTCCAGGTGACAGGAGATAGGACAAGGAGAAATGGCCTCAAGCTGCACCAGGGCAGGGTCAGATTGGATGTGAGGGAAAAGTTCTTCCCTGGAAGAGTTGTGGGGCTGTGGCACAGGCTGCCCAGGGAGGGGCTGAGTCACCTTCCCTGGGTGTGTTTAACAGAGGGGAGATGAGGTGCTCAGGGATCTGGTTTAGCTCAGGATGGGAATGGTTGGACTTGATGATCTTGATGGTCTTTTCCAACCTGTGGTTCTGTTATTCTGTCCTTCGTTTAAACTAACGATCCAGCCTTAAATAAACATTGCTGACTGTCCTGCTGCTCATCACATAGATGTGCCCTCATCTGCCAGGGACTGCCATCTGCTGGGACTGTCCCCCTGGGGTGACAGAGCCAGGTTTGCTGGAAATGCTGCTCTTCCCCCAAGTTGCTCTGACATCAAGTCACAGTGTTTGTACAGTGGCAAAATCCCTGGGGTTAGCTGTCCTTCCCACTTCGTGCTCGCAGAGGTGGTTGGAATATGGTGGGAAAGACACATGCAGGAGGGAGAACTTTGGAGTAAGTATCAGCAAGCTGGTCTGGTCAGCAAGGCTGATGAAGTGGCCCTTCAACTGGCTCCTGTAACAAGGAGCTACTTTAGGAGCCCGTGGGATCTCCTGCTGTGCCTCAGCCCTGCTGAGCGAAACAAACTGTGATCGATTGTAGTGCCAGCTGTGTCCATTGCCGCTGTTCCTGTCTGGTGTGGCCTCCTGTTTCCTCCCTGCATCTCTGCTGTCAGCCTCATCTGGAAGAGTTTAAAAGGACAGAGCAGGACTGAGGAGAAACAGAAGAAAGTTCTGCTTCATGGAAAGAAACTGTCATGCTACAGGATAACAAGGCTGTGCCTGGAGGCAGTGTGTGATCAGTATGGATACTGGGTAGGAGCTGTTGTTCCCTTTGCTCCCCTGTCATTTAATCCAACTGCTTTTCCAGAGAGAATATTCTTACACCTAGGAGAGTATTCTTAGACCTAGGAGAGTATTCTTACACCTAGGAGAGTATTCTTACACCTTGGAGAGTATTCTTAGACCTAGGAGAGTATTCTTACACCTAGAAGAGTATTCTTACACCTTGGAGAGTATTCTTAGACCTAGGAGAGTATTCTTAGACCTAGGAGAGTATTCTTACACCTAGAAGAGTATTCTTACACCTTGGAGAGTATTCTTAGACCTAGGAGAGTATTCTTACACCTAGAAGAGTATTCTTACACCTTGGAGAGTATTCTTAGACCTAGGAGAGTATTCTTACACCTAGAAGAGTATTCTTACACCTTGGAGAGTATTCTTAGACCTAGGAGAGTATTCTTACACCTAGCTCCAGTGCAGGCACTGTAGTGAAGTGCTCCCATTGCCACCTCAGTAGAAGAAATTAAGTTATTTTGCAACAGCCTTCCTAACACAACAAAAATGGATTTAATTTGGTATTTTACTGCATGGAGAGTTTTAATAACAGAGGGGACAATGAATCCACCTGAAAGCACGCTTCCTCTCCACAGCAGGGCTGAGCTCATGCCAGAGTTTGGGCTGCACCTCGAGGCTACCCTGGCACAGGTGGACAGCAGAACCATGCATCGCTCAGAGGTGAAACGGGTTTCATCCCCAATTTCCTGCAGAAACCACAGAGCCATCCTTCATATCCTCAGCCTTGGATAGAAGCCCGAGGGCGGCTGTGCCAGCCTGCTTTCTGCGGGGCCGATGTGCCAGGCAGGGGCTGTGCCCGCAGATGGAAGGGAAAGGGTGCTGCCAAGCCCTGCCTGCCTCTGCTCAGACAGGGCTTTGTTCTGTGAGCTCCCAGCCCAGCCCAGCTCTGCTTGGCGAGGTGCTGAAGGGCAACAGGAAGAAACGCTTATTAAAAGTCCAGCCATGGATGTTGTTAAATCCAGCTGTTCATGGACTTCCTTGCCCTGCAACATCGCCTCCTTGGTTCAAAGCCATGGCACTAACCTGCTCCTGACGTACCTCAGAAGATGCTAACACAGATTTCCACCCAGCCAGGCTTTGGTTGAGCACAATGTTTGCTTGTGCTCCCTGCTCCTCTGGCGTCATCAACTGTCTGGATCCAAAGCTGATGGAAACACCAGTAAGATGCCATGTCTCAGTGGGTGTTCAATTGTGACTTAGTCCTGCACGCTGGAAGCAGCTGTTCTGGCAGAGGGGGAAGCTGAAGAGTCACAGGGGCACGGCTGCTTCTAGGTCCCAGTGCTCCTAATGCAGAGCTGGACTCCTACATCCATACGCACTCCTCAGCGTACACAAGGGGAAGATCCTACTCAAGGGGAAAATCATACTGATGGGTGAAATAATGAGGCCTTTTGCTGCCTTTCTCCTCTTTCTTGTTATTAATAGGACTCAGGGGTTCACTGATGGAGCTTGTGTACCTCCTTTTGGGCTCAACAAGGTTTGGGGGGGTCCCACAGCCCAGGCACAGCAGCCCAGGGCTCAGTTGCTATAGCAATACACATTTCTGCATCACTGTGCACACGTTTGCCAGCGTTCCTGACTCCAGGTCAGGCTCTGAGGCCAGCATCAGGCATCTAACAGGTGAGCAGCCCTGGGAAAACAGCGTGAGCTGTAAATGGGCAGGGCTGTGAGTGTACCCCACTGGTTCTTAGGCAAAAGTGGTATTTGCAGCCTGTCCTGGAGAGTACAGGAGATGCACCTAGGATAATATTCTACCTGGCTTTGCATGAGACAGGCCATGAGGCTGAAACACGCACACAACTGTGGGGACAGTAACCCCTCACACCCTGGAATAGTCTCAGCACACGGTGGGGAAGTGGGGAGAGAGAGTGGAATCACCTAGAAAGATCAGAGCGCTTTAAAGCACTCGTTATACATGTCTGTGGGTAGCGTGGCATTTCTCCTGAGCTGAGGAGCAGACCCTTGAGGTCCCTTCCAGTCCTACCCACAGCATTTTTCCTTTCTTTTTCCCCATTTTTTAATTTGTGATTATGCAGCAGGTCGAAGAGGCGGCTCAGGCTGTTGATGAAGGGCACACAGGTCTCCTGCCCTGCCTCACAGTGCTCAAGTTGCTCTCTGTCCCCAGGACAAACTCCTCCTGGTTACAAACATCAGCTTCAGCATTCCTCATCCCCGGCAAGGAGAACAGGTCCTCCTGTACCAGCCAGCCTGGTAAGACATGAAGAGCCCTTCAAGGCTATAAAAGATGCTGGAAGCATTACTCTCTGCTTTGTGAGAGGAGCCAACATTTGCAGGAGCATTTAGGTTCTGCAGTGTGAATTCTCAGTATAGAAAATCACCCATGAAGGACTGGAGGTGCTGCCAGTCGGTGCCAAGCAGCCAATTTACCTCCAGCCATAGCAGGGTAGGTTCTTAATATGAGTGACATGAGACAGCTTCCTCGAGCCAGGTTTGTGGGAGGTAAAAGAGAAGTGCAGTAAAGCTGCCAGAGAGGGAATGAGTTGTAATCTGTAAAAGTTTCCTCCCCACTATTCCAGTCTGTCCAACATGACTCCACTGAGGAGCTGGTTACCCCACCTCTCTGCTTCCCTGGGCAGACTTTGTCATGGGCCTCAGCATCGCTGTGGACAAACGCTCATGGAAACTTTATATACAGATTCTATATGGTTTTAAAATATCAGGAGTGAACAGAAATAGCAGGAGGAAGGGTTTCTCCCAACATAAAACATCTATTAAGGAATTTCTCTGATTTGTACTGAGTATAAGTACTAGTGATGAATAAGCCCAGATGCTCCTGAGATAAAGAACAGATTCACAGAATGATCAGGTTGGAAAAGGCCTTTGAGACCTTCGAGTCCAACTGTTACTGTCCTCTACTAAACTGTATCTCTAAGTACCTCATCTACCCATCTTTTAAACACATCCAGGGTTGGCAACTCAACCCCCTCCCAGACAGACTCTTCCCTCACACAGGCATGGCCCTGGCACTGCATTGCTGAAATCAGCGGAGACGCTCCCGAGGGATGCTCTGTTGGCACTGGAACTGGTGTGAACACGATCCCAGTTACAGCCGTGCAGCATGGAGAGGTGAGAAGGGACTTGGGCTCTGGGTTTCTTCTTGGGATAGTTCCTCCAGCACCCAGGACACGTGAAAATGCCTTAAAGGGAACTAAATTCAACGTGAATTGCGAGTACTGACACTCAGAGGGGTTCTGATTCCTCCTAAGAGTAGTTACTAGTCTCTTGTAAAGTGTTCTTAAAAGATTGGCTGTTGCTCTCAGCATCATCCCAAGCAGTTTAACACACCATGTGCTTAGTTCTCTGTGAATAATTCAGCTAATTTGGCCGGGATCTGCCTGGTAATATAATCCCAATGACATATGTGCTGGGCAATTTCTTTTGCTCTCTGTATTTGTGTTACTAACTGCTTAATGGTAACTCAAATGTGTTCAGGGAGTTTCTGTTGTCCCCCACCACCTCCCTTCTCTTTCCCTGAGCCAACCAGTCACTGGTGATTGTTTCCAGCTTTGCTGGAGAATTCAGTTCGAATGAATGGAAGCGATTAAAGAAAGAATAATGGGGGGGTTGCTTGCCAAGGGCTCCTTCACTCGGTCAGCTTCTCCTCCTGGCAGGCAGTGCCTGCAGAACGGGGTGCAGGCTGCACCCCCGACCTGCCATAGCTCCCGACGGGGCATTACCTGAGAGAGCTGTGCTGAAGGGACAAAGGTGAGAATAAAAGCCATGATTTCACCTGGGTTTCTGGTACCTCAGTGCCTCCAACTACATCAAATCAGTCCCTCACAGCAGCAATGCCCACCCTTTCTCCCCACCCCGGCTTCAGATGAGCTGGGTGCTGCAGAAACTGCTGCTGTGTACCTGCAGCAACACTCCAGAGGAATGGGAGCTTTGGGGAGCTGCTGCAGCAGATGTGGGGACCAGGACACAGGGCTGGGCCTGGTGGTGTTCCCTGGGTTCGCATCTGGAAGCATGCAGTTGGATTGGCCTCTGGGTTCTTTTGGTCCCACTTTAGCTGTCCATCATTTTCCAGCAGAGAGTTTCCCCTAATTTCATGAATTATTTACAATCCTGAGATGCAGCTTGTTCTGTGCCTGGAGGAGCAGCTCTCCTGTGTGCCCAAGCCTCAAGATGGTGCTGTGGGGCTGAGCCGGAGCATCCAAGGGTGCTGTGGTGTCCCGAGCAGAGCCGGACACTGGGGTGGCTGGCCTTGGGTGCTGTGTGCTGTGCCACCCATGACTGCATGATGTGCCACTGGTGTTTATGTCCGGATGGAGAACCCAGTGGCATTGGGTGGAAGTGGCATTGAGCATGCAGGCTGGATCGGTGCCTCACTTGGAGCCCTGGCTCAACAGGACCATCTCTTTCCCACCACACACTGGGGTTCTGGGCTGAACAACTGTTGATAGGCAAAGCCATTTCTGGTTAACAGTGTCCCTCACTGAGGTCTGGGGCAAACCCAGTCCTATTTAGCTGGCGAGGGTTGAAGGCAGCAAAGGGGGAAGGCACAAACAGTGGTATGATCCTATGATGTATGGCTGGAAACCAGTGTCGTTTCCTGACAGAAGTCTCCAGAGGATCAGTGTGTCCAGGCACAATGCACACGTTTTCTGTGGCTGCCAGCAACCACCTCCTTGGCCAGGCCTCACTTCCTGCAGCCAAATACAACCTCTACTCCCACATGTGGATGGCAGGAGGATTGTTAGGGGCTGCCATCACCCCGCCCCCCCATCCCCCATGAAAAAGCCATGCTGGGCAATGCTGCTGCTTGTGAGGGGGAACCCAAGCAGAGGCTCTGCACCTTGTTCTCCAGGGGAAAACATACTGGACTGACCAAAGGGCTGGGAATCATACACATAGGGTGCTCAGCACTGCAAGGGCCGTGCCTGCTGTCACAGCTTTGCTTCTCCTTTCTCCTCTCTGCCAGGACATGAGTTCATGGAAACCCTGGCAGCTGATGCGGGCAAGCGGGACAGCCTGCGGTGTGTCAGCCCACGCTTCGGGCGGGTGCGCTGAGCGCCAGCAGCAATTCCAGCTCTCTAACCTGCTCCTCCCCAGTCAGGCAGCAAGAAGGCATCACTGACTAACCAGAACACCCCCACACCCACCTACACCTGTTACACCACCCTCACACACACATGTGCCCATTACACCACCCTTACACCACCCTCACACCCGTTACACCACCCTCACACCCACGTATGCCTGTAGACACCGGGAATGCAGGCCTGCTGGCAGTGCTGCCCAGGGAACCTGTCCTTGGCTTCCCTCCCTCAGCCCCGGCCTGACAACTCCTCTCTCCCCAGCCAGCTGCAAGGAGCGAAAGGATGTTTACTCAGGACATTCCCTGCATTCAGCAAGATGCCTGAGAGCAACTGAGGAGGCTGAGGGGAGACCTTATCACTGCCTACAATGACTGTCTCTTCAGCCAGGTGACAGGAGATGGGACAAGGGGCAATGGGCTCAAGCTGCACCAGGGCAGGGTCAGAGCAGATGTTAGGCAAAATTTCTTCCCTGAAAGAGTTGTGGGGCTGTGGCACAGGCTGCCCAGGGAGGGGCTGAGTCACCATTCCTGGATGTGTTTAACAGATGGAGAGATGAGGTGCTCAGGGATATGGTTTAGCACAGGACAGGAACAGTTGGACTCGATGATCTTAAAGGTCTTTTCCAACCTTGTGATTCTGTGATTTTGTGACTGAAAGGGGCACTGGCCCTTGCAAAGCATCCTGGCATCGAGCCATGGCCAGTGAGCACTTCAGGAGCTGTTGCAGTCAGGCAGCAGGCACTGTCAGTGGCACTGGCTCTGTCTGCAGCTCCATGGCAGCAGGGGTGTTGGCGCTCAATGGGAAGTTTAGTTCCTTCTGCACACCCAAAATCCCAGTTCTGCTCCTGCTCTGCAGCAGTGTTAATAAACCAGGGTGATAAACCCACTTTTTTGCCAACACGTCTGTGTGGCACCAGGCAGGAGCAGAGCTGGGATTTTGGGCTGCCAAAGTCTGCCAAAGCCTTTGTGAAGCGTTGTGATCCTGATGCCACGATGCCTGTTCTACCCAGGCTGGCAGCGAGTGCGATTGGCGGTGCAAGGGGATAACCACAGCTTCTCAGCCTGTGCGCCTCTCAGGGAGTGTTGAGGAGCGAGAACCTGCCTACGGGGGGGGGCAGCTTTAGATAACACAGGGATAATCCCAATGAGGAGGTGACTCGGGACCTGAAAGGGTGGGTGGTCAGGAGCACGGAGGGAGCTGGCTCAGTCCCCACTCTGCAGAACCACTGTGGGAATGTGGCTGGCTCGAGTGGGTGTCACTGAGCAACCTGTGCTTGGTATCTGACGTTGGGCACAGCCTTGATGCTGGAAAGATGCTTGGGAAAGCCCTGGCATCTCTGGTGGTGAGATGGAGCAGACTATGCTATGGGTCAGAGAGGGTTTCCCACAGGCACGGACCAGCTGGGTCCCTTAATGCCACCTTGGATAACTTTTTGTGCCAGATGTGTGGGCAGGAGGAAGGGGAAACACAGTCATCCTCTTTTCTCTTCCTGAGGTGTTCCAGCATATACTTGTTGGGGTCTGAAACCCTGGGGCTTTGACCAGACCTGCTGGCATGAGTTCTCTTACTGGTATTTCGGGGGGGAAGCTGAAGAGCCATTCCCACCCTGTTTAGGCGCTGGAGATTGTTCTGACATCCTGCCTCTGGGGCTCCTTTGTAAGACAGGACACCTCTGCACGAAGCCATTTGTTCCATTGTCGGCACAGCTGGTGGGCTCAGCATCACAGAGGTCAAGCAGACCATACTGGGAAGGCCTGCTGGGTCAAGCCAGAAGATGCTGACATGCTTCTGCCCCCTGAGACTTGGTGGGCAATCCTCCAGCAGGTATAAAGCAGACAGGATGGGTAGGGCTGGGCCTGGTTTTCAATGGTTCGTGTGAACCTCACAGGAGATAAGAAGCACAGCAGAAAACAGGCAAATAAACGGTTCAGGAAAACAGTGGTGCTGTCTGGTTTGCTTCTCTGCTTCCAGATGCCACCAGTTTGACTTGTGCCTGCTTTCATTGTTTCCCAAGTACAAAGTATAGAGCTAAGGAAGCCAAGCCCTAGACCCTTAAACAGATGAGCAGAAGTAAAAATAGAAAGCAGGGGAGCAGACTTCCTCCCAGACATAAGCCTCTTGTTGCTGAAAGCCAAGAATATCTGCTTTGTTCCTGGAAAGTCCTCCCGACCCCTTCACTGGCTTCTGCTCCCCAATCCAGACTCTCTCAGCACCACTGGTAATGCTGAGGCTGGGGGTCTGCTCAGCACAAGCTGGACAGACCTGCTGAGCCTGTGTTCAGGAGTAGGCTGCTCCCTCCTGCAGACAGCAGCAGGGTTACCCAAGTGTCCTGATCTAGAAGTTGGGTGCCAGGCATCCGAGTGTTCAACAGGGCTCAGTGAGGATGTACACTGTGCTTGGACCTCTGGATGTGGATGTGCATGGAGGGAGAGGTGTGAGCAGCATGACTGACTCTTCTGGATATGAGGCTCACACAGACAAGAGAGGTCTTCTCCTCTGTGCCCCTTTGTACCCCCATACCTGTCTGTACCCTGGGGCAGTGGCTGTTCCCAACAGACACACAGTCTCACAGCCAGTCCTTCTGGGTATAGCTGTCCAGAAAAACCCCATGAACATTCTGGAGACAGAAAAAAATCCTCTCTCCAAAGCCTGGCCAGGTTTTTCTCTGGCACAAGGCACTCATGAGGTCACCGTTGGAGTTCCTCCCACCGTCTAGATCATTCACAACCAGAAATGAAAACCTTTCTCTTTGGGCTTGAGACCACTCATGTGTGAGACCACCTTACCATGGTCTCCAACAGGGCATATCCATGCTCATGTTCCTGCTGGCATCCCCTGTAAGGTGGTGATGTCTGCTGGAGAAGGACTGGGATCCTTCCTGTGCTGTACATGACGTATGCTCAGTCTCCAGCTTTCATCCTCCTTCCAAAACAATAACACAGCTACGGTCAAAGTCTTGTCATCACTGATTAATGAACAACTTTAACAAGAAAGAGTCCAAGAATCACTGCACTAAAACTGTCTGCTTTTTGATCTGAAGTCCTGGAAAAGCTTTGATTCCTGTTAGGGTCAGAGGTCTGGCATTTAGGGGTGAAAAGACTGCATTTTTTCTGGGTTCTCCAGCTAGCAAAGGCTGATGATGACTGGAGCAAGGGGTGTCTCCTCATGCCTACCCATAGACCAATCTGAATGCCCAGGAGACAAGGGTGAATACTGCATCTGTTTTTCCCTGTTTCCTCCCTGGGGCACCTCTCCATCGTGTTTCATGCATCGTGTCCAGCCCTGCCAAGCTTGCAGCGGCCTCTCAAGAGCTCATCAGCCACAGAGACCCGGAAAGAGAAGCTCTAACTGACTTCAGAGAGCCTTTCGTGGGTGAAGGCTCAGAACTGCCATGTCCTTGACAGGTGCCAGGAAGCAGTTGGTGCAGAAAAAGCCTCGAGTGTGGGAGAAGGCTGATAACAGGATCTGCCAGGCTTCCTCTGCACGCCAGACCTGCACGTGGGACGAGCTGCTGGGGCACCCCCCGTGCTTTACAGCAGCCCTGCCTGAGCACAGCTTCCCTGCCACGGCTCCTGAACAGCAATGCCACCAGCTGAGAGCACCAGCCAGGCGTGCCTGAGGGTGAGCGCTTCCTCCTCCTCCCTTCTTTCTGCCCAGCAGCCCATCTCTCTCTCTTTCTAGGTGGTTACCCTCCCCTTCTGAGAGCTGGGAGTGGAAGGGGTAAGGAGTCCTTCCTTGCTTACTGGGTTTGGGGCTGCAGCTGGCACAGGGAGGGACAGCTGGAACTGCAAATTTTCACATTTTCAGCCAGGATGTGGAAGTGTGGATGGAAGTGTGGGTCTGTGTTAGTGTGTGCTCAGCTGCTTCTCTGGCTGTTCAGGGGCATTCCCAACGACCTGTTGCCTTTCTGGGTGGGCTCTAGGACCACTCCCCAGGAATTTGCTGCAAGGGCAGACTCCCACATGGCTTACCTGTTTAGAACCCCCATGCTGAACTTCAGTTCCTTTCCAACCTGAGCAATGCTCCTTATTTTGACTGATTTCCCTGTAGTCACAGGTTTGGATGTCAGGATAAATCTGGTTCTTAGCGCTGCTTGATGTGGCTTCTTATCTCTGTCAGCAGAAGAACTCGTGAGGGTAGAGGTGGAGGTCTCAGGTATCTTGCAGAGATGATGGAGTGAAAAGTAAGGTGTGTTTGTTTGGAAAGGCTGAAGGAGCAAGTCAATGCTCACCCAGGGAGATCGCCAAGGCAAGTGCACTTATTCCAGGGTGGTTTGGGGTGGCTGCCTGACTAATCCAGTGAGAAACATCCACAGCTCTTTTCTAGTCCTCCACATCCCAGTTTCAAGGCAGGGGTGTTATCTGTTTGTGGGGGTGTTATCTGGTTGTGGGGGTGTTATCTGGTTGCAGAGCTTCGGGCCACTTGCTGTTAAGGTTGGATGTACACAAGATCTAATTATAGATGTAGAGGGTGTGAGTAGGGCTGGATAACCTTACCAGGATGAAAAGTTGGACTAGAAAGCTCTGGAAATGTACATAAATGATTGGTCTTTCTGACTGAGAGCAGCAAGCTCGGTGAAGCACGCTGCTGTCATGGACTGCAGTCCCAGTTCTGGCTCTGCCAGCACAAGTGATGTCCAGGTATGTGATGAGTGCTCAAGTGTCTACAAGGTTCCCAGAGCCATAGGAAAATGGGTGACCAATGACAATTACCCTCTGCAGAGACCAGGCCTGGGTGTGAGAGCTGAAAGACTAAGGATAGAGCCTTTGGTTAAATATTTGGAGAGAGAAGGTGTGTGATCTAAAGGAAGGGTTAGATTAGATATTAAGGGGAAGTTCTTTACAGAGAGAGTGGTGAGGGGCTGGAACAGGCTGCCCAGAGAGGGGGTGGATGCCTCATCCCTGAGGTGTTCAAGGCCAGGTTGAATAGGGTGCTGGGCAACCTTGTGTAGCTCCAGGCCTGAGGTTGGTGGCCCTGCCTGTGGCAGGGGGTTGGAGCTCTGTGATCCTTGGGGTCCCTTCCAACCCAGCCCAGTCTATGATTCTATGATGGCTCCATTGGTGGGTGTCTGGGTGGGACTGCAGATTCTGGGTGTGAATGCAGATTCACATCACCTGTCTCTTCTTTGACTGAATAAACAAACTCATTTCTGGAGGGGGAGCCTGTGCCTCCATGGGAGGGTGGGGAGCACAGAGGGTACTTCTGTCATAATATTATATCTTGTTTGTGAGGGAATATTTCTGCCCTTGTTCTTTCATCACTGGGTCAGGCTGTACAGCAGAACAAAAGTCTCTTATCCCCAAAAGAGATGGGAATTGTTTGGATTGCCTTGTGTTCATTGAGTCATCTCTTTCTTTATGGACTCGTGGAATTGCAACTATTTCCCGAGTCTGATGTGGGAGGAGTGAGGCTGGCAGGGCTTCCCATAAGGGAAGGATAGCTCTCAGGAGGAGCATTCACTAGAAGAGCCCTCTGCTTCCTCCAGCCTTGTTCCTGCAGCAGGACTTCTAACCTAGGACCCTGTGTCCCACCTGCCTTCTTGCATCATAACCAGCAATTTGCTGGTTACAGTTGATGAGAAGACTTCCCCCCTCATCACTTTTAGACTCCAGCAAGTCTATCTGTCCTGGCTCTGGCCAGGCCAGAGTTAACCCCCCAGATCAGCCAACACGGCTGAGCTGGGTTAGCCAGGGCTGTTTCCCACACCACCTGACACCACTTCCCCATAAAAGCAGCTGGTTGGGGAAGGATGGGGGTTGTTTGTCTCCAGGACAGCCTGAGTGTGGCTGGGACATTGGGTCAGTTGGTTGTTGCTGTCGGGTGGCCCTCTGTAATCGTCAGGTCAATAAGGTACTCTGTGTTAGCACTGGGTGTGGGTGTGACTGGCCATTCTTGTTCTATATTCACACTGATTTTTGGCAGTAAACTGTCCTTATCCCAACCCAAGGTGGCTCTGCTTGTTTCTCCTCTGGGAGTGAGTGCCTTTGGTGGGCATTTGTCCTGCCCTGTCAGATCTTTGCACGGCTCTTTCCTGTAATGAGTTCAAGTTGGGTAACACAGAATTGTAGAATCACAGAATTGTGGGGGCTGGAAGGGGCCTCAAGAGGTCATTGTGAACAACCCCAAAGGTTGGATTATGTTCCCTGCAGGCCATCCAGGTGTTGCTGCCATTGGGCTTCTGCCCATGTCAGGCATGCCATGGTGGAGTTGGATCTC
Organism: Zapornia atra; assembly: GCA_013400835.1. Lineage (NCBI taxonomy): Eukaryota > Metazoa > Chordata > Aves > Gruiformes > Rallidae > Zapornia > Zapornia atra. Next base: position 35,357 of record VZTU01004610.1, on the reverse strand, counting down.
AGGTCTCAGCAGCCAGTTTACCTTCAGCCCCTCTGCAGCCCTTGACATGCCCAGCAACCCTCCACCACCCTCTTATTTTATAAAGTGACTGACCCCCAGCCGAGCCTGTGATGGGAAGAAGGGATAGGTGAGGTTCTTGGCAGCTCCTGGGTGTTGGTTTGTGGGGGAGCAGGAAGAGCCATGCCCAGGGACAGCACGTGCTGTCCTTCATTCTTCCCCTCCTGAGCTTCAGCGTGTCTTCCCCTGCTTCAGGAGCCAGAGTGGCTTTGGCCTTTTGTGTCAGGAAAAGCCAGAAGCCCATATGGAAACACTGTGGGAAGTGGTGATGGGGTAGGGAAAGGTGGGAGGCTGTTGTGTGGTTCCACACTTAACTCCGTGGGTGCCCAGGCCTCAGTGTGGTGCTGGTTTTAAGGTGACAGGAGGTGATGCTTTCCCCCAGCACTGACTGTGTGGGGCAGCATACCATCCTCCCATCCTGTCTGTGGGTTGTGTGTCCCAAAGCCAGGATCCACAAGGCATTGACATGTCTGGGAAGTCAGTGCCTTGAAGGAGGAACTTGGAGCTGATCCAGTGCCGTCTGCTGTGGGAAGGGGAGACAGGGCATGTGTGAACAGTCAGAGCCAGGGGCTTCCAGGGGCTGGGGAGAAAATCCTCAGTGGGATACTAACCAGCCTGGATGGACAAGTTTCTAAGTGTTAGAGGAGCATGGAGTGAGCTCGCCAAGGTCAGCTGCGCTGGAAGAGCCCTGCTGGCAGCACAGGGAATCATTCCCTTTCCTCCCACTCGCTCCCCAGCTGCCTTCAGACAAAAAGCAATTGTTTGTAGTGCTTGAAGCCTTGTTCCTGTGCAGATGTCTTTGCCTTATTACTGAGAGGCAGTGAAAAGCTTCAGACAAGAAGTGAGACCTCAGCAAAGCCTAGCTTAGAGGCAGACTAGTTCTAAACCCTGGAAGGAAGGTCAGCTTCTTCCTGGCAGCCTGGACCAGAGGGATGACCTCTGCCAGGGGACTCTGGAAATCCCCATCCCAGACCAGTCCAGTTGAGCTCTTCCTTGTATGGCTTGTATGTGGCCATACAAGTGCTGAACCTGTTCCACCCCAGCATGCTAAGCTTCCCCTTAAAGTAAGCCTCGCTCATCACAAAGGCTGCTGACATGGGGGCAAAAATAAGAAGCCAGGTACCCCTGCTCCCATCAGAGACCTGTGGCACTGGGGATGGAGAGGCATTAACTCTCACCAGAGCATCGACACCAGTGGAAAATCACCTTCATTGTCCTCTGGACTCCAGGCTGGGAGCAGAGTGTGTAGCTTGGCCAGCACTTGTGCAGCTGCACTCACAGAGGGGCCAGGCAGTCTCTCCTGGTAGGAACTCCCAAGCTGTGTACTGCTTCCCTTTCCTGCTGTGAGCGGATACAGGTCTGGGGGGTGCTCTGAGGTCCCTTCATCCAAGTCTCTGCCTGCTTCTCCCTACCCACCACACTACAAACTCAGCAGAGCCTGGTGAGGTTGAGACAAGCCTCTGTAGGTAGAGCACCCCTGAAATACAGCCATTCCGCTTGTAGGAGCAGACAGTAACACCCTGTGCTGCTGCTTGCCTGTGTTCTGTACCATGAATGGGTTGCAGGACTAGGGTATGACCTTGTAAGTGGGGGGGACTACTGCCCTGAGAGCATCTCCTTGTGCAACCACCCACTGCTGCTGCTGGAAATGCGGGCTGGAGGTGGATGGAACGGTGCTGCTGCCCAAAGTCAGGACAGAGTTAACTCAGACCTTCAAAAACCACATCACTTCTGTCAGGGCCTGCATGGGGCATTAGACTGTAAAACTGTCTCAACAATTACTGGTGTGAGTCGAGGAAATTGGGTACAGAAGCAGAAATAAGCAGTGTAGATGACAACCCAGCCTCCTGGGGGGAGAAGCTGATAACTTGGGCTTGGCTGTCCCTTGACTGGCTCCTCCCTTGGACACCCTGGAGACAACTGAGCTGGGAAGACTGTCCCAACACACGAGTCTCTTCTGCATGCTGAATGCTGGCTTTGCTGTGTCTTGCTCTCCTCTGTGTGTGTGCCCACAGGCTGCTCCCAGCTCTCTTCTCTCTCAGGCTGCCATGTTCAGAGGTTGTAATTACTGGGAGAGGCTGGGAACTTGCTGTGCAGTGGGAAATTGCAGCGTAGTGCATAGCCAGGAGACCCTCAGGAAACCTGGCTGTAAGGAGGTTCTCTGAAAGGTGGCTTTCCCCAGTTGTCTGAACTTTCCTAATGGGATAAAGAAAGGGGGTAAAAGTAAAGAAATAAAGAAAATGGTCCAGTCCCCTGGGTAAAAACTGAGCGCTGCATTCAGACCCCGTTGGTATGGCTTAGAAGTGGGTCCAGATTTCAGAGCTACTCTAGTTCCTGGCAAGCAAAGTGAGATTAAAGTCTGGGTCCTGCTGGGAAAAATAGAGCAAAATCCTGTCTTGGGAAGGAAGAGGTGGGAATCTGAAGTTGAGGGGAATCTCTGCTAGACACTGCCAGGTCTGGTGCCACGTGCCAAGCAGAATCTGACCCAGTTAAACTGGTAACGGTCCTGTACACCCAGCCCTTTCAAATGCTCACCAAGTCAATTGACAGCCAGTCAGTTCTCTGTCCAGCACGTCCCACTGGTGAGGATCCTGCTGTGGGTTTGACCAAGGGGCTGCAGCACAGCCTGGCCTTGGCTTTGAAGCTGCTTTCACGAGTGTGAAGGGTGCTGGGCTCTCCAGGGACCACTTGCTGTCACATCTGGAATGAAAGGCACTTCCAGGAAAGCCCTTCAGGGTTTTCCTTCCTGCTGAAGCCAGCTCTGGAGTGCTTGGGAGCGGGGCCAGCAGTGGGACTGCTGTCCTCTGCGAAGCTGCAGAGCGATGTGCTGGGGAAGCTATAGCATGGCTGTTGCCCTTCACCCTGATATTAAGCTGACATTGCACTTTCCCTGCCAGACTTTGCAGCTTGGGAGAGAGGACAGTAACCTCTTCCCCAGGAGTTTGCCCCTTTTTGTTTCCAAATGCCCATGGTTTCTCAGGGATAAACATGCCATGCTCCCTCCCTTTGCAGAGCTAGCAAGCTCTGGTGTCCAAGGGAGTAGTGTGAGCTGCAGGGATTTAGCAAGGATATGGGAACACTGGTCTGAATTGGCCACTCTTCCTGTAAGTCCTCTGGGTGACTGGGCAGCTCTGAAGTTTGTAACATGAGTTTTCCAGTCTTTGCAAAGAGATGGTGGTCCTAGGGACCTGGTGGGTCTCTGTTGGGGATGGTCATGAGCCCACCCGAGGTTGAACCCTCACCCCTTTGCAGTCCTTGGCACTGTGGAGCTGGTTCTTTACGTATGACATCCACTTAATTACAGCCACACTGTGGCTGCAAAGCAGGTGTTGAGAACACAGCTCTTGCCAAGACTTGAACTCCACAATCCAACTGGTTTTATGTACCTGTGTCCTCCTCCCCTCATCTTAACGTTGGGGTTGTGATCACTGCACAGACAGTGTGTTTTGGGGGAGGCTTTCGTACACACAGGGGTGGCTGAGCCTGTGTCCTACCTGTACATTTGGAGGGTTAGTGCTTCCCATCCCATTCAGGTCCTGGACTGAACACACAGGGCTGAAGCAGTGAAGCCCAGAGCTCCATCAGCTCCTCCTTGGCAGGGATGCTGATGCGTGTGGACAGCCAGTAGCATCTCTGGCTGTGGGGTGGAAGATGAGGATGCCTTGTGACAACCCATCAGTTATTAATTCAGCCTGCTGCACACCAAGACATGCCTCCACGGTAACTGGGAGAGACAGGCCCAAAGATGTGAGCTATTTCTGACCTACCTGCCAAAAGGGGAAATCTAGGAGCCTCTGAATGAGCCACTTGCTGTTTCTCCTGTTTTACCTCTTCACTACTCCAGATCTCCCTGGCTCTGAGAAGTTATGAAAGGTCAAGGGAACTACAACAGTTCCAGGCAGGAGCAAGGAGAGAATGAAATCTCTCAGCTGGAGGTACCCTGCATTCAGGTGGGTAAGCCTGGGCTGCAGCAGACCTGGAGTCAGCCCTGAGTGCTTCAGCTCTGCACTCCTGGCACCCAGCCCTCCTTGCTCCTTCCCCTCTGTATCACGTTGCTCTTTGACCAGCTCCTGGAGCTCTGCAAATGAGCTCATCTGTTCCTACAGATTTAAACCACTTAAGTACCCAGAGGCAAGGTGAAAGGAAGAAGCTGGTTGAACTCTGTGTGGTTTTGTGAGCTCGTAAACAAAACCAGCCCAGCCCCTAGTCCAGAAAGTTCCCAAAGTGGGGGTGCTGAGGAGCTTTGGCACATGTTGGACGTAGCTCTGCTGCAGACTGAGGTCTGTTTTCCCTAATCACCCCTTTCAGCCCTTCACAAGCTGTACATGCAGGGTTTATGTCTGGCTCAGTAATAACAGCACAAAGCCCCAGCCCAGCACTGCAGCCTGTGCTTAAAGGACTGTCGGTGCCTTTACAAGTGTGAAAGAGGCAGCAGCTGCTGTTAGCTCAGGGCCAGTTGTCCTGAAGACAATAGGAGCTTTATATCACTAAACCACTTTTCCTGTATGCCCTACAGTACAATTATGTGATCTCTTTGCCCTGATGTATGGATTACTTAGGACAACCTCCTCATTTAGGGTGCACCTTCTCAGGACCGGGACAATTTTACTCACTGGTGATGGGAGCTGGTTTGATATTAGCTTCACAAACTATGCTGGGACAGTTTCAATGGGTGATGGAGTTTGCAGGGTAAAACTCTGCATCAGCTCTGAAGCAATGCAGCAGCACCAAGAGCTACCAGCTGAAGCTGGCCCCATCTCTTACTTCCAGTCCTGCTTGTTCCCTCTGGTTCTTGCTCGTACCCACTGACTGTGATCAAACAAAAACCGTGACAAAGGGGCTGTTGTTGCTCTACATGTTCACAGGTACAATTCACAACAGGTATATTCCTTACCAGCTGATGTAACCTGTGATAAAAGTGTGGGGAAGATGGGGAAGTGGGGACTTCTGGGCTTGTAGCATTTATCTTCCAAGTAACTTTACTGTGTATAGGCTCTGATTTCTGAGAAGTGGCTAAGCATCTGTCTGCTGAGTAGTGAATACATTCCTTTGCTTTGCTTGTGTATGTGGCTTTGCTTCCCTTCTTGTCCTCTGACTCATGCTTTCTTGCTGCTGGTGGATGCTTTGCTGCTGCCCCCATGCCTAGCTATGAAACCTGCTTGCAGTAGAGATGCTCTTTTCATCAAGACGTTCTTCAGCAGCTGGCTCACACGTCCCAGCACGGACAGCCACTACCTCATCTCTCTGAAAAGGGCCAGAAAGCAGCCCTTTATAAATGGAAATGCTTATCAATGCTCCTCCAGTCCCAAAATGCTATGGTATGACTCAAACATGTGCCTTTTTGGTCATGCTGCAGTGCTCTTGCTAAATGCCATTGCAGAGAGCCAGGGGGTTGCTGCCTGGAGTATGGCAGGACCAAACCACAGATGAAAATGTGCCCAAGGAAAGCAGAAAGGGGCCAGACAAGAGGGGTTCTGTCCCAAGAGATGCTGAGCGCACAGCACCTTGGCACTAAAGCTGCAGTGGGGGACACTATTTACCTTGGATCTGTCCCCAGGATCTACCTCTGGCATCCTGCTCAGCAAACTGTTCCTCCCAATGTAGTTTATCTGGTGCCAATTCTCAGGATAAATTGGCAGTAGTGTTAATTACCCTCTCCTTTTGCTCTGATGTTATTTGTCTGCAGTAAAGCTGCCCACAGATTCAATGTAGGTGTGAATTCACTGAGAGGGCAGGGCTGGGAGCATCTTGTGAAGGCTAGTTTGCTCTAGGAACTCCTTTGGGAAGCTGGCATCCAAAGGAGCTGAGGGCTCTGTGACAGCCCATCACAGGACCAGGTTCTCTTCCTTCCTGGGCTGATGTCCAGCTCCCATTTTCTATTGCCTGGTGCTGACACTGCCTGGAATTCCTCAGGGCAGACCTGTGTGGGGAGACCAGGACATGCCCTGGATGCAGAGTCAGAGAAGAACTGAGGCTGTCAGTCCATCCCAGCTTAGAAGAATCCTGGAGGGCTGTGAGTGACTTTGAGAGCTGATGCTCTGTGACACCTTCAGAGCTCACCCAAACACACGTTGTCCACATCTCCTAAAACCTGAGGACCAATTGTGTGCTGCCTGGGAGCCAAAGGGACAGAAGCCTGTAGCATGAGCAGGCAATTGCTTAGAGAACATCCTCCCCCTCTGCACTAGCTGTCTGACCTGCTTGTGTCTACCCAAGGGCTATTTCCATAAATCCCTTCACTTTGAAATAGGCTGCTGCAAATGTATACAAGAGAAAACTAGGATGCTGTGTCCTGGCATGACACCATGCTGGAGGGGAACCAGCAGGAGTGTAGGCTCTGTCTCTGAAGATGTATTTTCTTACTGCTGGATGTTGGCAGGCTGTTAATAAGGGGTCCTAATAACTCTGCAGCCAGCTCTCCAGTATTAGGATGGGGAGCAGTCTTTCCCAGTAAATTCATGCTGCTCTGATTTGGGTGGCTGTATTCTTCCAGAGTAGATCTGTCCTGCAAATCTTCATGTATATTAAGCTTTAGTGTAGCACTACTACTAGGAGTTGAAAAGCTGCTGCAATTCACCCCAGAAATGGCTGTGTCTTCATGCTAGATGGCTTTTTAGGGTGCTTTGGGATGAAGGAGCTAGACCTTACATCACTGGGGAGTCATTCTTAGTCACTGGACAACTTCTGAGGAAAAAATAAAACGGGTGTATGCAAGGAGTAAACATGTCTATTTTTGTAGCTTGTCTTCCAAGTCAAACAAAAATAAGAGCTGACTTGAGGCTGGAGCCTGCATGACACACTGTTAACTGAGAACTGGCAGCACAGGGCCTGATCTTCCCTGCTGTAAGTCAGAGAGGCATTTCAGGAGTCAGTGGAGTTCAAGTTCATGCCCTCCAAGCCGTCCAACCTGTAGCTGTTTAGAAGTGAAGTGGGACACAGCGGGGCAGCCAGGTGAGCTGTGCTTGGAGGACAACCCAGAATTCACAGAATATCCACAGAATCACAGGGTTGAAAAAGACCTTTGAGATCATCAAGTCCAACTCTTCCTGTCCTGTGCTGAACCAGATCCCTAAGTACCTGATCAACCCTTTTTTTAAATACACCCAGGGGCTGGGACTCAGCCCCCTCCTTGGGCAGCCTGTGCCACAGCCCCACAACTCTTTCAGGGAAGAACTTTTCACCAACATCTGCTCTGACCCTGCCCTGGGGCAGCTTGAGCCCATTGCCCCTTGTCCCATCTCCTGTCCCCTGGCTGAAGAGACCATCGCCCACCTCTCTGCACCCTCCTGGCAGGGCAGGGGAGGTGGGGAGAAGGTCTCCCCTCAGCCTTCTCTTCTCCAGGCTGAACACCCCCAGCTCCCTCAGGTGCTCCTCACAGGATTTGCCCTCCAGCCCCTTCCCCAGCCTGGTTGCCCTTTCTGGACTCACTCCAGGACCTCCATGTCCTTCTGATGCTGAGGAGGCCAGAACTGGACCCAGCACTCGAGGTGCAGCCTCACCAGTGCCCAGCACAGGGGCACAATCATCTAACCTGGAGCGGGCTGTGGGTTTTCACTGCTATCCACATCTTCTGCATTAGAACGGAGCTGATGTCTCGGTGTGAGCTGGCAGAGGTCTTTGTTGTCCAGCTCAAACCCCTGGCACGGGTGGTCAAGTTGGGTTACTGGCATATTGGGTAACTGCCCACCTGTGCTGGGCTGCACAAGCAGCTTTGGGAGGAGTTGGTGTCTTTCACCCACATCGTTCTCCCAGCACCACAGAGCTGCTCTGCTTCCTTTCCAAATGGGGAATTTCCAAACTGCCATATATAGATAGTTCCTCCAAACAAAAACTTGTATGTCAAGCTGAAACAAAAAAAAAGGCTGAGTTCCCAAAAGGCTGTTTGTTCCAGCTGCAGTAATTGCTCTCAGAGGGGATATTGCATCTCTTCAGACATTGCGTATTGTTTACATCCCCAGAAGGTCCTGGCAGCTGCAGCACGCCACCAAAGCCTCCCCATGAGCACAACCCTCAGCCACATGCTGTGGGGTTGTGCACATGTCTGAGTCCTCATGATATCACACTCAAAATACAGTAGATGGGCTGGTGGTGGGTTTTGCGGTTGGGTTCTTTTCACAGTCATTAATTGTTCCTGAGAGGTTCTGTGGTATCTTAAGGATGGGACACAGGGGGAAATGGCCAGCCCCTTTTCAGTGTCAGAGAAATATTAGTGACTGCTCCAAGAAATCCCTCTGCACTCCCAGTGGGACCTGCAGAGCTGACTGATGACACCAGAAAGGCAAAATTCAACAAGAGCAAGTGGAGAGTCTGGCACCTGGGGAGGAATAACTGTCTGTATCAGGACAGGCTGGGGGTGACCTGCTGGAGAGGAGCTGTGTGGAGAAGGACCTGGGGGTGCTGGTGGGTGACAGGGTGGCCATGAGCCAGCAGTGTGCACTGGGGGCTGAGAGAGACAATGGGATCCTGGGGGGCATCAGGAGGAGTGTGGGCAGCAGGTCACAGGAGGGGATCCTCCCCCTCTGCTCTGCCCTGGTCAGGCCCCACCTGAAGTGTTGTGTCCAGTGCTGGGCTCCCTGGGATCAAACAGCCAGGGATCTCCTGGAGAGAGTCCAGAGGAGGCTACAAGGATGATGAAGGGCCTGGAGCATCTCCCCTGTGAGGAAAGGCTGAATAAGCTGGGACTGTTCAGTCTAGAGAAAAGACTCAGGGGGGACCTTATTAATGTCTATAAATATCTGAAGGATGGGATGCAGGGGGAATGGCCAGCCCCTTTTCAGTGTCTGTGGGGACAGGACAAGGGGCAATGGCTGCAAATTGGAGCACAGGAAGTTCCACACCAACATGAGGAAGAACTTTTCCCCAGTGAGGGTGAGGGAGCCCTGGGACAGGCTGCCCAGGGGGTGTGGAGTCTCCTTCTCTGGAGAGATTCCAGCCCCGTCTGGACACCGCCCTGTGTGCCCTGTCCTAGGGACCCTGCTCTGGCAGGGGGTTGGACCCCAGGAGCTCTCCAGGTCCCTTCCAACCCCTGGGATTCTGTGATTCTATGATAAGATGATGGTCACCCTGAGTGACTTTCAGACTAGTCAATGGCAGGTGGAGAATATGACCTTAGCAGTGATGTGGAGCTCCAGATCTGCAGCCAGATTCTGACCATATATAAACAGGAGCAAATCTGGAGTGACACTGCTGGCTCCACAGGGCAGGATGTGACTGGGAAAGGATCAGTGTGTGCACACACCAGTCCTACTGGAAACAGGATCTGTCAATTACAGTAAAGTTTAAAAATAAAATGAAATTGTGTAAGATCCAATTATTTTCCAGGCTGTTTTTTCCTGCTTCCATCTATCCCAGCAGGACTCGCAAGCGACATAAAGGCTGAAAGCTCTCCAGGTTGCAGGGTGTGAGACTGAATGGCATTTACAGTGATCAACTGACAAAAAGGGGAATTATTCCAAGATGAGCAATGTTTCCATGGAAAGACTTCCTTGGGAAGTGAGTAATGGAAGGAAGTCATCTCCACATACCCAGCAGCCCTTGTCAAGGGGCTCTGAGCATGCAACTGTGAGCTGTGGGAACCAGCCCCAGAGTGTTTCTGTCCCACTCTCATTGCAGTCACTCTGACTGGGTCACTGGGCAATGGGATGGGAGGGGGATGGGATGGGATGGGATGGGATGGGGCAGGAGCAGATGGATGGCTAGGTTAGTTGGTTAGAAGCAGATGGTTTGTAATAGGGCAACACTTGCTTTCTCCATCCTTTCCATGTCCCAGGTCCAGGACACCACCAGTGTGAGAAGTGCCAAGTAGAGCCAGCAGAGGACACAGACGTGACTGAGCAGGTACTTCACACAGCAGTGGGTTGGAGAACCTTCTGCCTTCCTGGCTGCCATCATGGGCAACCAAACCGAATTGAACCTCTGCAGTGAGAATCGATGCATTTGTTCAGATTGGTGAATCACACCCACCATGGTGCCTTTGTCTTTGCTGTGTAATTTTTCCCTGGAGGCTTGCTTGTCAAATGAGACTATGGACTGACAGCTTCACTGCTGGAGAACCCATATTTCCTACTGACTTTGAGGTGTGTGCTGTTAAATAAGTGCAGCTCTGACAGGCAGGCCCAAACCACACTGAGTCAGAGGAAGAGGCCAGCTCTCGATTTCAAGAGGTGATGATCAAGCCCACTGTGCTCAGAGATACTCAACACCCAATATCCAGACTTCTTTCAGTGGGCTGTAGCATTAAGAAACCCCACTCTGTGTCAGGAAAACCAACCTGCTGCATCCAGTATGTGGTCACAGTTGCTGTTGCACCAGGGTCCAGGTGCCATCTCTGAGGGGATCTCACGAGTTACATGCTCTTGGTGTGAGAACGGGGGTGTCTCATGCTCTCAAGTACCCAGGGTGATGCTTATTCCAGCCAGCATGAATCAGTGGGTGAGGCTGGTGCTCATATAGGGTTACACTACATGGAATTGGGGTATCATACAACCTGATGTCACAGAGCTCCTTCGTGAGCGCAGCTGAGCACCAAACTGGCAGGGCAAGGACAAACAAGTGCCCAGGATGTTTAAGCAGCTGACTGAACCCACACTTTCCCAGTTGGATGTGATTTCCTGGGCCTGTTCTGACTTTCCATTTGACTGATGAGTTTGGACACAACTTCTTTTCCACCCTGCCCAGCTCCTTGGCTAACTCCTTGCTTTTTCTAGAGTTTCCAGGTCAGAGAAAATACCACCCACCAGCTTCAGAAATCCCTTGGGCCCATTAATGTTCCTTCTTTGCTTCTTTTTAGCCTGTCTTGATCACTCCCCACGTGCAGGGAAGTGATGATTGATTGGTCTCCTCAGAACTGGGTGTAACTTTCCAGCTTTTCTCTATTAGTAACATCTCCATCTGTCCAGAAGTAGCACATGTTAAAACCTGAAGGGAAACGTGGGAAAAGGACTATTCTCACCTCTACCTGATGAGTAGGAGCCAGAAGCAGGGAGATGGGTCAGTGGGACAGCTGTGAGAAGGGAAAATAGGTTTGGTCTGTGTTTTGTGTGGGCAAACATCTCCTGTGTACAGGGGACAGGCTGCCAGTGGAGGTTGAACCTGGGTTCTTGGGAACATGCTCTCTGCAAACTCTTCTGCCCCTCTGTCCAGTAAGATATGTATCACAGGTTTATCTGCAGGCACGTGGGTCCCCTTGGGCTCAGCAGTTCACGACCTGAGATGTGTTTCAGGCCACACTGAGATAACCAGGCTGGTGTGTGTGCCAGAGCACACCGTGGCGTGCAGTACCCTACGCGCTGATGCTCCACAGCCTCACAGGCTCTGCATTTCTCCCCACCTCCTGCACCAGCCCTTCTCTGGGGGTAAAGCACCAGAGGCATCACACCTCTTCCTACCACCTGAGTTTGGCTGCGGGCTGAGGGGGGCAGCTGGGGAAGGGACACACGTTGGGTAGCGCTAGGACCTAGGGGAAGGCTCAGCCTTCCTCCTCCCAGAAGATTAGCCAATATTCCCAGGGCAGGGCATGCTCCCCAGCCTTTCTACTTTTTTCTTTCCTCTACAAACGTGTTTTTCCTTCTTCTAGTTCATTCCAGAGCAGAGCAGCTTTGGATTTCTTTGAGCTCTTTTATTTTTTTCCCCCCCTCTGGTAGTTGGACAACTGCCAGTGTCTTGCAGGGCCAAAGTTTTATCTATAGGGATATATTTTTCAAGCAGCCCAGCTGCACGCAGGCTGCCTGCAATTGAATCCACACTCCTGGGGCAAGTTTAACTCGGGAGAGGAACAGCAGCAGGGGTGCTGTTTGTGCTGTTTGTGCCTCTCCTCCAGCTATTCCTGTCAAGATGGATTTATGACTTTAAAAGGAGGAGGAGGTGGGGGGGGGGAGGACGGTGTGGGAGGAAGGAAAATTGCCTACAGGAGCCAGAGCTTACACCACAGCCCAGCACAGCACACGTAAAGCAGCAGCCTGATCTCAAGGCATGAGCAGCGTACCAGTGACGCTCTGGGATCTGGTGGCTCCTCGCACGTAATATGACTGATCTTAAGCCTTTCATCTGCCTTCACAGAGCCGAGCTTTTGGATTTAAGGTAGTTTGCCCAGGACCAGACTTTGCTATGTTGGCCAAGGCGGTGCTTTCTCTTGGTCTGTGGCTGCGGTTCGCTGCGGGACAGAGCACACCTGGGAGAGGTGAGTGCCTGGAAAGGTGAGGCTTCCCTGCTGCTTCTCCCCCTTTCTGCCTCCTGCTCCTTAGAGCTTCCCACAAAGCCTCTTCAGAATAAAAGCTGACCCTTTATTGCTGCTTTAGGCATGTAGTTACACTTGCGTGTTACTTTGCTGGCACCAGGACACAGCTAACAGAAGAAAACCTGTTTAAAATCGCTGTATTAGAAAGAAATTTTACTTTGGATGTTTCCAGTAGCAGAAAGGAAACTGTTTCAGAGGCTTGTGGAGTTCAGTGTGATCGTATGGGAAAAGCCCTGACTCCTCACTGCTACCTATGTACTGGGGCAGAGCGATTCAGAGAGGTGGGATCAGTGATGGGGTGCTATACCTGTTCTCACATCCTCCTGCTCATCTCTGTAATTCGATCATCATATTTCCTCTTTCAGATGCTTTTTCTCTTGGATACCACTCAGGGAAAATTATTATGGGTCAGTCTCACAGAGCTTACAGCAGGAAAAGGGACATGGAGGAGATAAATGTCTCATTTCTGGTCTCTGCGCTGTAGTGCTGGGCAGAAGACTCAGTCCCCATCCCCTCAGTCATGATGGCTTAGCTGATGCAGTTACTTTTGCTCTGCCTCATGTTCAGGAGCAGAAAAATGTTCAGTTCTCTGGCTGCAGGGCTACTGCTGCTTGCATCTGGCTCTCACTGCACCTGAGCAATGAAAGGCAAAGGGAAGGAGAAGTGAGCCGCTTGTCCCTGGGGGCAGGAGATCCTCAGGCTCAGGCAGCAGCCCCGACTGACTGCTGGGGTCTGACTGTGCCTCTGGTATGCAGACAGTGACTGTTGCTCAGGTCCCCTTACAGGGCTCTGGATTCTGTCCCTCTGGCACACGCCGTTTCAGAAATGGTGCTGCTGACGATGCCGTACTCATCCACGGCTCCTGCTGTGGGAGGGTATGTGGCAGTGCTCAGAGGATGTGGGAAAGCAAGCCACGGCTTTCTAGAGGGGCTGTGCCTTGCTCCAGGGGCAAAGGTGTATGTGCTGTGTTGCTGCCATGCTGCCTGTGACCTGCATACTGGCAAGCACCCATAGAGGAAATGATCCCGCTGGCCGGCAAGCCACCCGCTCCCCAGCAGCTTTGATGTGGGGCCTCATGGACTCCTCCCTGGTGCTCCCTAAAGCAACCTTGAGCAAGCAGGTGGCCTGGCAGGGCTTTGAGCACAGCTGGCTCTTGTCTGGAGGTGCTGTGGGGCTGTGCCATTAGCACGGTGAGAGGACCTGCTGGAGGGGTAGGGATGCGGGTTCATAACTGCGCTCCCTAGGGACCTGGCTGGGTGTGAGTGGGGCAGGGAACAAAGTGAGGAAGATACTGGGTGGCCAGTGGTGCTTCCCATGCTCAGGAGTGGTTTGATTAGGGTTTTCAGGGCAGTGGCTATTGAGTTGGTGCCCTGAGGCAGTAAGTCCAGGCAGAGCATCACCTGGCCAGTTCCTCCACTTCCCTCTGGGGTCTGGATTCAGATCTCTGCATCAGTGTGAAGTACAGTCAGCTGATCGTTGGTCATTTGGACTTTGCTAAAGGAACCTTAGGTTGTCATTACCTAGTTACTCTGGGCTAGCTTCAGCAGAAAATGATGGGGATGTTGCTGTCCCCAGGGGTGCAGCAAGGGAGAAGTAAGGATGTATCCCATGCATAGGCATTTTGCAGAGGGCCCTGTGCTTCCCAATCCCCAAACCACCACTCAGCACTGGGCATAACTCTGTGATTTCAGGACTCCTGAGGCTCTAAGTAAAAGAGCAAAGATAGTGAAGCGCCCCAAAAGGTCCTAAGAGATGGGAACCCAAGTTCTTTCCTGCCAGAGGAATTTGTCTGAAGGGCCATTTCTCAACCCACAGCCTGCTGTCTGTGCCAGGGACGAGCTGGGACCTGCATGGGCAGTTTGCGCTTTCAGTCACACAGGTAGATTTTGCTTGGTGGGGCTGAGCTCCTTAAATAGGCAGGTGATCTCATCTGGCCACGTCCCATGGCACAGGCCTCTCTGATGTGGTTTTTAAGTGTGACACACCTCCCTCCCAGCTTGGTGGGATACCTTTCTTTCCAGGAGAGGAGGTGCCTTTCTTCTCCTGCCTCTCACTGTGATCCCGAGGGGCCGTGGGGAAGCACAGGCTGCATTCTTCAGCCTCCAAACCTGGCTCCACTCACAGCACAACGTATTTCCTTGCACAGCCAAACAGTGAGGAAGGAAGACAAGCATGGAAGTTAAAACAGAGTTAACTCAGGCAGAACAGGATCATTTTTGGCTGTTACATCCTTTATGCTCTACAAGCTCCACGTCCCATGTAAACCAGGAATGTGCTCGTGTCCCAGCTGGGAGCACAGGGAACTCGTGAAGCGGATGTCTCCTGTCAGCATCTCGGTGTGAGATAGGAAAGTCTGACCAGCTGCTTTTCTCCTGGAAAAGCCAAGCATTTAAATAGCAGCACTGCAGCTCCACGGTGCCATTTTGCCCCTGTATCCATCCCTTCCAAACACTCTTTTGCATGACTGAGGCAGCATCGCCCAGAGGGTGACCACAGGATCACAGAATCACAGAATCTTAGGGGTTGGAAGGGACCTCAAGAGATCAGGAAGGGACCTCAAGAGATCAGGAAGGGACCTCAAGAGATCAGGAAGGGACCTCAAGAGATCAAAGGATGCTGCCTTGTGCTCCCTGTTGTTCCCTAGATGGAAGCAGCACATGGGATGAGGGCTACAGAGTTACTCCTCAGCTGTCCAGAAGCAAAGGCCTTATGGTTTGGGAGGCAGGGAAGTGCTAAGGGATGTCCCTTCCCTGAGTCCCACTGAAAGTGAGGAAAGCTTCCTTTGGCATCGTGCCAAACAGCTGATCTTTTGCTGTAAAGCAAAGGAAACTGCCTGAAAACAGCAGCTGCTTGCGTAATGCAGGGATTTTACTGGTAACCAGTCTGCAGGGCCCCACCTCTGGCACGGATGGCATGTTTATATTGGATGGAGGACAAAGAACAGGAAGAAGGATGAGGGAACTGAAAGCCTAAACCTGAAGGGGAGGCCGATGGAGTGTCTGGTCACTTCGTGCCATGCCTCTGCTGTAGTGACAGCCTTTGTAGGGATCCTTTATGATGAAAGAAATCTCAGTGGGAGGACTTTGCAAGTGGAGTGGGGTGAGTTTCCCCCTCCAATTTCCCTCTGCAGTGCTGCATCCAGGTTGGTGGATCCATAGGACAAGGGGGACATGGAGGTGTTGGAGCAGGTCTAGAGGGGCCACAGAGATGATCTGAGGGCTGGAGCACTTACCCTATGGAGATGGGCTGGTTCAGCCTGGAGAAGAGAAGGCTGCTTCTGGGGAGAGCCCTTCTAGTCAGTCCCTTGAGGGGCTCCAGGAGAGCTGGAGAGGGGCTGGTGCTGAGGGCAGGGAGGGCCAGGCCCAGGGGAATGGCCATCAGCTGCAGGATGGTAATGGAGAAGTGCTAGGAGGCAGAAATCCTTCCTGGGGAAGGGGGAGGCCCTGGAACAGGGTGCCCAGAGAAGCTGGGGCTGCCCCTGGATCCCTGGCAGGGCTCAAGGCCAGGTTGGATGGGGCTTTGGGCTCCCTGGGCTGGTGGAGGGTGTCCCTGCCCATGGCAGGAGGGCACTGGGGGGGATCTGAGTTCCCTTCCCACCCAAACCAGTCTGAGGTTTGATGAATTTGCTTCCATCTCATGCAGGGCTGAGTAGAGGTAACTGGGCAGTATTTGCCTGTATGATGGATCATGCTCCACTGACAGACAGTCCCTTTAGCTCTGAAATACACACTGCCCACCACGCAACTGTTGCTTTTGTTACCTGGTTGTTAACCAATGCTTCTGGGCAGAACATAGTGGTGCCAAGCTGTAGCTCTCCTGCAGAGCCTCCTAATGAACACAGTTATTTCCAGCAATGTGTGATGGCTCAGCCTAGCATTTAAAGGATGCTACTGTGATGCCCAGGTCTCTTGGTCCCCCAGAGCTGCAGGGTATGGTCGAGAGTGCAGTTTGACAGGGACTTGGCTCTTGACTCTCCTTGTGATATTCTTCTCTCTTGAGCAAGTGCTCCTGGCTGGTTTTCACCCATCCTTTCCCCCATGCAGGTAGGTCTGGCAGTGGTGGGATTTTGCTGGCATCTGCTCCATCGTGGTGCATGCCTGATTCCCTGCACAGAGCACTAGTGCAATGTGACCTTGTTCACCACTCATGAGACAACGTCCTTTGGCCATTGAGCCCTGCCCCAACCAGGGTCAGAAACTTTCACAGCTCAAGTGACACTGCTTAAACTGGTGAGGAACAGAGGGGAGAAAGAGAAACTGTGATTTCCCCCTGAGAGGAGGCAATCATGTTGCTGAGATCTCTCGCTGTAGTTTGCCAGCCAAGTAAGTGGCTTCAGCTTCTTCCAGTGGAGGTGAAAGCATGGAGCTGTGACTACATATTGGACTTGCTGCACACAGCCAGAAGCTCTAAACAAAGCCATCGTTGCTCTGCCCTGCTGGGATGCTGTCAGGATGTAGGGAGCTCTAGGAACCAGTGTCAGGGACCTGCAGGTCAGAGTTTCAGCTCTACTCTGTGATGTGGTGATGAGATTGCATGTTGCTGTGGCATGCAGGAAAGCATACAGGGCTTCATGGGGTTTTTTTCCTGCTCAGCTTTGAATGCCAGGTTGCTCTGTGTGTGTGTGTGTGTGCAACACAGGGCTGAGTCATGCTGGGTCCTGCAGAATTGGTTGTAATCCGTGTGGATTGCAGGTCCCACTCCAGCTACCTCATAGCTTAGTCACCTCCAAGTCATTTTGATGTTCTCCATTTCTGAAGGCTCCGAGTTCTGCTGGTTTTCCCTCATGGAACTGGTATCCCTCTGCTCTCTCAGCCAGCCCCAGCCCCAGCAGAGCAGCCCCTGTGCTGCCTCGGTCTCTGTCACAGCACAGTGACGTGTGGGCAGCACATCTGCATGCTTACAGACCACACATGCCTGCACTCTGCCCTTCTTCCAGTGCACACCTCTGCAGTGGTCCTGACTCACACGTGTCACATCCCTGGCATGCTTATCCCTTTCCCCAGCCCGCCAGCCCCTGCCATTCCTGCACATGTAGACATGGCCACTCCTGCCATGGGACAGACCCTTCCACAGGCAGGCCCTCTGTAATGCCCAGTGAGGGAAATCAATACCAGGGTAAAACCTGTTCAAACGAAGACTGGGCAAAGAGGATTGAGTGCCCTGTGGCTCAAGGCTGAACCACTTCTCTGCCTCTGTTTCTCCCCCATGTTGTACCCTAAATGACCATGGTCTTGCTAGTTTGTGATTTCTTTCTGTGCTCAGATGGTGTGGTTTTGCTGTCAGGACATGTACTAGACCCCTTGCACCCACTCACAGTTCCCCTGCCCTGGTCCTATCCCTCCTCTTGATTTTTCCATCTATCTGCCTGACAGACCGTGCCCCAATAGGGGTTTCACAACCCCCTGCTCAGCTCTGCCAGGCCCTTTGCTATTTCTGGGCCTGCCTTGACATGGCTTTCTGCGTGGGGAAAACTGTTTGCATGAGCTGTCTCCTTGGAGCAATTCATTTTACAGAAGCCTTTCCATTCAGCTGTCTACTGCCTTGTGGTTTTGGCTCCCACACGTGGCTCCAGCACTCAGTCACTGTGTGCTGCACCGAGCCCATCTGTGCTCCAGAGCCCATGTTGCTTGGGGACCCCACACTCCTGATCCCTTCACTGATAGGAGACCCCAAATGGGCAGACAGGAGTCTCTGATCCAAGCTTTTTCCTCCCTTCTTGCACCTCAAAAGCTGTCAGAAAGTGAGGTGGCAGTTAAAACAGTCCCTGATTCATTCCTGGTATTCCAGCTATTGTAGGTCTCTGAAGCTTTGAGTGGTAGAAGGACAGTCCCCTATGTGTTTGTGCTTCCCACACAGCAGTTTAATTGAAATTGCAAGAAAATGGGTCAAAAGGATTAGGACTCCATACCACACCCTCAGGAGCGTGCTCTTCCTGACTCAGTGTTCTGCACAAACGGGTTGGCACAGTGATGTACTGGGCACCTTGTCCCAGAGCCCCTTTGAGGTCCTCCTGAGACTGTCTGGGAAAGGAGGTCAGTATGTGTTCAGAAGAGGAAGAAAACATCAAATTAGCCTAGCTTTTAAAAAATGATCTAGGGAGGAGTCCCTCCATTCCAGGCTTTCCTGCCAACAGTCGTATAAATCAGAAGCTTTCTGCCAGTCTTGTGTGGACTGTAGCCTTTGATCCAAGAGGCAGCCAGTTTGGAGAAACAACCACCTCTCCTGGGAGAGGGGAGACAGCAGGTTTTCTCATCAAGCCTCTTTATCATGGCTTTCTTTTTCCAAACACAGATCGTTTTTCTCCCAGGCACTGCCTTTGTCACAGGATGGGATAAACCTGGAAGTTATCTGAGGCCCAAAAGTTGCTCCTGACCTTGGGGGTCAGTCTCTTGAGCTCAGCAATTTGCTGCTTTCCCTGGGACTGCCGTGCCTCAGCCCAGAGCAGCAGCTCCGGGTGGCAGAGCTGCTCCCTGGCTCAGGCATGACTGACCTGCTGGCTCGGGCTGGTGAGGAATGTTCCCAGCTCCTGGCACAAGTTCACCTCTAGCTTGGAGCTGAAAAACGCTGGAGATCAGCCTGGTGTTGTGTAACAAGAGGTGTCAGCACAGGCTGATGTAGCTCAGAGGCGAGAGCGGCATCCAGGACTGGGGGGTGGTGCTTTTGGCTCTGCTCTCGTACCTCTGCCTCAGCTCCTACCTCATTCCATTGCCCTGAACTTCCAGTCCAGCTGTACTGGCTCAGTAACACGTACCTGCAATGACTGTCCTGAGGCTGTGTGAGTGTGTCTAGGGCTTGCAGAGCCTGTGTGAATCCCGTGTGGAAGTGCTCAGTGCGTGCAGGGGCCGGAGCTCCTGTTGCTCCTGCAGCCAGGTCCAGGGCATCTCTTCTATGCCATGTTGGTTCCCTGATCTGTTCCAGCCTCATGACCTTGTGCAGGACCTAAGAATGAGGAGATGAGATTAGTACTCCAAGAAATTGCTTCCCTTCACTGCTGCAGTGCCGTTTTCTGTTGCCACCTGTTATGTGTCTTGGCTGAATTTGGACCAGAGGAATATCAGGCATTCTTCCTACCCTCATCCCAAGAGGAGCTGTATTTTCCCAGGAGTCAGGCACTAAGCTGAATTCAGGTGTATTTCATCCCAGGTTTTCAGTCTTTTGGCATGTCTCTCTTCTCCCATCAGTGGCCTTTTCCCTCTGACAGACGTAGGGTCTGTTCCAGCCATCCAGGTAGCTCCTTGAGCAGTAGGGATTATGTGGGAATGGGAAGGAGGGAAGAAAGTATCTATTGTTCTTCCTCACTGTCCTTTCTTTGAATTATTTTTAATCTCTGCAAATGTGTAAAACATCACTTTGGAATGATTTGGCAACAAAGCCTGGAGAGGGGGAAGCAGGGAGGTAGGGAGGTCAGGGACAGCTCCTTACCCTGCCCCTGGAGAGCTCTCCATAGCATCTGGGTGAGATGTATCTCCAGCCTCCCCTCTGAGGCACGCTGATTGAGCGGGGTCTGGTGAGGACACATAAGGGGAGCGAGCTCCCAAAGGCCAAACTTGTCCACAGCCTTGGCCCAGAGGTGTGCAGACTCTTCACTGTGAGTGTCTGTCTGTCTCAGCTGATGGACAGACGCAGAGTGTGACACTTACGGGGTGCTTGGATATTGGGTCGTTGTTCACAGCGATGGAGCAGACACACCACCAGTGCTCAGGGCTGCTGCTGCTGTGTCAGTGAGCTGCTCCAACGTGCTCTGTGTGTCTCCTACTCTCTTGGCCAGGGTGAGACCCTGTGGGAGAGGTGGTGTGTTTGAGGTGTGCTGCTGTGAGGGTCCCATCACCGGGCAGATCAGCACGTGGCTGCTGTCCTGCAGCTCTGAGAGCTGTTTGCAGCTCCGTTGCAGTGCTTTCACCTCTCTCCTCACAGCGACCCTCTTGGGCAGGGCTGAGGTCAGGCTGAGCAGCTGTGACATCCCAAAGACACTGAACCCAAGGAAAGCAGTGGCTGTCTTGGTCTTGCTGTCCAGCTGGGTCTCTACCCAGCGAAGTTCTTGCTGAGTTCAGGGGTTTGGCACGAGATAAGCTCTGCTAGCAGATGCCTGTGCAGGGATGGGTTCATACCATTTCACTAACTCTCCTCCCTCTCTCTACCCCTGCTAGGTCCCCAGCTGCCTATTTCCAATTCAGAGGGGGACATCCTCTTCTTGCTGGACAGCTCTGGCAGCGTCTCCTACTATGAGTTTTCCAAGGTCAAGGAATTCATGTGGGACCTTGTACACCCTTTCACCTTTGGCCCCAAAGATGTCCAGACCAGCATCATCCACATCAGCACTACACCCACCATGGAGTTCCCCTTTGACCGGTACCTGTCCCACGAGACTCTGCAAAAAGCCATCCAGGGCACTCAGCAGCTGATGGGTGACACTAACACAGGCAAAGCGCTTTCCTATGCCAAGGAGAAGTTGTTCAGTGATGAAGCTGGTGCCCGGCCAGACGTGCCCAAGGTACTGGTTTGGGTGACAGATGGTTTCTCCACGGATGACATCTCTGAACCCATGCAGCTCCTGAAGGACATGGGAGCCACGGTCTTCATCGTCAGCACCGGACGGGGGAATTACCTGGAACTCTCTGCTGCTGCCAGCCAGCCTCCTGAGAAGCACCTGCACTTTGTGGATGTCGATGACCTACCCATCATCACGAAGGAGCTTCGAGATGCTATCCTAGGTACAGCGGGGCTGGGCTCTGGTCACTGGGGCTTTGTAACAGGGCTCAATGTGAGTTAGTGCATGGGTTTGCAGGGCAGGGAATGTGAGATCCCCTAAACCCAATGGTCCTTCTGACCCACAGCTGCTGCCCTTGCAAACTGAGGTGCTTTGTCCACCATGCAGTAGGTCCCAGTTTAAAACTGTCTGGGACCAGTATCTCTATTCCCCTCAGGAGGCTCCCTGACTGACTGGGACAGGTTCCCTTACACAAGCCTGTTAGTGAGGTGAAGTGGTGTCTGTAGTGAGTTGTTCGGTTGTGAAGGGGGGAAGGAGACTTGGGCAGCACATGGTCTGGATTACTTGAACCCCACAAGACTCTGAATTGAATCACACAGGTCACAGGCATCCATACAATCAAGTGTGGCATGAAAAAGCTCCCACTCTCACAAATTAATTGTTAACCAAAGGCTTCCCACACAGGCAGTGATTTAACTACAGGAAGAAGCTGCTGGCTCTGGGGAAGAGGTACCCAAGCCCCTTGAATTTGACTTTCATGTTCAGGATGAGTTTTTTCCTCTGAAATGCTGTCTGACTACGTGCCATCTGATGGAGGTGGAGGACACAAACGTGTCGAGCACACTGAATACATGGGACTTGTATGCTTGGGAAGGGTTTGGTCCTATCAGCTCCTTCAACTCTTGTCTAGGGCAAGATCTGACTTCCTACATACCATCACATGCAGGCACAAACCAAGGCATGTAACTCAGTGCCTACAAGTGGCTGGCAGTTGTTGCTCAATTCCAAAGAGCAATTAAGGATGGCGGTTGCTATCAGCATTAAGACTGTAGGAGAGGAATGTTTTTCTTCCATAAATCCCCCTGTTGTAACGTGTTTCACATCCACCAGATCTGTAGCCCAACTTGGCTAGCACAGCCCTTGGAAGAAACACCCAGCCCTAACTTGTTAGGCTGAACAGGCCAACTGCTACCTCTCTGTTGCTAGCGCGGCCGTGGCGGTTGCTGCGCAGGGAGCAAGAACAGCCAGCAGATCTGGGCTTTCACCAGTCCTCCTGGGGTTGTTTTGTTGGTTTTTTTTAAAGCATCCAGGAAAGGAAGGGCCTGAGGAGACCCAAGGCCATTATCTGGGCCAGGAGACAGGCGTTGGGAAGCCAAGAGGAGAGGCACGTTCTTGCCGCAGCTCTCGAGTGTTCGCCGTCACGGCGGGAGCACCCGTGGCTGCAGAGCAGGGGCTGTGCCTCAGCCTCCCAGCTGCCTCTGGATTTGTTTGGAAAGCTGAGCTGAGTTACTAGGACTTTGCAGACTTTCCATTAATTTTCTGGAGGTTCTCTCCCCATTGGAAATCCTGTTTTAATTCTCTGTTTGGCTTCTGCTCTGGTCAGAGCTGGCTTTGGAGCCTCCAAGTAACCCTTTCCCCTGAATCCTCTGCATGTAGCAATTTCTTCCTTTTTCCTCCTCCAGTCACCCACCTCCCTCCTGTATGAGGATGGGGCAGTACCAGCAGATCTTCTACTCTACCACATGCCACACAGACCCCCAGGATGTTTCACTTCAAGTGGCTCTTTCAGCTTCTAATGCATGGTATAAATGATGGTATAAAATAACATCCCAAAAGTGAGAAGTCCCCTGCATATCCTTGCAGCACAAAATTTGTCTTGAAGGCCATAAGGTCTGTAAAGGGTAATAAACACTCTGCTGAGCCCCAACACAGTATTCTTTGTGCTCACAAGGTCTAAAAGTTACTAGTCTGGGGTTTTCATGGAAGATGAGAATCCCACATGAATCCAAGGGCTGGTGCTTCAAGCAAAATACCAGAAATTGGTAACAACACCAGAGTTAGCTTTAATAAAGCCACATATGTCCACTCTTCCCTGCCCAGAGGAGGCAGCCCCCATCACCTCCCTTGCTGCTGCTGGCAGGGACAGGCAGGATCCTTGGCAGGCAGAAAAGAGGCCTTTCCAGCTCTGGAATGGCCCAGACTGGTTTCATTATCACTGCTATCTTACCTCCATCTCTTGCTACTGCTCTTTTAAAAGCCTTTTGTAGGTGCACAAACAAGCTTTGTTACGAGGTGCTCACCTCCCTCCACCTCTCAGACAGGAATGGGGGGGTGGGGTGGTTCATGTCTGCTCCCTAGTTACCCCAGCATGGTGGAGTTGCTGTGGTTTCTGGTAGGCTGAGAACTTTTTCCATGGAAAAGTTCAACCTCTGCACTGTACCTCACAATACAAAGGTAGACACCTTTACATGGGAGTTGCACAGATAAGAAGTGGGGGGTTTTTTGCCTTCAGAAATTTGGTCAGAGAACTGAGCAGACAAATAATATAGCAAACTCTTAGGGCTGAGCCTGGAGTTCACAACAAGGGGTTTCAGCCCAAGACAGCAGGACAGACACTACTTGGACAGGGAGACAAAGGGAAGGTGCCTCACTGGTCCAAACTATATTTCTGTCCCACTACAGGTCTGTTGAGGCCAGGGGATGTGATGTCTCTGCCTCAGTTCCCTTTCTGAAAAGGAATTTCTCTGCTCCTCTGAGTCACAGAGCAGAGAAGATGGGCTGCTGCTTAGACCTGGTTGCCCTGAAATAGTTCCAGTAATGCTCCTGGAAGGGTGTGGGGACTGTGGATGGATATATATGTTCACTCCCTCTCTTTTTCCTTGGCACATGGTCCTGGCAAAATGAGTCTGCAGAATGCAGAGGGCTGCAGTTCCCATCCAGCCTGGCTATGGCCATGGGCCCCTTCCTGGGGTGAGGGAAAGGGGCTGCTAGCTCAGACTTCTTCCATTGCATCTTACATATCATGTACCCAATGCATGGCATCTGGTGCTCTCCTTCTGGGAAGGGGCCTTCAAATATTGTGAAAGCAAGGCATTCCTTTGAGATGACATCAGGTTTGTGCTAGCTTCACTTGCTCTTCACTCAGGCAGTTGAACTGGCAACTGCTGACTTCTGTCTTCCTTCAGCCCTGTCTTCTGAGCCAAGCTCTGTGGGCACTCACCTGCCCAGCAGTCAGAGCACATCAGCCACTTCCCATGAGTATTCAGGGCAATGCAGTTCTGATCTGAAACAAGGTTCTGGATGGGTTCTGCTGCAGTGAAAGCTTTGAGCACAGAGTCCTCTGGCAACCTCACTTAGCACTGAATGCAAGCAGGAGTGATTTCAGACCTTGAACGTCCACCCTGATAATGGCAGAGTGTGTTGCCCCCTCCTAGACTCAGAGCCTTCCTCCATCCTCAGCAAAGCAGGGAAATAGAGCCACAGAGCAGAAGTGGTCTGCCCCAAGTCCTAGCTGAAGCTTCTCCAGGGAGGGGATCATGTACCCAGGGCTCAAACAGCTTCTGCTGCTGCCTGACTGCGTTTCTTAACCACCTCATGAGCAGCAGTGTTCCTCTGACCCTAATCTTGCCCTCACCAATGTTCACAGGATGCCAGCAAACCAGTGGCTGTGAAATGGAGTTTGAAGTCATCAGGAGGTAGAAGGCAAGTGGGTCACAGACTGTGCCTGGGTGTTGCTAGGAAGGCACTGCCTTGGTTTAACAGGAGACATTAACATGGTGCTTCCCTCTGGGAACAAGGAGGGGCTGTGATGCTTACAGTGAGCATCTTCTCTGGGCTTTATTGCTTTTATAAGCTCAAGGCAGCTGTAATCTGGCAACAAGGGGCAGATGTTTTCCATGGTCTTCCTGCAGCACGTCCCTCAGGTATGGCACCCTTTAATCCACCCATTTTATTCCATGTCCCTGGGCCCTGCCTCCAAGCTCACTTATTTCCATTCCCAGAGCTTTTGGCAGGGCTTTTGGCAGGGCTTTTGGCATTGGAACCCTTCCTCTGTTCCCTGTTCCTTTGTGGCTTGGCCACTGAGAGCTGTGGGGCTCACAGAGGGGTGCAGTGCCCCGGGGTGCTGCCTCCCCCCAGCTCCGTGGCTGGGTGGAGCGCTGCTGGCTGGCAGTGCATGGGGATGGGAGCAGGCAGGGCATGGGGAAGGGGAAGGGGAAGGGGAAGGGGAAGGGAAATGTTCCTGCCTGCCTGGGAGAGCCAGAGGACAGCTCAGAGGAAAAACTGAGGCTGCTTTATTTGGTATGGGGAGGTTGGCAGGGACTGGGTGCTGCTCAGAGGAGAGGAGCTGGTAGCCCTGTTAGAGGACAGGCCTGGGGGTGCAGGGCTAACCCCATTCTCTTGCAGGGCTGGGCAGAGCTATGTGCCTCCCTTTGCCCATGTGTGATGGGCAGCCAGTGAGGGCTGCTTACAGTACACTGCAAAGGATGTAAGCTCGAGCTGGAGGGTGCTATCATAAAGCTTTGGGAGCGACACTGAGCAGAGCAAATGCACTTCTGTAAGGCTCAGGGTGCTTTTAAAAACCCTTTGTAGAAAAAAAAAAGGGGAAAAAAAGAGAAAAGAGCATCTTAATGCCTTTGTATGCCACTTCCCTGGAGCTAGAAAGAGTCTTCTGTGTTTCCACTGCTCTGAAAGACCAGAGAATGGTGGAATTCTGCCCAGCATGGGCTCAGGAGACCATGTGTGCTGGGAGGGTCAAGCAGCAGAGGAAGCTGGGGGAGCTGTGGGATGACAGGAGAGGTGTTTGCATCTGGCACTTGGGGTCCAGATTCAAAGGTAGCAGGAGCCTCAAAGAGAAGCCTCTGTGCAGAGGAGAGAGAGGCAAGATAGCACAAGAGTGGCTCTGAATGTTGAATGTCACCAAACAATGGGGCTCTGTGAAACCCCGCAGGGAGTGACTTCAGCTGGGATGAATGCAGCCGGCTCAGCAAATGCTGGACCGTCCCCAGTTGCTGCCCCTTCTTCCTGGCCATGGGGTACAGGGGCAGAGCAGGGAGAAGTCTATTTCTACCACATCCTGGGCTGCTTCACATACAGGGCAAAACCTAGTCATTCGGTTTCTCTAGTAGGTGGTTTCCCCAGGGAGCTCGGGAGGAGCTGCCCGTTGGCATTTGGGATCTGGATGCCCAAATTCTGTCTCCAGCCTTGTCACAGGCAGTGCCAGTGCCCCTTGCCACGTTTAGCATGTGGTGATGTCTTTCTGAGCATGGGAAGCTGCCTGTTTGGGCCAGGCACAGTAATGACCACACATCTGTTGGGTGCTAGCGGCTGCCCAGGACTTGCTGGATTGCTCCAGACTAATTCTTGGTGGCACAAGGCAGGCTGGGGTGGGCAGGGGCATGGCTCCTGCTGTGCCAGGCCTCTCTGTCACAGCAGGCTGCCAGCACCGTTTGGCCTTGGCACAGAGGCAGGGAGAACAGAGAGGAAAAGCTGGGGCTTGCTGGAGCAGCCTGGAGGCTTGGGGCAGATTGGTTTGAGGCTGGATGTGTGGAGGAGGCAGGGTGGTTTCAGCTGTCAGCTGGTGTGGCTGGAGGCTACGTCTGCCATCCAGGAGGACCTGCATTTCAGATGTGCCCTGCTTCTCTTCCAGACGTTATCCAAGCCAATCGGCTCCACGCAGTGGATATCACCTCCAGTAGCTTCCATCTGATGTGGCCTGAACTCCTCTCCCAAGAAACTGGCTACTACACCATTGAGTATGCCCCAACAGATCATCCAGCAAGGAAGAGGACAAAGCAAGTGTCTGGGGCTCACACCAGCCTCATCCTAAGCAACCTGGCACCAGAAACGACTTATGAGGTGGCACTGATCCCTGAATCCAACATCCACTACTTCCCCCCCCAGACAACAAGGGTTACGACACTGGCAGGTAAAATGCACACGATCAGGACCAAGGGGGAGTTCCCATGTTTGGGGACTGGGACAGGCTGCCCAGGGGGTGTGGAGTCTCCTTCTCTGGAGAGATTCCAGACCCATTCTTGATGCCGACCTGTGTGCCCTGTCCTAGGGACCCTGCTTTGGCAGGGGCTTGGACTCAGTGGTCTCTCAAGCTCCCTTCCAACCCCTGTGATTCTCTGAAGCAACCAGGACAACCCTTGGGCTGCATCCCACAGCCTTGTGGTCTGATGGTTGTGGTCAGGGCAGAACCTAATGAGGTGGTGGCTGCTTCGTGCTGGTATGTAGCTGGCAGCTCTTTCCTTAGAGATGTTCTAGACTGCCTGGAACAGGGGATCAGGTCTGATAGTCATAAGATTCCCTCCCAACATTACAAATCTGTGAGTCTGGAGGGAAGCAGAGCCCACTGGGAGGAGATGAGAGGAGCTGCTGAGGTGTAGAGCCGCCGGGGGGGTAAAGCACAGGCTGCTGCACTCACTGTTCTAGTGTACTGGTCAGGCAGAAGCAGTGCTGCCTTGTGTGGGCTCCTGCTGAAGGGGAATTTTGACTCTTACTGCTTGAGCAGCTGCTATGGGAACAAGGGGATCCCCATGTCTCCTACCTGAGGCTGCAGGTGCAGCTGGGGGAGAGTAACGCTCTTGAAGCAGGTACGTGCTGCTGCACCAGGCAGGTGTATCAGTGCTGGGGATCCCCTGTGTAAGAGGGAGGCAGAGGGGAGGCACTCTGAGCAGAAGCCAGCCCCTCTGTGCAGACTAGTCATTTGGGCCAGAAAAATTACTTAGATTTATGCAGGATCACAGCATGTGGTGCACTGAGAATGTGAGCAGGGGTGACAGAGTCGAGATGCTCTTGCATCCCATAACGATTTTCTGTATGCAAGGACAGTTTTAGCTGAGGAGTTTTGCCCACTCCATGCTGCACAGGTAGAGAAACCATTTTCTTAGGGCTGAGCTGGGTTGGGCTGACTTAAATGACTCTCAGCATCCACTTGCTGGGTGGATGTTCTTCTACCCCCAAAAGCCAACTAAGGTGCAGGTCATTTCTTCTCCTCTGACAGCATGCTTATGCCTTGAATTACGTACCCATTCCCATCTCTTTCCATTGCTTTCAGAGGAAATAACCCCAGCTCAGGTTTTCATCTCAGAGTCTGGGCCACACAGCTTCCATGTGAGTTGGGCTCCTACCCTGGACAGCGTGTTGGGCTACCAGATCCTGTACGGACCACTCCCTGGGAACTCAGTGAAGCTGCTGGAGGTGGATGGCAAGAGTAACAGCACTGTGGTGGAGAATCTGGCACCCAACACGACCTATCTAGTGACAGTGACTGCAACCTACAGATCAGGGAAGGAGAAATCCCTGTCAGCCAAGGCCTGCACTCAGGAAGGTGAGTGAGTGGCACTCTAGGAAACTGGGTGGGCAGGAGGAGTATCTGAAGCATGCCTGGTTATTTGCCCAGATCATCTGCCTCTAGTTGAAGCCAGAGAAGTCAGTCAGCCCAGTTAGGTGCAGGGAGGGATGAGAGAAGGGGAAAGCTGCAGCTTCTGAGAAGCTGCACAGGATACACTGTTAGCTGGTGTAGGACTGAAAATGAGATACACAGTGTGACTGCTGTCACAGGGCATGTGCTGCCAATTGCAAGCAGAATGGGCTTGGAGATCCCTGGATCTCCTTAAAGAACACAGAAAACTGCTTTTACCTCTTATCTCCTCAGTGTCTGTGCTTTGGTGTGATTTAGCATCAGAGGGGTGGAAAAATTCATCAGCAGAAGCTTCTGCTCTGAAGAGGTATGCTGAGGGAGGCAAAAACCTTGCTCTTCCCAAGAGTGAGGAACACAGAGAACCACAGCAGCTGGGGGTGTGGGAGGTGGCCAGCCATGCCTAACAGTGCCAGCAGAAGCATTGTGTGCTGGTACAGGACACTAACCAGGCTGAGCTCCTCCAGTGTACAGATGTAGAGTGATGGGCTACAGAGAAAGACCAGGCTGGCTGGTAACCCCTTCTCAGCAATGCCCTCAGGAGGAGCAAAGAGCCAGGTGGCAAGGACCACACCGTACAAATGGCCCACAGTAACAAGACTCTTCTTTCTCCAGAGGGCTCCAAAGTGAGGCACCTTCGCTTTGAAGACATGGGCCCCAACACCCTGAAAGCCTCCTGGGACGCTGCTGATGGCAAAGTCCAAGGTTACAGAGTCAGATGCCGGCGGCAAACCGGCCCTACGTCTGTCATCAGTGTTTCCCCACAGGTCCACAGCGTGCTGCTCACAGACCTGGCTTCAGGCACCACCAACAAAGTGTGTGTGAAGCCCATGTACAAGAACCAGCCAGGCAAAGGGCTGTGCCGCATGGTGCACGTGCAGCCAGGTGAGCTGGGCTGCAAGGCAGCATCCGCGGGGCATTTTAGCCAAGGGAAAGTGTCCTGAAGGGCACTGAGGTGCTGGAGGTCCAGCACAGAGGAGCCCTCATGGCTGAAGTACGCTGTGCTCATCAGCGACCTTGTCAGTAGGGCTTCATGACAAGCACCAGCCCAAAGATGGGCTCTTGCCCCATTTTTAAGACCAGTACTCCTCCTAGTGGCATGAAGTTTGCAGGCAGGAGGAAAGTGTTCTGCCGAGACAGTCCTGCAGCTATTTTGGGATAACAAGGGTGGGAAGACTGCTAAAAGCTGGCATGGGCATTGCAAGTGCTGTTTAAAAGTCATCTGAACACTTGGCTACCCTTCACTTTTCAACGTGGCAGGGACAAGCCAAGTATTAAACCCAGCTGCTAAGGCACAACACATCTGTTCTCCTCCTTTCACCACCCAGAAGCCACTAAGTGTCATGAAACACGGAGGGATTTTTAGGCTGGAGTGAAGTAAGAGCTCAGGAGGAGCCGCAGAAGCACAGCCTTTGTCCCAGCAAGAGGCTGGAGTGATGGGGGCTGGAGGGCAAGTCATGAGGAGCGGCTGAGGGAGCTGGGGGTGTTCAGCCTGGAGAAGAGGAGGCTGAGGGGAGACCTTATCACTGCCTACGATGACCTGACAGGAGGGTGCAGAGAGGTGGGGGTTGATCTCTTCAGCCAGGTGATAGGAGATGGGACAAGGGGCAATGGCCTCAAGCTGCCCCAGGGCAGGGTCAGAGCAGATGGGAGGGAAAAGTTCTTCCCTGAAAGAGTTGTCAGGGCCTGGAACAGGCTGCCCAGGGAGGGGGCTGAGTCACCATCCCTGTGTGTGTTTAAAAAAAGGGCAGATGAGGTACTCAGGGATGTGGTTTAGCATAGGACAGGAACAGTTGGACTTGATGATCTCAAAGGTCTTTTCCAACCTGGTGATTCTGTGATTCTGTGGTAGGGACATGTCAGGGGATGAGATCTCTGACTCAGAGCAGTTGGGAGAATGGGTGCATAAAGCTGATGTTGTATTTTTGTGTGTTTTTCCCAGCTACAGAGGCTCGAGAATATAAGCACAGGCAGAGAGCGTGACAGACCCTGGAGTGAACTGATTCCCCACACAGCAAGGAATCTTGCTTGGACAAAAAGGAGGGGTTGGGAGGAAACCAGACAGCTCATAGATCATCTCCCAGCCTGCGCCGTCGTCGGGGTGTCCTGGTTGTGAAGCCTAAAAGCTGTCCTCAGCCAAGTTCTCCTGAAGCTTAAAGGTTTGGCTTGGCTGGATGGAACAACCAACCTGACTAATAGTTCCCAAATCTCATTATATAAATAGGCCTGGCAAATAACAACCAAAAGGCAAAGTGATGAATCCTCACTGTTGCTTGCTTACTGCCTGTTCTCTATTTATTAAATGTCGACACAGTTTTATTTTTGCAGCTTAGGAGCATGTTTAAGGCTCAGCTGTTGGCTGCACTGGCCTTTCCACCTGGGCACCTGCACCCAGAAAGATGACATGCAGCCAAATCTGTTCTTGCTGTCACCAGCCACCAAAACTGGCACACTTGGTGAAGAGCAGCTTTCCTCCAGCTCACTCAGTGTGCTCTCCAGGTCGCTCAAATTAGCATCCCAAAGGTATAGCATGGAAGGAAAAAAGCATTAGGGGAACAACGTGCTACAGAAATGCACAGCACACAGAAGGTCAAAGCCACCAGGATTTCAGAGAAGAGGAAGAAAAGAGGTTGTTAACCCACTTGGCCTTTGGGCAGGATGCAGAGACACTTTACAAAGGGCATCCTGCCTTTTATAAAGTGCAAGGACAGTTTAGCATTCCCAGGTCATCTTTGGTTTATCGGTGAACTCTGAGGAACGAAACCAGAGGGCCATGGCAGGGCTGATGAGCACTGTCAGCGAGCCTGAGGAGGAAAGTTTGCTCACTGTCTGCCTGCTGAATTCATGTGTCTCATCAGCACTGTTCTCCCTCTGACACTGGTGTTAAATCTATCTGCTGCAGTCACCTACAAATCCCAGGTGGACTTTGAAGGGTTCACATCCCCCAAGTCATTTGCCTTGGGATTTGGTGTGAGGCTGAGCGAGCAGGAGACTCAGACTTGGGAATTTCCTTCCCCAGCAGGTCACTCTACTCTAGAGCTCTCAGCCAAGCTCACAGAACAGCGGTGAGTCAAGAAAAGCTGGAGAGCAAGACCATCTCAAGCAGTTCTTTTTGTTTCCTGTTGGCCTGCAGACCTCCAGTCAACAGTGCGGCCTGGATGAGGAGCACCGATCCCTCCCTGCAATCCCTTTCACCAAATGGGACATGAGTCCTGCTATCCAAGTAGCTATATGGAGATTAATTAGCCTGTTCTGTGACTAATTATGGACAGTAAGTCTCCAGCCCTATCATTCCAGGCTGTATCATCTGCACTTTGAGCACACCTAGCATATCTTTAGTGTCTCACCCAGCGCCAAGCTTTGAGCTACGCTTAAAAATCAGGTTCTTAGGGCAGAAGAGTGAATCTGGCTTGAATTTGCTGTCACTAAGCTACTCTTTTGAAAGGGAAGCTGAAAACAAATGACAACACCTAGTGACAAAGCCAGTGGAGCAGCATGATTCCAAAATTTAGGGCATAGGGCTGTAAAGAAATGTATATACATCTCTGGTAACAAAACCCAGCATCAGTGGAAACACCTTCTCTCTGTAATGCTTGCTCTGTTTTAAATTCATTGCTCACTTGTCCTACACGTGGAGCTTCCATTTAAAAGTTGTGCTGTGTGTTGGAGAGCCCCTGGGCAGTGTCTCACCATCCTGGAAATCCCCCCTTTAGCCCTGCTTATGGACTTCTCAGAGCAGATCCTTTCGGAGCTGTGAGGAGCTTTGTCTCTTGCCTTCATCTCCCAAGCACTGAATTCATCACATCTAGTTTTATGGAGTGTTTGTCTTGGGCTGGAGGAGGAAGGGGTAGGAGGGAGGTGAGTCAGTCATTAACTCACTAAGAAGATTTCATCTGATTTGCATTTTCCTTTGGAACATGAGTTTGTGACTGATTTATCTTGGTGGGGACTCTCTGCTGAGGGGGAGATAAAGCTGGATGCTCTGTGCTGAAGGGGAGATAAAGCCTCTGGAGTCTCTCATGCAATAAGATGTTGTTCATTTTCACTGTAGGACAGAAATTAATTTTGCACAACTCCCTGCATAGCTTACTAACCTGTTAACATGTCACTGCCCCCAATTGTAATGCATCCTTTGGAAGATAATTAAATATACAAGAGCTATTAAATGATTTCTTCGTTCTTGATGGCAGTGAGGGCAAAGCAGCTCAGCACAGGTATTGTTCCAGTGGGAGTTATGGGTTGAAACCTGGGATCTGTCTCAGTTTTAAATGACTGAGAGGTGAGTACTCCACCGTGACATCATAGTCTGGCTTACATGGAACTTCACCTCCACCACCCCCCCCAAAAAAAAGTGTCAGGAATAGGTGAGTAGAAACAAACAGGTCTCAGTAATGGCTCAGCCTCAGCAAGAATTGTTTTACAAGGAGCCTAAAAGTAAACGTCCCTTGAATCTGGGTAGTCCCCATGAGCATGAAGGGCCTCAGTGGGGCAGGTAAGTTAAACTGAACTTGTTTAGCTCAAGGCTAATGGTCTCTAGGGCTATTGAAGCATCTCATCTGTATGGGCACAATAGCCATGGCACCCAAACACCCACATAGGATGAGAACACGAACCAGGAGTGCTCACCGTGGGAGCTGCGCTCTGTGAGTGGGGCCTGTGAAGAGCTTCTCTAGAAGATGAGCTGTCCCCAAGGGGATTTTGGGGTCCTGGCACCTTCCTTGTGCATGTGGTGCTGGCTGTTATTAAATCAGTAACTTGGCGGTGCTCGTGTGATCTGCTGAGGGAGTTCCCCCTGCCAGGAGGGTGCAGAGAGGTGGGGGATGGTCTCTTCAGCCAGGGGACAGGAGATGGGACAAGGGGCAATGGCCTCAAGCTGCACCAGGGCAGGGCCAGAACAGACATTAGGAAAAAGTTCTTCAATGAAAGGGTTATCAGGCACTGGAACAGGCTGCCCAGGGAGGGGGTTGAGTCACTGACCCTGGATGTGTTTAAAAGACGGGTAGATGATGTGCTCAGGGATATGGGTTAGTAGAGGATGGGTATGGCTGGACTCGATGGTCTCAAAGGTCTTTTCTGCCCTGGTGAGTCTGTGATTCAGTGTGATTATGGGTCCCTTCCAACTCAGGAGATTCCGTGATTCCATGATTTCATGGTTCCATGATTGCATGGTTCCATCATTCCATGGTTCCAAGATTCTGTGGTTCCATGGTTCCAGGATTCCATGATTCCATGGTTCCCTGATTCCATGATTCTGTGGTTCTGTGGTTCCAGGATTCCATGGTTCCAGGATTCCATGGTTCCATGATTCCAAGATTCCATGGTCCCAGGATTCCATGGTCCCAGGATTCCATGGTTCCTTGATTCCATGATTCCATGGTTCCTTGATTCCATGGTTCCATGGTCCCGTGGTTCCATGGTGCCATGATTCCATGATTCCATGGTTACAGGATTCCATGATTCCGTGGTTCCATGATTCCATGATTCCATTATTCCATGGTTCCGTGGATCCATGGTTCCATGGTGCCATGATTCCATGGTTCCATGGTTGCCTGTTTCCATGATTCCATGGTTCCAGGATTCCAAGATTCCATGGTTCCAGGATTCCATGGTTGCCTGTTTCCAGGATTCCCTGGTCCCAGGATTCCGTGGTTCCAGGATTCCATGGTTCCATGGTTCCGTGGTGCCAGGACTCCGTGGCTCCGTGGTTGCCTGTTCCCAGGATTCCATGACTCCGCGGTTCCAGAGGCGCCCACGTTGCCTTCTCTCCTCCCAGCTCCCCCTTAGCAACGCCACCGCGCTCCCGTTGCTGGGGCTGCGCTCTTCCCACCTAGTTTGGCCCTCTCGGCTCCCCGTCCCCAGCGCGGCGGTCCCGCCCACTCTCCTCCTCCACAGCCACCCGAACTCCGCTCGCAGGAGGGCTTTCGGGGGGCGTGCCGGGGGTGATGACGTCTTTCTTCGCGGCCGCGCCCGGGCCAATGGGAGGCCTCCCTGCCCTGTCTTCGCGCATGCCCGCGGGGAGCGGCGCGTCCCCCTGCCCGTGCGCGCGTGGTGCCGGCGGCGTCATGTCCTGGCTCTTCGGGCTGAACCGCGGCGCGGCCCCTGCGGGCGGCGGGGACGCGGCGCCGGG
>VZTU01004603.1:0-37500 GCA_013400835.1 Zapornia atra | reverse complement strand
ACACCAGGTCAATAGCTGTGCAGCCGTGTTGCAAACTGTTGCCGATCGCCCTTCCCAGAAACGGTGTTTTAGATGCCTGCCGCCAGTGTTTGCCAGCTGCGGGGTTTTTAGACGAAGAAGAAGAAAGCATGAAAGCCGGGGAGCGGGAGGGGGTGGTGTGAGGGGAGGTTGAGGAGTTTGTCTCCTTCCTCGTAAGGCTTGCCAGGGTGTACAGATTTACCGCTGTATAATGCCCATGGCATTTAAGTGCCACTGGTTCGGTGGAGGTTAAATTATCTTTGTATGTATTTAGTATGTATCTAGGACCAAATTATGTCAAACGGAGGACTGTTGTGGCTATCAAACTCTGAAGCCGAAGTAGAACCGATTCTTTACCAAAATGCACTTAAATAATTGCAATCTGAAAATAGGGTAAAATATCTAATAAAATAACCCATTTTCCTTTTGTTTGGTGTGTTTGCAGGCTGCTGGAAAATACCGACAACAAGGCAGAAATTACATCGTGGAGGATGGAGATATTATCTTCTTTAAATTTAATACACCTCAACAGCCCAAGAAGAAATGAAATCAGATGTTGTTCATTGCTCAGAAATAAACTGTGCTGCTTCAAAAAGCATATGAATTTTTATTTAGGATGGAGTATCTGGAAACAAAAAGCATACAGTTTCTACCTAGGGAACTTCCCCTCCCCCCCAGTGAAATTATTCTTATTTGTTTGGAATTAAAATATGGCACCTCCAGCGAACATGCAAGTTCACTAAATGTGAACAGCTTTGCATTTCAAACGATTAAGACCCTACTCCAAATTGTAGAAGCTTTTCAGGAACCATATTACTCTCATGATACTTCATTAATCTCCATCATGTATGCCAAGCCTGACACGTTTGACAGTGAGGACAATGTGGCTTGCTCCTTTTTGAATCTACAGATAATGCATGTTTTACAGTACTCCAGATGTCTACACTCAATAAAACATTTGACAAAACCAGCCTTGGTGTGTTTGGGGATGTCTGTATTGACTGACTGTGGTGTGCTGAATGCGATACGGCACCTGGTGGATGCTGATTACAGAATTTTAAGACGCGTATGATACAGTAACTGGCAGTGTGGGGCAGCTGCAATTGTATCTCGAAAGTGAGTCTTTCATGGGAATCAGAAGATTAGGGTGCCAATGATTTGTCTCAAAAAAGTTAATGAATTTGTAGATGGACGTTCACCGAAGATGATAGTAAGGATAATCAGCGTAAATGATTTTTACTGGAGAGGGGAAATGTCTGTAGAAAAATCATGTTATTTTTGAGACTGTGAAGAATTTTTTTGTTCAGATCATTTTGAAAAAGTATTTGATTCTTGCCTTGAAATTATTAAATTGCGGGGGCAGAAGCAGCGGTGCCTGATGTTGTGTGCTGTCCTCTCGGGTCTGGGTTTCAGGCCAGTGGAGGGTGATGCAGATAGTGTTGTGAAGGAAGAGGTTGCGCTGTGCTGGGTAGGTAAGTCGTTCCGCTGAAGGGAGGCTGTGGCTGTGAGTATGTTTCTACCCCTGTAAGCATGAGGGAGAGCTGACCTCTTTTGGGAACAAAGTAAGTTGCTGGCAAAAAAAAAGCTGAGTTTGTCCTAATGCACACTGTGGGGCTGCCCTTACTCGTGGTATGGTTAAAACAGCCTGGTGCTCTCTGAAGTGCCTGTGGTTTCAGCTCAGGTTCAGCAGGGTCAGGCCTGGGAGACATGCTGATGTTACCTGTGGCTTGTTGGTGCCAGACCTCTCGCGTCGCTGTGATAAATTTGCTTGCTATAAACTTTGGAAAGGCAACTTAGCACTGGCAAACCTCCCCTCTGTGTCTGTGGTGCTGGGAGCGCTGGTCGTGTCCTGCTCCAAGGCTTCCCTTGGGATGCTGCCTTTGAGCTGCATTGCTTGCTTCTAAAAGAGCAGGACGTGGGTCAGCCAGAGCCACGAGGCTCATTGTGGAGACATTGGCATTGTGCCTTTAGCTGCGCTGAGCAGAAAGAGGGAGGGCAGGCAACTTCAACATGTAGTTGTTGATTTTTGTTTTAAAGAGCATCTCCTTTCTTCGTGGTGGCTGGAGCAGGGAGAGTAGTGGGGGGCAAGGAAGGTGGGGCTTGGGATGTTTGGAAAACCTTTGACGTTCTCTTTTGTATCCTCTCCTGGTGCAGCTGGCATTAGTTCTCGGCATTATTTTGATGTTACACAGCTGTGAAAAGATCAGGACTGCCAAATCTTGTGTTAAAAGTCAAATCCAGAAGAAAACTGAGCCTACCTGTTTCTCTTAAAAGCCAGCGGGGTGCAGGTAATGGAGAAGGGCTCATGCTGCATTTTAGATGTAATGGAAGGTGAGTGAGAAGTGGAGTGTCTGTGTGGGTCAGAGAGAGGTAACCTCCTGCCTGCACTCGCACACGCTGAAACACGGTCTCTTGTCCCGCCTGAAATTTGTTCTGGTTTCTAGAATCCCCCTGTGCTCCCTCATCGTTACATGTTGGTGAAGCTGTTGGAAAGGACAGTGCAATTCGTGGGTTGCTTTGTGTTTGTTACATCTCTTGGTCACATTTAATAAGCCACATGGGTTGGGGTTTGAGTGGTTTGCTTCAAGAGCCCTCCCTGTGCTGAAATAAAAGTAAGTAAAAAATGAACAAAGCTGTTGCTGATAGATGGGAGTGTGTGTGTGAAGTTTTTACAATGTTCTCAAAATAGAAAAACTTAAAATATTTGCCACATCTTTAAAAATACATTGTAATGGTTTGGGTTTCAGCTTATTAACTTGGCTGAATAGTTTATATCTTCAGTTGTTTTAACTAATGTTCCTCTAACTACTGAAGCTAACCAATCATTCCAGAATAAAACCAAGTTTTATTTAGAAGAAAGAATCTGATAGGCTCTGCTACGCCTGCTACTGGGGACTTGTGGGTGCAGCCCCTGCTTCTCCTCAGTGGAGATGCCTTTAACACAAAGAGCTCCTCCAAACCTGCAGGTACATAGAGCAAGTTCCAAGCACTCTGTGTTAAATCCGGTTGGGGTTTAAACTAAGCCAGGTGCATGCTGTCCACGTGTTTCAGCCTGCACAGGTGACTCTGGGTGCAATGTGTCCATCTGGCTCACATTTGCTATTGAAGAAATAAAAGGGAAATCTGCCCGTGTGCCCTTCAGTAAGTCTCAGTAGGAGACTTTGGTTCCTCCAGCTAGAGAAGGGTGAGAAGACACTGCAGGCATTGCTCTTGCAGAGGAGGAGTAGGGGAGTAGCACTGCCCCTTCCTCGCAACTTGCATTCCTCGGTGCTGAAGAGCCATGGTGCTGCCAGCATGTTTCTGGGACCAGACACCAGTGGAGCAGGGCAGTCACTGCTACCTGCCTCCACACCAACCAGAGGACAGTGTCTGGACATGACCTGGAGATGTCTGGGAAAGCAGCTTTGCCAGCACCAACACGTGGGGTGATGCTGGGGGTAGGTCTGGCAAGCAAAGCGGGTTCTGCAGGGCTCCCATGGGGGTGTGTGGGTGTGTGTATAAAGGTGTGATCCAAGAGACGCTTTTAAAGACCGTGTTCCTGGTCAAATTAGAACGATGCTGTAGACCAGTGAGGGCTTCCTGATGTCTTTTCTGGCCAGCAGCAAGAGTAGTGATGTGCTTGGGCACCCTAAAACATGGCATTCCAAACCAGTAAGCACAAAGAAATTTAACTTGAAGTCTCTTTGACCCATGGGTACCTCTGATTTAGGACATAGTTTTCTGTCCTCACCAGCCTTTCCCTGGACAGCACAAGGGGAGCAGGCTTGGGCTTTCTGTGTGGATTAATACACAACAGCATTGTTCCTATAGTATGTGACCTAAAGTAAAACAGATGGTGGGTGTGCTCAGCGGTCAGTGATGGACCAGAAATATCCACACAGCCACCTGAGACTCAGGTGTCTCCGTCTGGCTATTTCAAAAATTGAAGTAAACATTTCAGGGAATGAAGTTGCCGGGGGTGGGGGGGTAGGTAATCGTTCAAAGTTAGTGAATTGTTTAAAACTAATAATCACTTGTTTTAATTTTTACTCCCCCCATACTAATTCCATATGTTTGCTTATGCTAATCCACCATCTCACTTCAATTAAACCAGGAAAACCACCGGAGGCTTTTGGGGGGGAGAAAAAACCCCAGAATCAAAGTATTGTTATTCATGACAGTATCCTGACGGATTGGAATAGCCGTGTGGTGGCTGGGCTTCCAAAGTTTTAAAGTCAGTTCTGCACTTGAAGGCTCTCTTTGAAGCAGTTATTTCTTGGCTGCTATGTGCAGATAGTGCCCGTTCCCAGTTCCCATGAAGAGCCACATATGGCAGCGTGTTGCATATTGTGAAATAAGTTACATGTGTGTGTTCGCCGCCATAACCTGGTGATTTGGTGGGTGTCTGCTCGTCAGAGCTCACTGTGGCTCTGCGCAGTTACCGAACGCCTGTAGCCCTGTTTTCTACCTCCAAAACGTACATGCTCAGCACCAAGCAACTTCCCAGCCCGCACAGAAACGATGATCTGCAGCTGTCGTGAGAGCACGTTGCGATGCGTGTGTTAGCAAACACGTTCGCCTGAGTTTGGGAAAGTAGGGGGGCCAGCTGAACAGGAACATGGGGGTTCCCTGTCCTTCACGGCACTGTGGAAAAGGTCTTCCGTTTTGGCACTGCCGGGTCCTGCGGGGCAGGAACTCTGCATGATTTGGGACACCAGGAAGGCAAAGGTTATACATGGGGGTATGGCCAAACACGGTAAGTAACACACCTGAAGTACAGCCTGAGGTAATCATGTGTGGCCCAAGTCTGGCAGCTACTCCAACAACAAAGAGAGTTAGGTAGCAAAGGGGCCCATAGAGTTTGGTTTATGGTAGGCATGTAATAATTTACTGGTTAATAAAATACTTGTCCAGTGATGAGGAGGAAGGCTGCTCCCCGCATTGAGAGGTTCCAGGATCAAGCTGAGCAGCAGGCCAGCCTTTGAGAGAGGACACCATGGCTCAGCGAACAAGGGTTTAACTGCACTCAGCCACCACAGCCTGCCTGAAGCACAGGTGGGATGCAGGCCATGTGGGTCCCCTGGCCCCGGATGGGGACCTACTCCTATCTTGCCTCCTCTGCTAAGAAAACTCACCTGTGCTGTGGTTTGTGTCCTCACCAAGGACAGGCTGGGGTCTCTCAGCAGAGGCTCTGGTGCTGCTGAGGGGTCACCTCACCAAATCTGTCAGCAAAAGATGCAACATTTGTTCTCCTTTGAGAATTGCACACACTGCTTTTTAGCTGCCAAAGAGTTAAACTTCTCTGAAATCTGAATTGTGCGTGAAATACCCAAATTTCGTTATAGATGCTATTTAAGTTTCAAAGCACAGCGTTATTGGAGGTAGCAATAGTAACATCAAACAGCCTTGATAAGATCAACAAATTACTAAGTATAATTGTTTGTGCTGGGGTGTGTGCAAGGAGATAAATAGCTCATAAATTAAACACCAGTGCCTGAGGGTGAGTCATTCACGGATTCGGAGCTGTCCTGACACTTGCAAGCAAAAAGTAATTTTCTCTTAGTTTGGTGATGATGCAATTCTGGATCTGGGATCAGCGATCAGTGCTAGGTGTGCTTGCAAAGGTGGAAGGGTAGTTTGGCTATGGGAGTTTCCCATACATTGATTAACAATAAAAGTCTGTTGCTTGTCCCTGTAGCAGGGAATATTCTGACTGAGGTGTAATTCTTCAATGAGACGGTGAAGACTTACGTAAAGAAGGGATTTAAAAATAGACCAAGGGTCAGTTGTTGCTGATATAAATTGGCAGCACTCTCTTGAATTCAATAGAGCAGTACTAGTTTATACTAGCAGAAAATCTGGCCCAAATTATTACAGAAAATCAACAACCCCCCCTGTGATAACTGGTGTTAGTCATCCAAGCTGGTGCCTGTCTCCGAGAGGCACCTGGCACCTTGCTGGCTGCGCCGCAGCTCATACGCTCTCACGCGAGGTCATTAGAGACCTTTCCTGACTTATTCATAAGGCCCCACGAGGATCTTGGTCTAATCAGGGTTTTCCTAAGGACAGAGAATAGTAATGTAATCTGTTATTGTAACAACATCATCTTGATCTGCTTTTATTTACTAATGTTTTGCCAGCCACTAAATGTTTTTTCTGCCAAATTCAGATGGAGATCACACTGAGAAATCTTATTTTTTGGAAATGTGGCATGAATCTCGCAGCTCCTCAAAGCTGGTCGCTGCTGGTATAAGCTCCCAGACTTTGGGACACAACTTGACGTGTAACCCACAACCCTCCTGACCACGTGTATCTCAAATAGCCTTCACCCCGCCTGCCTGTGGAGTGTCGTGATGGGAGAAGAGTGATAGGAATCCTTCTGGAGGATGGGAAGTCTGACGGTCTCTAGACTTCCCTACTCAGACATCTGGATCTCTTTGCTCTGGGTTCCACTCTGATGAACCAAATGATTGCAGCCATCTGGCTACACAAACAGGTACACTGTGGAGTAAGTGGAAGGTAAAGACTAATCCAAGTGAGAACTATTTTTGAACTTACTTACTTGCCATGCTAGGGTGAAAACATTTGTACAAAGAGAGATTTGCCTCCAGACTGCCAGCCTGAGTCTGAAGGCTCCTTTGCTCATCAGGCTCCAGTGAGACTCCCCAGAGTGGGGGTGTCCCGCTCGTGCTCTCCCAGCAGATTCCAGGTCTGGTGTGTTCAGTGCTGCCTGTGGTTCAGCTTGTCCCCAAGCAGCATAGTGATGTGACCCTGTTACAGAGAGATGTCCCACGCACGGACCACAGAAGGACTTTTCCCTGGAAGAAGAGAGTGTATCTCCATTCCTGCTGACCACGGCTCCCATCCCTCCTCCTGCAGACTGGGAGCATATAGGGGGCAAGGCAGAGACATGAGGACACTTCTTACATGGAAAGGTGCTGGAGGTCTGTGCAAAGTGTAAGTAGGGTTTTTAAGTTCCTACCAAGAGACGGCTGCTATTGAAGTCCAGCTGTTGACATATTTATCCTAAGTAACATAGGGATCCTGCCTTTAACGTTTGTGGAGCCTTTTTCAGGGTAAAGACTTCAACTGGCATCTCTTCCCCAGGATGGGATCCCTTACACATCAAGAGGACTAATGATGCATCCCTTCTCATCCAAAGCTGCTTGTGGGGGAGATGGACGCATAACTGGTGTAAAGTTACCTGTACGGTACATGAAGTACATCTTTTCCACTGAGCAATGCCTCCTTCCCTGTGAGACCACCACCACCTCTTCACAGGCCACCTGGCTTTCACCTGGCACTCAGCATACTTGTCATCAGGTAAGGATGCTTCTACTGCAGGTGGCTTTTACCTGCTGTGTCGCAGGCAAACTCTTCGCCTTGGGGAGGTTTGTGTCCAAGCCCAACGTGTTGGCTTCAGATGAGCTTGTGGAAAGTATCTGAGGTCAGCCCTGGCTTCACTGTCAGATGCTGTTCTGGGAATGGAAGAGAAATGTTTAATTTATATTTACTATTTAGGAAAAAAAGCTGTAAGTGTGCTCTTTTATTGCAAAATAAAAGTGTGTTAATGACTGGAGTGTTTAGCGCATTGGGGATGTCATTGTTTTCAATTACGTGCCATTCTGATGGGAGAGCACAGATTCTTAGGCTGAATGGAGATTTGTGCTGCAGCTATTTGTGCCTTTTAAAACATTTTCTTTACTACTTTAAGAGAAAACTGTAAAATGGCAATAATGACATATTATTACAAGTAAATTACACTGTAAAATAGCATTAATATTGCAGTTGAAACCTAGAATTTGAAATAAGATGGAAATATTCATTTGCACACAGCTTTTGTTCTTATCAAAGGCAATTTGGATTAGGAACGAGATTTACTTAGCGCCTGCACTTGCAGGCGAGCTAATGCTCAGTCACCTGGCTGCGGCACAGGCTATCAAGCTCATCTGTCACCAGCCAACACAGGAGCCTCTGGCAAAGCATGGTGCACCCTGGGGTGGCATGAAGCACCGCGCACCCCAGAGGGAATGGTGATGCTGAAAGCACAGCTCAGACCTCACGTGTGTTGTGATGCCTCAGGCTCAGTCCCTGAGGAGCGAGCGGGCCGGGCAGCTGGGGCTTGCGCGGGAGCAGGGATGGCCTCCATTTTGTCTCCGTGGCAGAGGCAGATCTGTACCGCAGCATGTGAAACACACACTTCTCCCACCTAATGAAGAAAGACCGGTAGGAATTAGGTATTAATAAAACCAGAGTGGGTGCAGGATCGTAACTGGGGACCTTGTGCTTAGGGAAGAGCATTGAAAGATTTAATACTCTATTTAATGGAAATTGTCCCTTGGCAGGCCTGTTCTTTAAAGGTCAAGGTTTCTTGCTCCTGTTTTTCCACTCCTCCACTGACACATGGGAAATTGTCAAACCCTTTTACGGTCGCTCCTGCGCAAAGAAACATAGTGCTGGTAGGGTATGTGAGGGCGTTTCTTCACAGGGATACGCAGAAGGGACCCAACTGCATTTATGGCATATTCTCTTCTGGGCTCTGTTGACATTAAAGAGGAAGGAAGAAGACATACTGTTTTCTCTCAATTTCGATGTAACCCCTTAAAGTAGATAGCTCTGATAGTAGACCTGTGTTTTGGAAGGCCTTTGTTTGCCTCTTGCATATCCTGTGGCAATGTTTGCCAACATCCATCACCTGCCTTTCAAGTAGGACATGCTATTGGGCATGTCATCAGGAACACCAGCCAGGGCCCGTGAACTTTCCTGTGGCAACGGGCCTTCAACCTCCTCTCTCTCCATGCTTTGTCCCCAAACAGGACAGACCTCCTCTTCCTCACACCTCAGGCGAGGGCAGTTGGTTTGACAGGTGATCTGCCCTCCAAGGCACAGCAGCGGCCAGTTGATCACCACGGGCTAAAAGGGGAAATTCCAGGATTCCAATCATCTTTATGTCACAACTTCTATTAATTTGCATTCCTGTCAGCACAAAGCTGAGTAATAAACGAAGAATCTTTCCCTTGGGCAGCTTCCGTTCAATGTTGCACTTCTTATCTCTGCCAAATTAAATAATACAGGGAAGGCACAAAATCTCTGAATGTGGCATCACCGATATCTCTGCAACGCTTCTTTGCAGCAGTGAGAGAACTCCGTTTTCTGTCTTTGCAGTCATTTTGCTGTGGGGCAGAGAAAATTAACTGCCAGTCGCTGAATCCTGTCTTGTGCTCCTCGTGACCCGCCAGCGGCGTACATGGGAAACGGAGGATGGCCGTGCAGGCCACGAAGTGCTGCTGTGCTGCTGCTTTTGTCCTGGTCCTGGCTCTGAAAGGTAACCCCGGGCAAACTTCCCTACCCCTGGGATAAACTGGGGGTGCAGGAGGGTCTGTGCACAGCCTCCTGCCCTACAGATGCACAGGGTGCTGTGGGGACAAACCAGTTTTTCTTGTTGGAAACACTCTTGTTTAGTAACTGCCAGACTGTGAGAAAGTGCATTTGGAAATGATGCAAGCACCTCGACTGGCAGCCTCTCATAGCTGCATCCCGGTCCCCAGCGCGCCTTCTCACATTCCCTGTATACTTCTGTGGTGAGGAGCAGGTGCTTCCCTGATGAATCAGGTTGTGTTAACATGTAACGTGAGTTTTAGCAGACAGGAGCAACTCGAAATTATGGCTGAGCCATTAAAAACATCAAAAAGAAGAGGAATTGGGTTGGTGATGGGAGTCTGAGAAAGCAGTCCTGAGGGGCTGGGGGAACTGGCAGGAGGCTTCTGCTGTGGTGGCTCTGCCCTCCTCCCCTGCTTCTAGCATCAGCTGTTTAAAGCCTGGTCATAAATATCCTGTTTGGTCCTCATGGCATGGTCCTAGAGACAGCGAGTTCCTAGAGTTGAGTGACACCCAGCCTTGTGTGTCCACTGGGCTGCTGTTCCTGCTGGATCAGGTGTGTGTTTGAGGGGCAAACACCTTATCTGGGAAAACTCTGCAGTTCTGAAATACTTTTGAGTTCTTCCAGGAGGAACAAGGTGAGCCATCACACCAAACGGTCTCATGAATGTATGTATATTGCCTCAGTGAGCTCTGGGAGATGGGCATGTGTGCTCTGAAGTTAGTAGCTCTGCTTCCAAAGGCAATGCAGGTCTATTTGCATGACTCTTGTATTTTAATACTATGGCAAGTTGTATCTTAGAAGTATTCATGTGTTATTATTTCTAGTGATGAGTAAAAATATGCACTATTTGCATTCCATTTGATGCCTCTACCTGGGAGGAAATATCTTTAAATGCGTAGGAAATAAAGATCACTGACAGTCAGGATGGGCACCTTCTAAATAACAGAGATGATTTCCTTTGGGGGTCCATCACCCCAAAGGCATTTGGTGCCCAAACCTTGCCAGGGGCCTGGCTGAGGACCCCAGTGCCTGGCAAGCGTGTTGGTTCCCGTGGGTGTCACCACCAAGCACCCTGCATCTGACAAATATCCATGTCTCTTCTGATTTCACTATGCCATCTACTGAGCAGAAATACCTATCCGTTGCACTGATGGTCCCTTTAGGATGTAGGAATCAGCTTGGGAACGTGGGGTGTAAGAAATCAGTGTCCTTTATTTGATGCTATGTAAACACTCCCAAACAT
Organism: Zapornia atra; assembly: GCA_013400835.1. Taxonomy (NCBI): domain Eukaryota; kingdom Metazoa; phylum Chordata; class Aves; order Gruiformes; family Rallidae; genus Zapornia; species Zapornia atra. Next base: position 26,878 of record VZTU01004603.1, on the reverse strand, counting down.
CAACGGGGTAATTGGGTTTTGGAAATGTCTCTAATAAGCCAGACATTTAACAGCACTTTGACAAAGTTGCTTCAGAGTAACAATGAGCAAATAAGCAGAAATAAGCACGAGATGCCCCGAGATAGGACCTTCTTGAGGTCTTCCATGCTAACAGAAGAGTTTCTATGCTTCATATTGGAAATAACCAAAAAGGAAGGTAATGTCTCAGGTCAGTTCTGTAATGATTTGCAAGTAAATACAACTTTAGTCATTGTAATTCCACCGCATTCAGTGACTCTAATCTGTGTTTAGAGCTACACATGTGACTAAGACACTAATTTGCATCTTTGCCTAAAGAGAAATATGCTTCTATAAGCAAACGAAGGATATTCATGCCCCAAATCTTGATTATCCTGGTTAAACTGGGGACCAAGAAAGCTATTCTGGGTGAGAATCAGAATAGCTGTATGTATCTGAATTATCTAAATATTCATAACAAATCTGATACTTACAAGTGCTCAAATGACGAGTGGGCACCTGGGAAATGCAGTTAGATATTAAAACATTTGCAAGATATTCTATCAAATTTAAAGTTTTATGAACTTTGTTCATCAGCTGGGTTTGTGAGCCCGCAACACCGACTGCGCGTTTGTGCTTTCACTTCTTCCTAAATCCATGGAAACTTTTCAGAAAAGTTTTAACTATGGCATGTCAATGAACTATAAAGGCAAGGTTTATTTTGTATATACCCTCTTTACCTGAGGTCCATGGTTAGACTCTGCATTAGAGCTTCTGGCTCTCATGCGCTCAGTTTGTGCTTTTGATCATGCCACTCTTTGCACAAAGCTGAGAGAATTTCTGCTTCATAAAGAGGAAAATACAGACACGTTTTGATGTCTATAGAAACGCATGTTTGCTCTTATTTTTGAGGCAGGGGAACTTAGGGTTTAACATCTCTGCAGTTCTTCCTGGGTCTCTGTGCAATCAAAGTTTCCAAGGAGGACTTAATGGGGAATAGAAATCATTTGGTTGTGGTGGCAGTGGTGTACTCAATACATTTTTCTTTAAAGGTTGTACACTGAGAAAAATAGTAACTAACCTAGTCTACTCATAAGCGCTTCATCTTTAAGTTCATGCAAGTTTAGCGAGCTGCGAGTGACTAAAAGGCTGAGTGGCTTAAGATTCACTGAGTGATACTGCAAATACAAGGACTGAAATACCAAAGGAGTAAAGGATATATAGACCTTTGCCCATTACATCAAGAAAATGAAAAAGTTAGGAAGGGGGAGGGGGGATTCCTGTGCTACTTTTTTCAAGTCCTACTCCAAAAGGGGTAACCAGCCCATTAGTATAGGTGCCAGGAAGCTCGCTTTTGTGACATCTCGCCAAACACACCTACTTTCACTGGACCATAGAAAGATCAATCCTGTCTGAAAACCACCCATTACCTAAGACACCTAATTTATATTAGAAGCTCACTAAAAGGCACTGTCTGGCCCCCAACCTTCACTTCCAATGATAAAGAGGATGTTTTACACCGTATGTGACACTTAATCAAAACCGATATTCTTTAACAAACCCTTAACCTCTAGCACACAGGAGTCATACGAGGCCAAGGGACAAGACACAGATCCAGCTCAGGGTGGCATATCCTTTGATTAAGATGATACAGATTTCCCATTTTTATCAGGGTTACGGATTCTGGATATATCCCTTTTTGATTTGTCAGCATTAAATTTCAGTAGAGGTTCAAGCCAAAGAGAGACCAAGACTAGTTCTGTCTTCAACTGCGTATTAGGAGATAATTTCTCTGAATCCTCTGCAGTAATGATCCTCAGATCTTCTGATCTTTCTGTAAGCAAGTTTTCCTGGGAACCTGGATTTAAACTATGGCACAAACCTTGCTTGCATCTGGGTCCTTTCTTAAGGAGGAGTATCTAAATACACTTATTCTGTGAGCCCTGAAATGGACCTTTTTTCCCTTTCCTCAGGTCTTTTTCAAAGAGGCAAACCTTCAAGTGAGTTCTTTCACCCTCCCTTGGATTTCTGGGGCAGGAGGTTTTACTTACGGAGTATATAGTACTTTAGATGAGGATTGCAAACTTCAGGGGGTTAGACAATTTTCACTGCCTGCAGTACATTGGTATCTCAGTATAGTCGACTTTACTCCTGGGTGATTCCCTACCCCCCTGGCCCCCCCTCACTTTTTAAAGTAACCCCTTGTTCTGGCACTTGAAGGGGGCTGATTTGGGCACAGGGAAGTCTCTCAAATCCCCTGACACAGGGGAAATTTTGGCTGTTTTCCCTCTCTTGAGTCAATTTTTTAAGTTGGAGGTTTACATTTTGCTAGGAACATGGTTCTGCAGAGATTATTTCTAGTCATTATTCCTTGAAAATAAAGTGCTGCTTGATTATTGGTGTATGAAGAAGACATTGGAAGAGGTTTTGGTTTTCAGTTGTATGTTTTTAAACAGTGAAAGGGCACATCTGCTCTGCAAGGCTCTGTGGCTGGCTGGGGAATGGCTGGTACGGGTTCACTTCTGCCGGGTGTGTGATACCCTCGTTCAACAGCCAGAAATATTTCTTATTTAGATTGTTTTAATTTTTATGGTCATTACTAATAAATTTATAAGCAAAGGTCTTCTTGTGAGGAACTGCCTTTTTCTTACTTTCCCATAGGAACAAGGAAGCCCCTTTCCCTTGTGGAGAAGCCCAGATCATCTACAAATTTCTCTAGCAAAAAAAGGAAGGACAAAATTCTGCTTGACTTTGGGATACCAAGATAAAAGGAAAAGCAGGAAACATTGGTTCTCAAACCTTTCAGGCTTTTTTTCTTTTTCCTAAACACCAGAAAGGAAGAAGGGGCAATACATATAGGCTACTTTTAATAGAGAACTTCAGTCTTAGAGATCTGTAATCATGTTAAATTACCTTTAAAGGCAACTTCTGTTTAGTAAGTGCAAAGCTGACGAGCAAAAATCTAGAGGACTGGTTCTAGTTTATGGCATATCACATACATCAAAGGTCAACCTTTTATTCTCCTGTACCTTGGTTTTTAAAACTTCATTAATAAACAGAAGCATAATCAAGGAGAAAAACTGGCGCCTCAGCTGCCCCTCCCAGTTCCTTACCCATCTTGACTTCTTAATCAGAAAATTAATTGGGCCTTGAAATCTTATTTTTTCTTGCATCTCTTCAGATTTAGAATGTTCTGCTGGAAGCAATCTTTCACTTAAGATTTCATAGCAAAGCAGCTAGAGAAACCATGTCATTTCCTGCATCAAATACATCAAAGTAGTGTGCGTTGGGCTTTTTTAACTGTGTCCTATGCTTCAGTTTTGGTCTCTTTGCTCTAAGGAAAGAGTGTGTTTAATGTCTTATTTCTACTGAGGGGTGAATCTGCTCTACTGCAGCAATAAAAATGGATAAATTCCCAGGGAAGGAGGAGCAGATCCCTCCTCCTGTGCAATGTGCTTGGATGGGAGTTGACAGCAGTGGCAGGGATGATTTCTACTGCACCTTCTCTGGTGCACGCGGTACGAAGGGGAGACTCGTCATATTGCTGTCTAATTAAAAGGCAAACTGCTGTAACTGAGTGCTGCCACTAATGCATAACACTGCCTTCCAAACATGAGTGCTTTATGGGAGAAAGGGGTAGGTGGCTTGTGGGGAGCTGGAGGTGGGCCTGCTTTTACCTGAGATGGAGAGATGTACAGCCGCGTAGTGAAGCTGAGTGGGTTTCGACTCGTGTCACGCTGCTGTTCCTTGCAGGGATCTGAGCTTGCCTTATCACTAACCTGGGCATTTGGTTTACTGCTCATTATGTCCTGGTGAATACTTTACTCTCTAACAAGATGGGAGGGTAGTTAATGTTTCCAGATTTAAAGCTTGCTGTTGCGGAGATTTGGCTCCAGAGGTCCCAGGAGGAAGGTGCTCCAGGGGGCCGGAGGGCTGCACTAAAGCATTTAACAGCTCACTCAGGTTGACTTTACATATGGGGTCAGTTAAAAGCTGTGCAGTCCTGTGGCAAGGTGCCAGGTATGTGTTTCGGTTTAGACTGAAGTTTTTTAAAGAGGCTTACAAATGCCGGGGGTGGTGATTTCCTCTTTGGCTTTGTTTTAAACCCAAGATTTGGCCCCAATGTTAAAGGCATTGCCCTGTGAGGAGGGAAATCTTGCTTGGCTTTGCTGCACAAACCCTGCGTGTCCCACCCTGCCCACACTGCAGCTTCAGGCTCCCTCTGCTGACCCTCGGCTCTGTGGGAGTCAGGGGGGTTCCTCAGGGTGGGGGTGCATGTCCTCTGAGCCTTTGTTAAACCTGATTTCAGCCGAGCTGAGGGTACATAGGTGTGACGAGGGTCCCAGGGCAGAGCTCACTCGTGCTGGCACACTGGCCACAGACATCCCCACTGGATGAGAGCTTCCCACACTTACCCTCCTCTCCATTTATCCCTGAGCTGAGGTCCCCAAGTGCGTATGTCTCTTGGGCACCAGTGTCTTGGGGAACCTGCTTCACCCCAGACACCTTTGTGCTGTGGCTGGAAGCAGGCGATGGTCACTGCATGGCTGGAGGTCACCCCTTGCTCTGTGAATGTGGAGCTGCTGTGAGGTCAGGCTGCTGGATTCAGGTCCCCTTTCTCTGTTCTTGCCCCTGACAGGAGCCAGCCTCGGAAGCGCCTCTCCTTGCGGCTTTGGGAACCCCTCTGCTACACAGACCATAAATCCCTGGAATATACAAATCCCTGCGTGTGCCCTCTGCTTTGCAAGGCACAGACACTGCCTGGCTGCTCCAGCCATCACAATAGCATCTGCAGAACACGGACTTTTGTCTGTGTTCACAAATATGAATAAGAAAAGCCCTTCTTTCATATTTGCCCAGAAAGGGGGCAGGAGCTCGTTATAGCTGCATGCTCGATGGGAGCTTTAAAAGTGGTGAGTACAGGGTACCTGGTAAAACTTTAACATCTAATTCTATCCAAGTTGCCTATTTTCTGAAAAACACATGGAGTTATTTGCCAGTTTTGGCCCTGGGATTAATTTGTAATGCAGAATGCTGAGAGTTCTGAGGAAGCCCAGGAGGGAAAATACAAACCAGCTATCTTAAACGCTGGTGGCAGGGCAGCATCAGCATTTAGGAATTAAATCCTAAATCTGATTTATGGACTAGTGGCAGCTTGCGATGAGTGCTGCGGAGGGCAAGACGCAGCTCAGGGGTCCCCACAGGGTCCCAGCTTTCTGCAAGCATTGCAGGTGGCTTCTTGGGCTGACTCTGCTGACATGACCCCAGTGGTGGTGCGAGGAGGGCTGCTCTGCTTGCTTCACCCCAAATCTCCCGATGGATTGGATGAGTGGGTGAGAAAAATAAGAAAACTGATGATGCCTGCCTTGGCTGCACAGCCACAGTCCTGCTTTTGAAGGAGCTGAGGCTCCGCTCCTCTGGCTGCACCTCCCTTGCAGGCGCTCACGTCCCACAGCCTCCCATGCATTTGAGGAGGATGAGGAACTTAGGTCTTGCAAAACAGACCAGGAAAACTATTTAAAGCACCCCTGAAATGTATCATGAGCCCATCTATGGTTGATAGATGTTAGTAATGAGAAGAAAGCCAATGCGGTCCATGGCAAGGACATAGGCTGGAGTGGATACAAGGCTATAAAAGATGGGAGCGGGTCACTTGAGCCCCCGAGGAGGGACAGTGCCACTGAGGGCCAGCACACCTCTGTGCAGACCAGCCTTGGCTGTGAAGTTCCTTCAATCTCCATCACGCGTTTCCTTTCACTTCCATCGCTAATTGGCACTTTTTACCCATTTTTGCATGTGGAGTGTGTTAGTACAGGATAGGGTTATTATCAAATTAATTAGGAGCTCCCTCCAATTATTCCTGCTGTGCCTGACGGGCTCTCCCCGCTCCCCCCGACGGGCTGATTGGCTACTATCAACTCTCCGGCTTTAAACGACTGAGCGGTGCCACAGGCTCATTAACAGTGCTGCCTCGCCGCGCTCCCCCGCCCCGTCGCCTCCCTGTTAGTGCTGATGCTGGTTTCCCTCCCAGGTGCCAGCGAAGCCCCTGGGACCCATCAGGCCCTGGTGATGATGGGAGTTTGGAAGGCTCTCCAAGCAGTGAGGGCAGCTGCCCCACCTTGGTCCTGGGGAACTGAGGGACAGTGCCAGTTGGTGAGTGACCCTTCTACCTAGGCATGCAAGCAGGGGTCTTCAGGGTTGTTCAACACCCTGGCAGGGCAGGGGCAGTCAAGCAGCATGACTGTAGCTGGGGCATGTGACAGGAGGGGATGGCAGGGAACAGGAGAGTGGAGAGGTTTATCCTGACACCTGCATCGCTGCCAGTGAGGGCAAAGCTGCAGTACTTGGTGTCAGGAAAAGCCAGCCAAGGCTCTCGAGCAGGGCACAGGGTTTTATATACAGGATCTTGCAACATACAAAACCACAGCAGCAGCTAAAGCCAACCAGGGTGCGGAGATTTGCTTAATTGAGAAATAAGCACATAGTTGTGGGTCAGTGACTACACAGCTGATTGGCTGCAGCTATTTTATTTTGGAATAATTTACAGTTGTTAAATGGATTTGGAAAAGCCTTAATAGTGGTTATTAAACTATTGACTTAGCCTGACGTGTTTAGTGTAGTAATCCGTGTTTGTATTTGTCGCTGTGATGAGGCTGCCGGAGCCGGGAAAGGTGCCGGAGTGCTGTTGGCCCCAGGCAGGGAGGGGTGCAGGGCTGGGTGGGCAGTGCTCCTCCTGCCAGCCACTGAGGGCATCGGCAAAGCGCTTCGGATGTTATCTGGGTCAGAAATGATGCTTTGCTTCCCCATAGTTACAAATTCATTATGTGCATCTTCATCATTGTCTACTGAACCTAACTCAGAGTCAAGACACCCCCCCCATCCAAAGAGTGGCTGTTCTGCACCTGTGCAGAAGCAAACCCATTTTTCGCTCGTCTTTGCGATGAGTACCTTCAAGCGCAGGACTTGTCACGTGGCCTTCTGGCCACCTGGCCAGAAAGTTACACATTCATTTATCCCACAGCACGGGGTGTGTTAGTGAAGGACTACAGAGCACGTGTTCTGTGATGCACAGAAGAAATCCCTGCGAACGAACTAAATGCCTCCAGCTCATCATATGCACTGCCCACAGGTGACTTACAGAGCAATTCTTATTTTCCTTTTATTGTTTTCTTCCACATGACAGTTAAAAAGGCAACAGACAGGTACTTAAAAGACCCCCCCCTTTTTTTTTGGCTTGTTTAAATGTGCACATTACTAAACGTGTGTCTGGCCTGAAGAGCTGTTCTGTGGGCTGGCAGCGGCGCGTTCGGCGCAGAGGCTTTGCTCAGAGGAGCGGAGCTCTTGGACGTTTTACAAAAAGCTTGTTTCTCCAAAATGTCAGCTGCTGACTGAACTCTGGTAGACATTAACTAGGAGGAAGGAATGCTAAGCAGTCAGATTAAAAACAAAAAATAGATTATAAATGCATTTTCCCCTCTGGGCTTTCACGCCCTGGTCTCAGGCAATATTGTGGTTTCATTAGTGCCCAGTTAGCTGGAACCCCTCCTGGGAGGGACAGGAACTACATTTCGAAAGGAAAACAAAAAAACAAACCAATAAACCATCGTGCAGAATCTCTCCTCTACCTCTGCTAATTTTCAAAGGAAAAAAAAATAAGACTCCTTTAAAAAATGATAAAAGTGCAGGGGAGGTGAGGGGTTCCCAGGCTGCCTCTGGAGGTCACCTTTGAGGGCTGCTGTGCTGCAGCCAAGGGCTGCAATGTTTTGATTCCCCATCGTCTCTTAAGATCAGTGCTTTGGAAATGCACCTTCAGTGTGAATGATGCGCTGGACTGAAATGGGTTTTAGGTTGCAGTGGAGAAGAAAAACCCCATCTATTCCGTAACAATTACAGAAATGGTGTGAAGTCCAATGTCAGGAGCACTGGCATGAAGCACCTACATACAGCATACAGTGTTTTCAGCTTCAGCAAACCCCAACTAGCAATGGGAAGCGTGTGTGGTGGCACATTTGCAGCCAGGGCTCCTTCTCTGGCTGCCCGGCATACTCCTTGGCACGCCAGCCATCACGCTCTTGCTTTTCCAGACATTTCACAGGCCCAAGGTCAGATCAAAAGGCTCCGTTTCTGGCAGCGTTCCCAAGTGTTGGTGTGTGCTTAGCAATGCAAAACCAAGCAAAATCAGCAACAGAGCTTGCCACATCCTGATCCTGCTATTTGAGCCAAAGCAGTTGTGTCGTGGTGTGCTCTGGAGATGAAGGAATGTGCCTGCAATGTGCAGCCAGGTAAGAGCTGGGCACTTTCTGCAGTAGCTTCTGGAATATCAAGATTTCTTGGGCTGCAAAAAAGTGGGGAAAAGATGTTTTGTGAGTCAGCAGCAAAAATGTTTATTTCCTCAGCCTGAACCCCTTCTCTCTTAATCACCTCCTGGTGGCTTGGATGGGAACTGAAACTGTGGGCTGTGGGAATATTTTCAGTCAATTTTTGGTTTATTTGGTATTTTTTTAATGTATCACAGAATGGTTTGGGATGGAAGGAACCTTAAAGATCTTCCAGTCCCTACGCCCTTCCATGTTCAGGGACACCCTCCACTTGACCAGGTTTCCCCAAAGCCCCATCCAACCTGCCCTTGAACATTGCCAGGGAGGGAGCAGCTACAACTTCCCTGAGAAACCTCTGCCTGGGCCTCATCACCCTCACAGCAAATAATTTATTCTTAATATCTTATGTAGATATATACCCTCTTTCAGTTTAAAAAGCATTATCCCTTTTCCTATCACTCCATGCCCTTGTAAACAGTCCCTTTCCAGCTTTCCTGTAGCCCCTCAGGACCCACAGATGCAACTTCTCAGGTCCCATGAACTTCTGCACCTTCAGGTTCCTTAGATGGTCTCAGACCTGATCTTTTCCTACAGTGGACAGTTCTTCATTCTCTCGGTCCCTGCCTTTGCCTTCTGTGACTTGGGCCGTGTGGTTTGAGCACTTGCTGGTGAAAGCTATGACAAAGCATCATTGAGTACCTCAGCCTTCTCCATGTCCTGAGTAACCAGGTCTCCTTTTTCCTTCCTCAGGAGGGCCACGTTTTCCTTTGTCTTCCTTTTATCACTGACACACCTATAGAAGCTTTTCTTGTTGTCCTTCCAGTTCCTGGCCAGACTGAATTCTCTCTGGGCTTTGGCTTTTCTAACCTGATGCCTGGCTGCTCTGTGTTCCTGCCAGGCTATATGCCCTTGCTTCCACCCTTCGTATGCTTCCTTTTTGCACCTGAGTTTGTCCCAGAGTTCTTTGTTCATCTATGCAGGTACCTCCTGGTGTTTTTTCTTGACTTCTTTTTTCTTGGGAGCTTGAAGGAAGTGATCTTTGAGAATACTAACCAGCTTTCTTGGGCCCCTGTTCCCTCCAGGGCTTTATCACATGGTACTCTAACAAGCAGATCCCTGAAGAGGCGAATATCTGCTCTTCTGAAGTCCAGGTCATGAGCTTGCTATGGTCGTTGTGGTTCCCCATGAGGACCAGGGTTTGTGAAGGTGAGACTGCTGCTATCTGTCTACAGACCTACTTGGTCTTTCTGGTAAGGTGGCCTGTAGCAGACCCCTGCTATAACATCCCCTGTAGCTGCACTCCCTTTAATCTTGACCCATAAGCTCTCAGTTGGCTCCTCATTCAGCCCCAGGTAGAGCTCCCTGTGCTCCATGTATGTGGACAGTTCTTCCTTTTGCTTTTTTAATCAAGTGTCATTGGTATTTCTGCTTTAAAAAGACCATGTTCTCATTTAAATTATGCATGCTACAATTGGGTTTTAGAGTTGAGACATATTTCTGTGTTTTATATGTATATCGTGCACATACATCACAAATACACTCTGTAGGTGCTACACCACTGCAAATGGGAGTTGCTGCTTTTCACACATACTTGGCTATTCAGTCGTAAAGAACAACATGACAGTTTTCTATCACAAAATGAAAAGCACATACGAATTTAGGGGGTCCACATATTTTAAAACTGTGCAATGTCATTGTATTTACACCCAAGTATTCTGTGAAGTATCCTGTGTGAGGGCACAAATCGAGATAGTTTACATAAGGCTGTGGATATTCAGCTCCAGAAACGAACCTTCGCATCTCTAGGAACAGCTGGAGAGGCTCAGGTCTGCTCATCCTGTTCAGAATGGACACGAGGAATTTGGATTAGATACAGATGGAGCAGGGATTTCGTTAATGACAGAAAGAAAAGCAAACATGTTGAGGCATAACTGCCTGAATGCAAACCATAATATCTGTGTACGTATTTCTGACTTTAAACTATGAACACCATAAATATGCTATCATGCAAGAGCCAAAGCCTATGCAACCCTAACAATATCCCATTACCTCTCCAGCAAGAAAGAATTTTCATAACTCATTCATACCCCATTGAATAAATGCTAAGATTCACTGCTGGCTGTTAATTATCCTCTACAAAGACCTGGTTATTGTGTTCAATCTTAGTAAAGGCACAGTTGTTATTGTAGTGTACATAGAGAGAATGGTACCTGAGGGAGCGAGGAGGAAATATGCTCGTGCAGAATTTTAACAAGGAGAGCTCTGTTGCACAGAAGGGATTCATAGGGTGGGATTTTGATATGTGCTTCAGGAAATTAAGCTTTTTCAAGACAAAAACCTTGCTGTGACGCTCTGAATACATGATATCGCTCAGTATTTGAAAGACACCAGCCGCTTAAAAATTGCTTGCTGTTATTAAAAGGAATTTCTAAGACTGCTTTGACTGCAGGGGTAGAAGGGAGGAACGGGTCTGTTTTTCTCCTGAAGTCCATGGCACCATAATCATATCAAGATAGGTGTATACAAGAGCTCACAAGGCCCCGTTCATCTCCCTGGGGTTTTTGAGGAACACTTCAAAGTCATTGGCCAAAGGCAGCAATCCTTCTGTCCAACACCAGCACACTGGAGGAACCGGGGCCTTACACAGGAGCTTCCCTGAAGGTCCCAGTGCAACAGCATAGTAGGAGGGAGCCAGCTCGAGTTGCCATGTGGTCTGGGTGCAGTGCCAAGGACACCGGGACACATCTGATTTCAGAAAAAGAAGAGCTGGGAACAAAGGTGATTTATCACCTTTCCAACATGTTTTCTGCACTGGACTGCTTGGCATTCCAGTGAGTCTAGGAAAGATCTGCTGAAGGTATGATTTCAATGGGTGAGTTCTTTCCCACACGCCCTCTGCTATCTGAATGTCAGGCAGGAGGAGGTGAAGCCTTGTGACATTTGGGTTGCTAAAGTCATTGTGTTCAGTATGAAGTGGGTCAGTGGCTGTAGGCTCATATGGGAAGACTAGCCTCGCTCAGAGGTAGCACAGTGGCTGCAAGGAAGTAAACTTCTCTCTCTAGTTCTTTTTCTCATTTCTGTTCTATGCCCCTCTTAACCTTGGCTGTGCAGGGACAAGTACAGAGCTCACACAGTTGTGTGTTTGTTCCAAATGTGCACGTTGAGAGAACAAAGCATGTAGCTTTGGATGCTGAGAGAGAGCAAGAAGAAAACAGAATTAAAAAAGATGAAGAAAAGAGAAGTAAAACTTCTATAAATATGAAGCATAGCTGGGAAAGAAGGGAACAGAAAGGAGATATTGTAGGTCAGGAGAGTGATGCAAGAACTTTGGGGTGGGATGTAAGAAACCATGAGACAACACAAGATGATCCCCCCGTTGTCCCAGCTTACAAGAACATGGGCTATGGCACAGCCCTGTTGAGGTGCCCTTCCTGCAAGGCCAGTTGGATATCACTCTGGTAGTCCTGCTGTTGTCTGCTCCACCGGCCTGGAGCAGAATGGGACACTTTCTTCTGCAGTCCCTAATGGCTGATCCAGTGCAGCAGTTAAGAAAGCCACACCCAGAAGGCGTGGTTCACATAGGAGATACTTGGAACCTTGCCTTGTTTTGAAAAGGAAAGACCTGCATAGATTTCCCCCAGAATCCCAGACTTGGTCTGCCTGTAGCAGTTAAATCGATTAACTGTACCTTCTGCTCATCAATTAGCACTGTGATCAGCATTAAATCCTCTCTAACCTTTGAGCAGATACTGGTTTTCTTTGTACCATCATAGTTAAGAAGCCTGGTAGCAGCAGTTCATGCTCAGAGACTTCCAACTTGTAGCAGCTAGAAATAGTCATCAGCTAGAAAGAATTTATTTAAAAAGTACAGATTGTGTGATGTATTGTTTTATCTTCTAAGTTCTTTGTGACAGAGCTGGGAGATGCCTGCTGTTGGATGGCCATCAGGAGCTGTAGAGTGTTTCTTCCATGGTGAGACCTGATACGTAAGCCTGGTGTTCAGATGCACCATTTGAGGAGCAAATAAGCAGGATCTCAGTGCAACTCCACAGCTCACGGCTTGGGGAATGTTGCAAGACCCTTTTGCCTGTAAGTCATCTTATTACCAGAATTAATTTTCTGCATTTCAGCACATCTCTGGGTTAGAAGGGAAGACTCTAAATATTTTGGGGTTTTTAATAGTGTTGCTACAAACTGTGCAGCATTCTAATAGCTGCTCGCAAAGTTCTTGCTTACTTGGGAGCAACTTGTATCACATCTGTATGACTTTTAATGTTTAATATTAAAACATCTTGAGAGGATTTTAAAGATTTTTTTTTCTCTGTTGATTTGTGTGATGAGTCAGAAAATAGTTTTGATGCCCCTTCTGCCTGTGATTTTCTTGACCCCCAGCTGTTGTCCTGCAGCTGTAACAGACACACACTGCACCTCCTGGGGTCTCGCTGGCAGCAGGAGGGAAACATAGCCCTCAGTGAAATTCCATGGAGGCATGCTGTGCTCCATGTGTAAAGCTGGTGGATCAAAGATGTAAACTAGGAGTATGTGGTTTGTTTGGGGTTGGGTTTTTTTTTCCCATTTCCTACAGGGGGTATGACTCGCCTTAACTGGATTTACCTTCTAGAAATGGAGTGTCAGTGTGGAAGAACGCTTGGGTCTTCCCACTTCCTCGGTGTCTGGATTGTGTGTATCAGCTTTCTAATAAAAGGATACCAAAACGAGTATGCAGATTGTTGCAAGGCAGAAGCAATCATCTGGCCAGCATCTAAGGGTCATTTTTGCATTCGTGTCTCAGAGGTGCAGGCATGATAATGTTAAGGTGCTCAGGCAGAGCAACAGAGCAGGCAGACAGTCAGGGCTCTGACCCGAGGAGTGGTCACAGCTTGCTTTACCTCCTCCCCTCCATTTTTTTCCTTCACTCCACCAAGCCACATACCCACCCAGCACTGCAGCACTTCAGTGTTGTTTTGCAACAGATGCACAATGCTTTTCTGGCATATATGTTGCATCTCGTTATCTGTTTCTAAGCATGCTAGACCCAATGAATGGCTGCCATGCTCTTAGGGCTCGGTTCATACCATGGTGAAATGTTACACAGCAGATGAACGATTCTGTGTAGCCTTCAGTTTTGGCCCAAGTGGTGGCTATATATATGGTTAGTTTTTACATGTGAGGGAAAGAAACACCAAGGCAGATGTCTGCAAGCCAGAGAGCTGTGGAGATAAGCTGAGGTCTCTCAATGTTCACGCAAATATGTATTAAAATGCAGAATACCTTAGCAAGATTCAGGGCAGCACTGTTGGGAAGGAGAGATAAGGAGCTGGGCTGAGACTGACAGCTCTGAGGGGTTTGGGCCCCCACAGCAAAGCCTGGATCAGCCCAAAACACTGGCTCCTCCACTGGAGGAGACTGCACAACTGAAAGAACAGCTAGAAGAAAGAGAAGGTGTATCCCTACCTGAAGAGGAGGGAAGCCTCTTCTCACAGGTAAGTAGTGATAGGACAAGAGGGAATGGCTGCAAGTTGTGCCAGCGGAGGTTCGGGTTAGAAATCAGGAGAAATTTCTTCTCAGAAAGAGTGTTTGGGCATTGGAACGGGTTGCCCAGGGAGGTGGTGGCATCACCATCCCTCAGGATATTCAAGGAAAAGGTAGGTGAGGTACTTAGGGACATGGTTCAGTTAGTAATATAGGTGGTAGGGGGACGGTTGGACTAGGTGATCTTGGAAGTCTTGTCCAACCTTAATAATTCTGTGATATGTCATGTAAACCATGACTTGTTTGTTTGTTTAGGTTTTTTTTTTTTTAATATCATGATTTCACTTCAAATATAAAGACAAATGTGATGCTCCAGACTCTTTCTGGGCTTCTTGGGCAAGTGCATGAGCCGAAGGCACACACCACTGCCCTACCCACCACCCCACAAGGCTCAGCCTTGCAAGAGCAGCCAGAGGGCACCAGGGCAGAAAGGCAGGGGGTCGAGGGGGCACTGGGTTACCTGGCTTTGGAGCCCTGGTGGGAGTGGAGGCAGCAACACAATTTCCTGCGCGACAGAGGCAAAATATTGGTACAGAGTATTTCTGTTATTAGATGTGATCCACTTGAATGCCCCTTGCTATGAGCAAACAGGCCGCTTGACCACAGGCATGCCAGCACAGCCCCTCACACAGCTTGCAGTGTGCCAGGGGCCCAGCTCGTGGCTGTGTATGATACCTTTGTGCCCCTGAGGAGTCTGGTTGTATCTTGCACACCTACCCAGGTGAGTAAAGTGAAGGTTAGTGTGGCCACCAGGTCAGGCTGTGGGGGCATTTTGATTTAATCATGCCTCATAGATGGCAAGGGGTATCATTGTATTTTTCAGCTTTGCTTTTTCCAACAGTTTTAGATACCTCATGCAGGGAAAGGAGTATCTTTTAAAGAACACGTTCTATATTTGGTAATGATTTGAGGCTCGAATGTGTCTGAAGGAGAAAGGCTTTTCAAGCTGCATGCTGCTGGCTCAAAAGTTCCTCAACGAATTCTGCCGGGCTCTGCCTCTGAGCCATGCTGCCCTCTCACCAGCCTGAGCCTTGAGGGATCAATTCGGGAACTGCTTGAGTCTCTACACGATATTCTTCAATGGCCCCTTTCTTCTCTGGAAGAAAGATACAGGGAAATGTTGGAGAGAATTAACAACTTGGATGGGCGGGTGGCAAGGCTTGAAAACCGAGATGATTGAGACAGGAGCACTGTCCTCCAAGGAAACAGTTACTAATACTGCACAGGTGGACATGGAAAATTTGGTTGTGTTTTGAGGGTGTGGTGGTTGCAGGTTTGGTTTTTTTTTTAAGAACAGCACAACCTTCAACCCACCCATCCCCACCCCTGCCAAAAGTGGAAAGTCAGACCTAAATGATCCCCAGCCAGTACCTTGGCAATAGTACATTGGGAATGGCTTCTATTGGCATCCAGGCTGAAAAACTGAAGTTGGCTGTAGTGATGTGCTTCCTATGTGTGTGTGAAATTGTCAAAAATGGAGAGCGTGGGCCAGGCGGCGGGAGGGTCTGCAGCAGCTTTGCAGGATTCCCGTTCGGATGGTGAAGTGCTCAAGAGGACATGGAGTTGGAGTGAATTTGGAACCGCTCCCACCACAACACCTTCAGTTGTTTTCCTTCTTTGTAACTACAGGTGCATGGTGCAGGCACAACCCCTGAGCTGCGCTCAGAGCTGGCCTGCTGCTTCCCAGGACACTAACTGGGAGCAGTTCTCAAGTCATGAAGGCGTGTCTATGTGGAAAACCTGCAACAGGAAGGAAAAACATTTCCCAAAGAACGGAATGGAGCCATGGCCAAATAATTAGGCTCTTAGTCAAAAGAGAGGACAAGAAAGAATGCTGTTTTCCTCTTCTGTGAGGCAGAAAGACGGAGGATGGATTTGGATCCAAAAAAAGGGAGTTTAGTTTTTGGTTCTGCTGTGACCTCTGGTAAGGATCTCTATACTTCTGCATGCCTCTCTCATGTCTGTAAAATGGGGATAATCTCTTGCATGATCAACAGAGATTTTATGAGAACATCCTCAGTAGATGGAGTCCTCAGGCAGGGAGGTGGAGCAGTACTGGGGGGGAGTTCTCTGCTTTCTGTAATGGGCACCGCGGAATTAGATAAACAACAAGCCAAGATTTCAAACAATTTCGGAGTTGAACAGTGTTGGTATCCAACAAAGAGTAAATGTTTTATACTGGGAGATAAGGATATTTTGTTTCTCACAGTGTAAACAAGAAAATATTTCTCTTTGTAGATTAGCTGCAGCAATGAAAATACTTCACAGAGTTGCTAGTTGGGAGTTCTCAGACTCTGCTAACACATCCCAAACAGTCTGGCATAGACTGGAACAGGGAGGTGAATTAAATATGAGATCCTGGCCAGGCTGAGGCCGTTTCACTCAGGATGCAGCAGGTCGTGTTCCCTGGGAAGTCTCTTTGCTTACAATCACTGTACCCATGACCTGCCTATCAAGCGTGGACAAATGGCAGAGAAACCAATGCAGAAATGGCGGAAAGGAGCATTCGCTCACTGTCGTGTTGGCTGCCGCCAGGTTTGGATGTGCGAGACGCTGCCTCCCTGACCCTGTGGGAAATGATTAACGTACTTTAATTCCTACTGATTTCTGTGTGACAAAAGTAATATCTAACTCAGGCTTTGCACAGAAGCCAAACTGGGGCTCTTTATGCTGACTTTCACAAATAACTTTCTTCTCCCCGTGGAAAGCCCAGAGGCAGATTACAAAGTTTCACGGATCATTTGGAAACCCCTAAGANCGGGAATAAGGAAAGATCTTCTGACTAAAGCCCTTCCAACTAGGAGCGTTACTGTGAATTACAGAATGGTGAGCATCTGGGTCCCAGAAGCTCAGAAATCAGGCACGTATTTAACTTGTAGTCCACACGGAGCCGTACTGCCCTGGGATCTTAACTCCGTGGGGAGCAGTACATAAGAATAAGGCAGCTTTTTCTCCCTCTGGCCTGGAATTAACGTGCAGATTTAATTGACCTGTTTTATTGCAGATGTTTATGTTGAATTGTCCTACTACAGGAATTATCATTCATCCAGGAAATAAAATGGCTCTAATGACTAACGTGAGTGCCACATAAAAAAAAAGATAAAGAGTCCTGACAAATTTCTAAGGTTTTATAATACTGTTCCCTTATACTATTAAAATGAAAGTAAATTTGTTAAATATTTACTTACTCAACAAACATGCGGTTCTAACTTCCTCTCTATATCCTTAAGTAGCACAACATGAAGGCCCCTTGTGTATTTTACTTTAGATTAGTGTAGGAAAAATGGGGACAGACAAGTATAATGTACTGAAGAGAATGGATATTTATTTTCCCATAAAATTGCAAAACATAGCTAGTTTACAAGACTGTAACTTGATTTTATCGTTCCAAGTCTTGGAGATTCTTATTACTGTGTCAGGTCCTTACTATTTTCTTAGCAAGAAAAGAATTTTTTTAAAAAAAAGATTAAAAAAATCATTAAAAATATCTTAGGACTAACCTCACACACATGTAGCAGCAAGCATAATAACAACGCCACACACATCCCTTTGTCACCCTGAGACAGGAATGGGCACTTCTTTTATTCTTGGAGTTAACTTTTTTGGGAAGAAGAGGGGAATAGCAGGATTTGGCTGCTGAATTCTTTCATTATCTTTCCTTCCTTTGTGTGGGGCATGAAGGACTGCGAATCAGAGCACTGCTAGATATGGCTACAGGCATCCAAAGCAGCCGAGGCACATTGATTGCCTCAGCACCTATGAGCGAGATTGCTGAGCTTGAGAGCCAAGTTACCCTGCTACACACCATGAAGAAGAATAAAAAGCTCCTGAATGGTATTTTTAGAGACATGAACGTGTCTAGCAAAGGAGGGTCTGAAGTGTGCAGTGTGGAAGAGAGGTTTAGATGAAAGATGTGTTACTGTGAGTAGGACATAAAAAGGCAGGCAGTCATCCAGGGGGGACTGCAAATGTTGGAGTATCAGAGCTTGTCCCTGGATGTGACTAGTAGGTGATGAACATGCAACTCTGAAGTAAACAAACCTTGTCAAACGCACCCCAGCTATGAACGGGGCGGAAGCGTGACAAGCACTACAGTGGCTAAGTGTTGCAAAGACAGTGTGTTTATTGGTGCCTCAGGGAGTTACGCTGTTTGGACCCTGTCACTTTCATTTTAACTCTGGCATATAAGCAAGATGCCAGGCGTATGGCACTGCTGTGTGTCCCCCACAGGCCAGCAGGGCTGAGGACCCTCTGCACCAGCAAGAGACCGCACTGCCAAGCAGCCTGACTTAGTCCTTCCTCCAGCTGTGATTCCGCATGGACACTGCACCTCTATTATGGGCAAATTGTGGAAGTTGGTAGACCTGTGTACCCCTCACCAACCTTCTGAGAGTGGTTACACCCTTGGACATCAGTGACGTGACCAGTTAGAAAGGGGGATGAAGGGCAGTTGAACAGCACTGGCTCTTGTTAAACAAGACCAAAGTCCTGGCTGCCAGGGTGTGAAGCTTTCCTCTAGCCTCCAGCATTCGAGAACCTGAAGATGCTGTTTTCTCTTTGTCTAGTGTGTGGCATGTGGATCTCTGACACTCTGGTGAGAACAGCCCGTGGGGTCTCCAAGAACATATTCTGATCCTTCCTTTCATCTTGGATGTCAGCTTACCAGGTTTGTATGGGGTAAAAAAAAAAGAAAAATCTTTTCTTCTCCAGAGTCAAAGGGCAAACATTGTGCATCTTCAGAGCTGGTCAGCAATGGAATAGAAATCTAGCACAAACCGTTAGTCCTGTGAGCCACAGATCTGATGGGGCTTGGTTTCCCTTGGGCAATGTCTTGTTTGGATACTTCTAGGTCTACATAGCCAGAGGCTCTGACTGCAGCTTTTCCTGCTGCAGAGCATCTTTCATCTTTGCAGCTTTCTGGGTGTTCAATAAGGGTTTAACTCAAGCTGCAGTGGGTCTCTCTTCTTTCACTTAGCAGCCTGTTTTCATGAAATGTATAGGAATGTAACACTTTTAGCCTTTTATTGCTCTGTCAGATGTGGTTAAAATTGGCTACTGTTTGTTCTCGTTCCCTCTCTTTCTCTTGCACAACATGCAAGTATGTACATGCACGTATGTGTGCACACATGCGCACACACACAGAGATTTATTATACATATGAAGAGATAATGATCTCAACCCCCTTTTAATTTCTGTAGGAATCCAGGCTAGGGGAAAAAAAAAAGTATTGTAATGCTTTTTCTTTGGGAAGAGGAAAAGGAGGATGAACTAATTTATTTTTTTTCCCATGGAGCAGACAGAATATTCAATTACCACTCTGTTTAAACACAACATGTGTTGCTGAAAATCTGGCACTACTATTGTAAAGTAAAAGATGTAGTGGGATTCTTGTCCTGGAACTGCATACCGGTGCTTACGCACGGCACGCACGCTTCGCCTCCAGCGCCTGAGAGGTCCTGCTGAGAGTCGAGGAATGCGCAGGGGACGTAGGCTTCCCATTGAGACCCTGTCTCCATTACATCTTTTGGAGTTTTGCCATGGAAAGGAAGGCATTTTACCCTTCATTTGTAAGTAATTAAGATGATAGCAGAGTTTCTGAGTTTTGCAACTCTGTGAAAACAAACTAGTAGCAATGATCCACTTCAATAATTCAGGTATTAATTGACACAAGAGAGAGAGAAACAATACATTAAAAAATAATTAACTTTCGTTAATTAATTTTTAGAAATAGGAAGGACACCTGCAGCAAGTGCAGACATTTGCAAGTGTCATTAGATTGGGAAAGCTGTGCAGCGATTCTGAAATGAAAACAGGTCAAAAGGACCAAGAGTGATCTGCAGCGTGGTCTGAGAATGGCAGGATGGATGCGATTGCTAGCAAGCTGCAAAAAAGTTGATGAAGATAGGCATTTTTTAAAGATGTCTGTAGGAGCCAGAGGTTAATGAACCATTTAAAAATGCCTATTGGTGTTTTATGTCAGCACTGTCAGTGCGTTAATTATTGTCATTTCAAGCATCAAATATACCTCTTTCCGACTTAAGCTGAAATAGATTGATGATTCTTTTACTGAGGCATTTCTTAAATTTTAATTAGTATCTTTCTCCCCTGAAAAACATTTTTCTATGACCAGAACTAGAATTGCAAATCTCACTCAGCTTTCTCTTCCTTGTTATTTGTGATGTCATCCCACTGGCCTGTGATAGTGCAGCAAGGTAAGGTGAACATGTCTGTTACCCATGTGTTGTCCAAAGTTTGACTTCTCTGCAACGTAGACACAGGAAACCCTGAAATGAACCCTAAGGCTTTCTGCCTCCTCTTTCAAAGTTAGTATGTAGAAAGGCACAGACCCAATCTGTTCTGTTGCTCCTAATACGTGCGTCTACTTTGATGACATTATGCTTGCAGGAAAAACTGCAGAGGCTTTGTATGCCACCATGGACATGCCAGAACTCTGGTAAGCAAGGGGGTTCCTCACAGGGGAGTGAGAGGGGATTGGGGGCATCCAAGCCAGCCAGTCTGGAGGGAGCATGGGCTGGAGGCAGTCCCCTAGTGCCAGCTAAAACGAAATGCTGAGAACTGCTGTGAGATCAGGTTGACCTGCATCAGACACCTCCATGAGAAGGTTCTCCTGCCATAGGCAACTCCCAGCCCTCTTCTGGAAGTCACTGCCCACAACCCCTCTTTTAAAGATCCTGTAGAGGATCACCTAAAAATAGGCGCTGTCAGCTGGGTTTCTGAGTCGTCTTTACATAGAACAATAGACATTCACTTGATCCCTCCCTGCTCAACCCGCCTTAACACTACAAGCCCGTAGGCCACTGGAATTAGAGCTGCTCACCACCTGGAGACTTGGCAGAGAGCTCATGGGATGTGGTTGGGAGAGGAGCAAGCCCTGTCTTCCTTCTCCTAGAGGGAGACAGAGTTCTGCTCCATCTTGCTCTGGAACTGGAATTCTGGCTGCAATTCCTGAAAATTCATCCCCCTTGAAACATTTCCTTTCAGAGTATGTAACTCCTGTTAAGTTTCCAGTAAACATACGTGCATGTATATAATTTGCTGGACTCTCCTTTCCACAGCAGCCTACTTTCCTATCAGTGCTATCCAAAATAAAGCGCCAAACTGGGAGACAGAATTATGCTAGACAAAAAATATGCAACACAACCTTTTTTCTTCTTTCAGGTGTATTTATGTATCTATGTATTTCCATTCCGATTTTGTGATGGGCTATGGAAAAGGCCCCTTTGATGTCATGTTACTGATTCTACAAGTCATGGTTAAGGACTTCTTCCTCTTACCAATTTTTCTAACCTTACATAAAGGACTTAGGATTTCCCCCCCTCTTAGTATTACTATAATGAAGTTGTATCCATTGTGATGACCTCAAAGGATAGGAATTAAGCATAAACAAAATAGGGCCCAAAGGCAGGAACTATAAGGAAGCTTGGGAAAAAAAAAAAAAAAGGTATTTCTCATTTAAGCAAGGTGAAATGAAAGTCATCTGCAGTGATTTAATTGCTAGAGGGCAAGTTTTCAGGTATGTACCCACCTCTCTCCAAACAGGAGAGATATGATGAATTTGTTTCCTCTTTGTAAAAAATCTACCTTTTCTTAATATAAAAAGTTCTTACTTAGATGGGATAAGCTGTCAATTGAATAAAAACCACCCAAATTTTAAAGAGAAGATATAAATAATCTTTATTTATTTGCATACACAACTAAACCAATACAATTACTGAGACACCAACCCCTCCCCGCCCCGCCTGGGCCAAGTACACTGAAATTCTCCTCCTGCTCTGCCATGTAGTCTAACAAGAAAAAACAGCAGAATTAGTTCTCTAACATGTTATTAAGGACAAAACCTGTTTATCGGTCAAGTATCAGATGTCCCCATGGAATGTGACAATTTGCAAAATACACAAAAATGCAGCGCCAGGGAGAGCTGCAGCTGTAACAAACAAGGAAGAATTTCTGACTAAAAGGCAACATGACTTATTTTGTCCTAATTGCTTAAAAAAATCATAAATACAATGACTAGGCCAGAAACAATGTTCCAGAGCACTGTCCTCACACGCTGGCATGCGTAGAGCTTGGACAGTCTTTCTGTTGGCCCCATTCTTTGAAGATCTGTCATCTGTGTTGGTGAAGAGTCACAGCCTTCAGATTTGTGTGCAGACCAAGTAGTTAGGATACTTACTCACAGGTTCTTCCTCTTACTGTGGCTAGGTTGTGTGTCTCAGACCTCCAAGTGCGGAAATTGCCTGGCACGGGTGTGTTCCTGCCGTGAATGCTGTGCTGCCCATCGCTTTGTGAGGCCTTTCTCCACCCCACAAACAGCTTCCACTGGATGTGAGCAGACCAGCAGAACCAAATGTCTTCCTTGCTAGCAGCTGGATCCATGTACCACAGATTTCTCTCTGAGCTCACTTTAATGGAGTTGTTTCAGGCAAAACCTAGTATTTTTAGAATTGTTTTCCCACTTAAAACAGGAAAATTGCTCTTCTAAAGATCCATTTCACTTTTAATAACTATTATTTGTCTTTTATATTGTTACACTTGGATACCATCACACTTGTGCAGCGTACTATACAAATGCCTTGAAATTTCAGATGCTCTTGAGAACTGTTTGTGCTCCTCTGGAGGCTGGAAATCCCAGCTGCTGACAGGCACTTAACACAAACACAGCCAAAAGCCAGTTCCTGTGCAGTCTAGCAAGCTTGACACCTCGAATTAATCCATGTGCAGCTGAAGGGAATCGAACCTCACCTCACCTGCTCCCACCCATGGAGCCCTGTCCCCCACTGCGTTTAGTCTGACTTCATTTAGCTTGTGATGTGGGGAGCTGTACTTTTGCAGGGTTTGTTTTCTGGCAGTTGTATAAGTTAATTAAATTATGCCGAGGTCAATGAG
This sequence comes from Zapornia atra, assembly GCA_013400835.1. Lineage (NCBI taxonomy): Eukaryota > Metazoa > Chordata > Aves > Gruiformes > Rallidae > Zapornia > Zapornia atra. The sequence goes on along the minus strand of VZTU01004603.1, from coordinate 4,124 downwards.
CTATTAGGTTGGCTCAGCTTCTTCTGGTCAAACCACACCTACTGCTCAAGCCTGCTCCCGCCTTGCAAAATTTGTGCTCTCACAGCTACTCATATCCGGATAGGGAGGTGCTTTCTGGGGGATGACGACATGATCACAGCCAACACCTTTCCCTGACCACTGCTGCTTCTTTGCTGATTTTATGCCAGGCAAGGGATCATTTCTCTCTTGATTTCTAAGAGGATGTTCAAGTCATGCAACTATCTCCAACTACTACTATGTGTTGACTCAAGAAACCTCCTGGGTCAACCCCTTAGTCCTTCCTGCAGCCCTGTGTAGAGATGTCCCAATATTCTTAAGCAAATGGGTCCTTACATGATGCAGAAAATACAGTGTGATGCCTAGGACTAGCTGCTAGACTTTTTCCTGTTTGCCAAGACTAAAACAAATTGGAAAGGCAGGCTGAAGTCCAGAATGAAGTTGAAGTCTAGTAAGTTTAATAGGTCTGATTCAGATCCTTGTAATTATCTTGTTTTTAGTACCAAGTAAATGTTTGGCACTTAGAAACCAAAACATATGGTCCTCCAGATTCTACTGAAATTTTAAACAGATGACTGAAGTAAAAGAAGGTACCTCAAATTCAAAAGGATAGCTCCTCTGAATCGTTGGTTTTATGTGTCCCAGTTACTTTTTCAGGCGTGAGATTTACAGGTAATTCTGCTTGTTGTCCCTTCAGTAAAGCCTGTGTTTTCAGGCAGCTTACCGAATTGAATCCCTATTGCCTCTTCAATGTCACTTAAACCCAGCCTTTCAAACTAAAGTCCAAGTTCTCCCAGTAGTATAGCATAGCACAGCACACCACAGCAGAAGGCTGTCCTGCCTGTCTTGTCCAGTTGCATTCTAGGCTTCAGCATGGCAAAACCACCACTTCACAGAAGAACAGAGTAACACGGATGTGAAAACTGAACCAGACCACATACCAACAACCCTTAAATAATACATTCCTTTAAATAAATGCAGGGTCACCAACAGAAGGGACTAGTAAAGGCAGAAATAATGTCGTAACTCAGAAGTTCCAAAAGAGTATACGGACAGAAAGACATTTCCAAGTACAGCAGGCGCTGTATGGATCTAAGTTGCATTAGGTGGTGCTCCTCCCTCTGAGCTTGTCCCAAACCAATATGCTCAGAGGGACTGAGCCCAAGACTCGCACCAATGAGATCCAAGTTACCATGGCCAACTGCAACACCGAGCTCGCAACCAGACTAGAGCGCAGACATTAGTTTTAGCCTTCTTTTCAATTTGCATCTTATTTCATCTTTCAAAACCTTCCCTGAAGTTTCATCAGAAGCTGGTAGACATCACTTCCTCTCCCAAACTCTACCACTACTTACCACAAAGGCTGCATCGCAGTTCTGAAATAGCTGCGTTATGGCATGTGACGGAGTCGTTCTCATTACGTATAGACCAGCATTGCTTTCTCTGCATCTGTGTAGCTCAAATTAAGACACACCATTTCCAGCAAATAGACTGAGAATTCATCACAGGACCTGCAGTTTACCACAAGCAGCCCAGAATCAGGAGGCAAAGGCTTAGAGAGGCAAGGCTCTTTAATAATAAACCGGTCATGGTTAGTTTATTCAGATCACATACTGATACAGTACATCTGGTGGGTAATCTCAAGAAAGAGGAAACAATGGCTCCTCTAATTGGGCATGGAGCTCAATCTCTGTGGGGATATCGGCACAGTGCTAACTCAGCAGAAAGACCTCCGCCTAACACAACTCACATCCAGTATGGACACAATACCCTCCCCGATACACCCAGGATTTCTCTAGCGAATGTCCTGATGCTAATATATTGATAAGCAAAAGGATACAAATAATGTCTTGTCTCACGTCCTTTCTCCTGGATTTTTTTGGGCCATGTGTTCTCAATCTCTATGGGGGAGTAGTAAATAAACACTTTATTTTTATGACCTATCAGTTTCTGTGTAGCATTTCTGATGGAGCCTCTTCTTTACACCCCTTTTTCACAATAATGTATATTTCTAGCAATTTTATGTGATTTATTTTTAAATAATATTCCATTAAAAAAAAATCTGACCATAATATTACAATCATGGGTGACCCCCTCATTTTAGGTACTTGCCTACCAAAATATGGTCCTCAACTAGTGCTGTGAGGCCTATTTACATCTGGGTTTTATTACACTGAAGAACTACTTAAGATGTAAAAACAAACCTGTAATTGATATTTCAAATCCTTCTGACCTAAAGCACTGCAGTTCTGTCTCATACCTGCAATCAGATACGTACAGGTAAACTGCTTTATTGACATCATCTCACTGATGTCACAGAGCTCTCAACGTTCACCAAACTGTAGAAGCAACTCCAACATTCATACTTAGTCCTAGACAATATAATCTTCCTAAAACAAATTGCCATTGATCAGGTTTGTCAATACCCTGCTAATTACCAAAGGCCAGTTTTTTAGTGACATTCTCACCTTCCCAGCATATGAACAGGAATTATTTCTCTTCCAGATCAGTCTTTAAACAAATCACTTCCTAGGTTCAGGAGTCCAAAGTCGCCTGTTTTCATCCTGGTTCCAGGATCACAGGCTATCAGCCACTTCAACAACTTCTAATATTACAAAACAAATTGCAGATTTTATGCCAGCTGTAGAAGACTTTTTTTTCAGCTAGTACAGTAGTTTTCTGGATCATGTAATCTTACATTTTCATTTCTCTTCTAAAATTTGCCGATGTATATATACTAATTTTTAGAGGTTGTGTATTCTAGCTTTTACTGGTTAAAAATTACTTGGCGTTATGATGCTATCTCAAAAGAAATGTAATTTCTGTTCCTAGTTAAACTTTTGCTTCTTGGAGTGTTTTATTACAGTAAAAACAATGAATTGCAAAAAAAAAAAAAACCAACTTCCTCTATATGTCATTTAATTTGCAGACAATTGATTCTGAAGTAGAATCACAAGACAGGTTAACAAATACAGACTTTTAAAAAGAAGCGGGGTTTGGTGTGCTTTGCTTTGTGTTTTTGACTACCCTGGAAAAAAATGAATTGTGACCAACAGCTTTGGGATTAATTTACAACTTACTATTAAAAGTCACCTGAAGGCACAGGTACTGCTCAACATACCAGCAAAAGTAAATGGGCTTAAAATAAGACTACACATCACACAGCAAGAGCAAACTTCCACTGACAGGGAAGATACTGTAGCCTCTCCCTCGTTAACTTCCCAATACTACATTCATGCTTTCTCAACTGTTTTTTCCTGTTCTGTAGCAGGACCTAGGCAAAGCCTGGGCAGTTACTGCAAGGTCACAGTGCTGGACTGATTAAAAAGCACTGTTTATTCTCTGTTCAGAGAGGCTGTTGAAAATCCTGATTGTATTTCTGGGTTTCCTAGTTACTAACTTCTCCATGGATTTATCTGGCCGGCCTGTGGCTTCAAATGCTCAGCACAACTATGGACACAGGAGACTATGCTCACTGTATCGCCTGGCTAATTGATAAGGACATTAAATATCACAACAGAAAAGTAGACTCAAGTTCTTCAATCCAAAGCTTTTCAGCCTCATTCACAGACTCCCTGCAACACCACATGAACGGCAACTAAGGAAAATCCATTCATCAGGTGCGTTTGCGAGCTGAGGGCCACGATCACTGCCTCAGCCACCGCTGTCCTATCACCCTGTGAGGGCGTTTGGACGCGAGCAAAGGCCAAGCCAAGTTACTTCCCGCTACAGGAACTTCACAAGCTACGTGGTGCAGCAGGGAACCAGGCCCCACCAATAATAGTTTCTGTATCACCACACACTTATATAATGCTTTAAACACGCTTCCTGCCTCCATTTAGCAATCCGAGAACTCCTGGTTTCCTTTGTGTTGCGTAATACGAGGGACAGCCGCGAACTGACACCGAGATGTTGTTTAGTCCCCTCAGTATGACTGAAATAAGACCTGCCGGCATAAGCGCCCCGTCTGCGCCACGGCCCGGCTCCCCAGCTCAGGGCAGAGCACGCTGCTACCGCCGGGAGGGCGCGTCACGTTAAAATTTTCCTCGCGGCCTTATGCTCGATGGGTTTTGTTTTACAGCAGAGGAGCTTTGTAGCTTTAGCCC
>VZTU01004601.1:23009-42391 GCA_013400835.1 Zapornia atra | reverse complement strand
CGGCCGTGCGCATGCGAATTAGCAGCCGGGGCCTTCCCTCCCCTGCCCGCCGGGGAAACCAGAGAGTGCTCTCTGCTGGCCTAGAGCAGCCCTCATTATTCAGGAAGTGGGGCCGCTCTGCTTTACCCTCTATGGTTTCAGTCCTCCGCTGGCGGGAAAGCCATGCGCAGTGTGGTTGCTGAGTNCGCCTGGGCCATAACAACCCCGTGCAGTGCTACATGCTTGGGACAGAACGGCTGGAGAGCTGCTGGCGGAGAAGGACCTCGGGGTGTTGGCTGGCTGCAGGCTGAATATGAACCAGCAGTGTGCCCAGGTGGCCAGGAAGGCCAATGGCATCCTGGCTTGTGTCAGAGACAGGATGGGCAGTAGGTCCAGGGAAGGGATTGTGCCCCTATACTCAGCATTGGTGAGGCTGCACCTTGAGTGCTGGGTTTAGTTTTGGGCCCCTCACTACAAGAAGGACTCTGAGGTCCTCAAGGAAGTCCAGAGGAGGGCAACCAGGCTGGGGAAGGGGCTGGAGAGCAAACCTTATGAGAAACGGTTGAGGGAGCTGGGAGTGTTTAGCCTGGAGAAGAGGAGGCTGAGAGGAGACCTTATCACTGCCTACACTGACCTGACAGGAGGTTGTAGAGAGGTGGGGGTTGGTGTCTTCAGCGAGGTGACAGGTGATGGGACAAGGGGGAATGGGCTGAAGGTGCACCAGGGCAGGTTCCGATTAGACAGTAGGAAAAAGTTCTTCATCAAAAGGGTTATTGGTCACTGGGACAGGCTGCCCAGGGAGGTGGTTGAGTCACCATCCCTGGATGTATTTAAAAGGTGCTCAGGTATATGGTTTGGTAGGGGACAGGTATGGTTGGACTCAATGGTCTCAAAGGTCTTTTCCAACCTAGTGATTCTGTGATTCCGTGATTCCTTGTGTCTCGGGGTGCTGTGAGGAAGGGTCCCTGGCCAGTGTGGTACAGGCTCCATGCCTCAAAGGGTCCCTGCCTGCTCCAGCCAGTGAGGTGAGTGGAGCCAAAAATGGCAGATGAAGGAAAATCAGAAAGTGATAACCAGAGATACTCAACCTTTTCTCTATAGGAGCTTGGAAGCATTTACCCACTGAAAGCTGCCAGCTCCATAGAGGGCAAAATCCTGTGTTGACTTGCAGGTATCTATCTAGCTCCTGTATGATTTTGTACCAGTTTCCGCATCCTCACACGAGACTCTGATTATGCTGTCCTGGGCAGACTGATTTTGGCTGGAGGTGCAGGAAAAGAACTGTGTGTGATAGGGGGTGGTGGGTTTCAAGACCTGTCGTGATACAAATCAGTATTTGTAACTCATTTTTCTTATGAAACCTACTGAGAATCTGACCCTCAGACACAAGTAGGCACTCCTGGATGAGTGGCTTCATTTTCCCTTTGGATCAAGTCTTGCCCCAGCATTTCCACAGCACAGCCCTGACAAGAGCTGCCCTAACCTAGACTTTCATGGCCAAGTTGCTGGCATGACTCAGTGACCTCCAATTCCTGTCCACAAAATGAAACGGTGAGAGAAACACTGTGGCAGCACAGTTGATCTCCAAGCCTTTTCCATTGCTTCCTGCCAAGGAAAAGTCAGACCTCACAAGGTCAACCAGCCAGTGCCTGAACTTAGTTTTAATTTTAACTACCTGGATAATTTTTAACAATGCTTTCAGGAGTGGAGAGTGTAATTGGACAGGTACTCTTCATTGGTTCCTTATTAAAGAGTCTTCTTTCCTTTTAACTTACTGCTTGAAGTGTTCCTGCATATCTGTAACAGTTAAAATTATCTCTGTTCTGACACAATAGTACACTTGGGCAACGAGGGGTTAAATGGTCCAAAGTCCACAGTAACAGTCCTCAGATTTCCAAATGCTCCCAGAGACTGATTACTCTCCCTTCCATGGATGCATGCAGGGTGTCTTCACTGCACAAGACATTACTTCAAAAGGCTATTTTTAACTGGTGACATAAAATGTTTTTGTGGCAGAAGATGCTTCAACTCATGGAATTGCTTTACTATGAAATAGGATGGAGAGAAACATCCTAAAGTGAAAATAAACCACCAAGTCCAAGGACAGATATTGTAAGGAAAGCTGGAGTTTTCAGGTTACAGGGAACATAAATTTATCAACTGACACAAAAGAGGTCACTGTGAAGTGGGAACTTCCATTTAACAGTGAGCTAAAGTTATGCAACCAGTGAAACATCTGAAGAAAATTGGACTCATCATGATTTCTTACAGGATGTGTTTACAATGCACAAATGATAACTGTCTTTTTAGTAAGAACTTGATTTGTTGAAATACGTATTTGAGAACTAAATAAGTATGTTGTATGAATGGAGTCAGAGATCCAGGGGAATCTTGCTTGCATTTTAGAAATGCTTGTTTATAGCATTATATATATGCAGAAAACCAGATGAAAACAGTGAACTGACCTGGCAGCCAGATCAAAGGAGGTGATCCTTCCCCTCTACTCTGCCCTGGTCAGGCCCCACCTGGAGTATTGTGTCCAGTTCTGGGCTTCCTGGTATAGAAAAGACAGAGATGTCCTGGAGAGAGTCCAATGGAGGGCTACAAAGATTATTAAAGGCCTGGAGCATCTCCTCTACAAGGAAAGGCTGAATGAACTGGGGCAGTTCAGCCTTGAGAAAAGAAGACTGAGAGGGGATCTGATCAATGTTTATAAATATCTGAAGTGTGGGAGACAGGGGGAAATGGCCAGCCTCTTCTCAGTGGGCTGTGGAGACAGGACAAGGGGCACTGGCCTCAAGTTGGAGGACAGGAAGTTCCACACCAATATGCAGAAGAAGATTTTCACAGTGAGGGTGACAGAGCCCTGGGACAGGCTGCCCAGGGGGGTGTGGAGTCTCCTTCTCCAGAGATATTCCAGACCCATCTGGACGCCGACGTGTGCGCCCTGTCCTAGGGACCCTGCTTTGGCAGGGGGGGTGGACTCGATGATCTCTGGAGGTCCCTTCCAACCCCTACGATTCTGTGATTCTGTGGTTCTGTGATTCTTGTCTTGCTATCCAGATGACCAGGCTGAAGAATACGGAAAAGGTAAAATGACAGCAATGTAGCAACCTGTTATCAAAGATAAGCCCAAATACAAAAGTACTTTTCTATCTGATCTAAATTAAGAGTTCTACATTTGAACAAAGATTGAAAGGGATCAGTAGAGTCAGTCTAAGTTATGTGGTAACAGGGGATGTTAGCAGAAGGGTTAACAAAATTTCAAACTGCCAACTGTGCAGGTGGAGAAGGAATGAGAGCTGATGGTGTTAGTGTAAGACCTATCTGGTATGAGAGATTTGCTTTCTGTTAGGGGACATATCAAAATAAGTAAGCATAAGATTGAAGTGTTGCACATATTATAACCAATTGTGACACATAATAATGATACTGAAGAACTACTAATGTCCTGAAGAACTACTAATAGATGTTTAAGTGAAAAGTGATTGTATTGGAGTCCCATTGCTAGATAATAAGCAACTTAGTTTGACAGACAGTTGTTAATTAGCCAAGTAGATGTTTTAATATATTCCATTATGCATTATTTTGCTGTTTTAAATTTTGCCTTTTTCTTGTTTGTAGATACGATGGTGAAAACCCAGTAGATAAAAACCTTCCACCCAGAAAACATCAGCACAGAAGTGAAAAATGCCACACAGGGACAATACACAACAGCCACTTACCTTCTGATGGGGATAAGAAGCTAAAAGATGGTGGAGAAGATTTAAAAGCAGTGATGACTTCTGAGGAGCTGAAACCCACAGTGAAGGAAAAGCCAAGGCCCAGGTCTGGTCTCATTGTCAGAGGAATGATGGCTGGACCCATAGCAAGTTCACCAGAGGTGATTTCCAATACTTAGAAAATATTTGGCTTGACCATGAATTTTATATCTAAACTCCTGTGATAAAATCATATGATTCTATGAAAATAATATTCCAAATAATATTAAAATGGCTTCTGCATGCTAATCCATTAAACGTGTAGTGTGAAAATACATGGTAAGTTAGGGAAGTGGTTCTGCTTATTTCAGCAATTCAAACTGCTTTGGATAGAACCACTTGTGGTGGTTTAGGCCTGGCTACAGGCCAGATGCCCACCAAAGTCGGCCTATCACTCACCTTTTTAGGTGGACAGGAGAGAAAATATATATTGAGAGGCTTAGAAATCAAGATAAGGACAGTGAGAGAACTGCGACACCACTACATACAACTACCCCCTGCAGCTCTGTGATCTTAGGTTACAGAATTTCTTTCCAAATATTCTTGATATCTCTTGTCACTTGACAGATGGGAGTTTCCATTTTCCTGGGAAAATTGCTTTTTAAAAAAAATCTCAGCAGTATCCACAGCTTTCCGTTTTCTTAGCCATGAATATTTGATTTAGTCAGGTTTATCTGAAACCCCATGTTTAATCCATAGCACTTTGGAATTCAAAATTGCTTTCAGCTAGTAACATGCTTCTAAATTGGTCCAATCAGGCCATATTCCATCAGTAAGTGTTTTCAAAACATAATTCTAAAATTCTAAAATTCTTTTTTTTTTTACCTCCTTGTTGCTTTTATATAGACAGGAACTCTCCTTGTGTAAAATTAGGCTTGTAATAATAAGAAATTGAGATTTTTAAAAACATATCATTTAGATAATAATAAAGAGACTATGGGAGTTAAATTAATTATTTGGAGTTTTTAAAATATCTCTGACTTTGAAATAAGGACAAGATGCAGTCAGTCTTTCCAGTAAAATATCACATATGTATTGATTTTCTCTGAATTTGGTACAACCTCAGAATTAAACTTTTAGGAGGCATTTAGTTGATGATCTTGCATAAAAGAGAGCTGGTTTTAAAGGTATATAGCATCTTAAAATACTGTTCAAATTTTAAGTAAGAGTGTATGCCTGTTTTATTTATTATCAATTTAAAAAAAAACTTATTTACTATTTAACTTGATTCCCTAATAACGAAGCAACTGCTTAGCCCAGAAACTAGTGATAAACCTTTGCTTTTCATGTTTATTTAAAGATGCTCAAATTTTCATCAGTGGTTTTAATGGCACTTATTTCTAGGATCTACAAAAAAGGAGGCTTTCCAAACGATCCACTAGCATAAGCAACACAACACAGTTGAAGGGTGAAGAACATGAAGAAAATGATCTGAGTTTCCCAAGTGCTGATTTTCGAGAAAGTAAAGGATCTTCAGCTCAAATAAATATGGAGTTTGCATCAAAGACTGTGTCAAGCTCACACATGATTTCAGCTTCTGAAAAGCTAAGAAACATCCCCAAAGATAAAGATGACTCTCTTGCCAGACTGCTGTCTGAAAGAGAGAGGACCAAGACAGAAGAAAGAAAATCAGTTCCTAACTTTGATACAGACAACAATGAAAAAAGCTTTAAGACAAGTGGTTCCCACAGACATTCAGGGTCTGGAAGAGAAAAGAGAGAAAGGTCCCTCAAGAAAAATGAGAGTTGGTTTTCAGGCCACAGGTAAGAATATCTGTAAGAATCTTATACTAAAATGTTCAGAAGATCTGATGAAGGATATCTGATTGAGATATACCTTGTGATTTCATTGATGGGGATTAGATGGAACAGGTGAAGATACTAAAGGTCAAAGAAGTTTTAAGATTTAACTTCCTAACTTTTGACATCCCAAGCTACTCCTTTCTTGATCAGTGGAGGTACCCTGGAGATGCTTTTTCCTCCTCAAAAGGGAGCTGGTTACTACTTCAGATTTAAGTCCACTTAGGCATCTAGGCAGAACAGGTGACTCGAACCCACTGAGGTCATCTGCAGTGTTCTCTGGAGACAATTCTTGCTTTTTAGGAAATAGTGTTCATTCCCTCTAAATATTGTAGTAATACATCCTGAAAACCTCAGAGAATAAAATTAAGGAATACCAATCAAGTGCATAGATATGCCCACATGGTTCAGTGCAGTGCTGTGTTGGGAAGCCATTCCCAGACAAGATGGTTTAGCTACCATGTAGAGACACTGCAATGTGTTTTTGAAACTGGATAGCATGTGTCATTGCAGGATTAAGATTAAGCCCATTTAGTGTCCCAAAATACCATGATGCTGAAGCCGCACATCTCCTGTGTCTCCAAGTATTTTCCTCAAAAGTTAGCTCAGAGGGTTTTTTAAATTGTGCTTCATTGCTTCACATTGATATAAAAGGTTTAGAAAAGCCTCCTTCTGTGAACTTCAAATATGTATTTTTGGCTTTTCTCTGTCCTGTACTCTTAACTGATCTGTTTTTTTGATGTTGTTCTTGTTTCTGTGCAGAATTTAAGAAAAAGTGGGAGACAGTGGGATTTTGTTTATTTGGGGGTTACTAAAGTGGCAAGACCCAGACTGCCACATCTCAAAGCTGGCTTTGTAGCGGGGCTGTGACAGGGGTTGGGGTTTGAAATGCTTCAGTCATCCATCAGAGTTTAACCAGTCTGGAGTTCTGAACTGCTGAAGATGATCTAGGTTTGAATAGTGCAGGGCAACTGTGTCCTTTCTTTGAATATATAAAATCTGCATAATAATATCTACTGCCTCATTATCTAATGCTTCTCTTTAGCAGCTCTCAAACAGCTTCAAGCAGGGGGTGAGTATCACTCTACCCATACTACAGATGGGAAAACTGAGGCAGGGAAACACACATTCTACAAGGCACACAGCACATCAATAGTGAAGTCACACATAGGGCTCAGGCACCCTCACTGTTGGTGCTGTGGTGTAGTCCCACTGCTAGAGATGTGTGTTATAACTGGTAAAAATATTTTCAAGTTGACATCACCTGCTGCTCCATACACTCAGGCCCCTGTCATTATCCTCTCTGTGGGCCATAAACTAATGTTTCTGGTTTACAAAGTTTAACAGCAGCCAGGTTTGTGGCTTTTAAGTGCTGATAAACCTCATTAATATGCTAAACTGCAACTGCAGATATTTAAAAATTATTATTGCTGTTTTGTTTTCCTATTTGTTTTGTTAAAAATCCCGAGACAGAGGGTGTTGAGGCTGTCTTGATATTATGAGGAAGCAAAAAGATCTCTCCACATTTATGTCAGGGGCTTTGGGAGTTAACAAACTGGGAATGCAAATGGACCTGGAACCAAAAAGCAACTCAAAATAGTCACCAGCATTATGCAGTTAGTTACCTGCATTAGCTGATCTGTGAAAGATTATTAACAGGCTAAAAAGCCTTCAAATCCCCATGAGGTCAGTTCTCAGTGTTAATTGAGGTAGGGAATACAGTTTCAGTGGGATTTTGAAAGTTCCTCAACAAAGCTGGGAAAGTGCATTTCTGATATTTGATAATCGATTAATAAACAGTACATTATTTATGAGTGTCAAAGGTGTATCTGACAGGATGAAATAAAACTCTCTGACTGCAGTTGGACGTGCTGACACTTCCTAACCTTATGCAGTAGATGCGTGTGAGCATGAAAGGAGAAGCTGGATGAAAGGAGACTGCCCCAATGCACCATTTTGGGCAGAGTTCTTAGTGGGGTGCTGTGTGTGCTCCATTGCTGTAATAAGTCACTTAAAATAATTTCCTTCCTTCAGGGGACTGGTTTGGTTTCAGCAAGGACAGGAGAGGGAGCTATTTCCTAAGCATTGTCCATGTAATCTGTTCCTAAAGCAAAACATTCCTGCCAGATGATTTCAGTTAAAACTAGTAGAGCATTTGAATTCATGCTGATCTCTGAGCTCCTGAAAACTCTTACTGAACTCAGCAGGACCGATGATATTCCTGAAGTTAAGTGGAAGTAACAGGGACTGGAAGTAAGATTCCAAATACACATCAAGCATTACAATGTAAGGGCTGGCTCGTGCAAGACTTCTATCCCTTTGGCCAAATCCTGCAGTGTTTGAGAGCCTTTCAGGATTTGGCCAGAGTGCTGGAGCATTTTGAGGCATGAAAAATTACAATGTAGGAGCGGATACTTGTCTGGATCTTCTTCCATTCTCTGTTACTGCTACCTGACACCTCTGAAATAAATGCTAGCCTAAGTATTTAGATGAGTAGCTGAAAATCTATATACACTTAACCACAGCTAGTGCATTCACAGGCATCTGCAATTCTGATTTTTTTTTTCCATAGAAAACGAAAGACCTTTTCCTTCCATTCTCTGTAGTTTTTCATTTTCTCACAGTTGCATACAGGCTGCAGGCATCCCTTGTCTACAGATAAGAAAAAAATAAACCAAAACCAATGCCATGCTTCAAAAGACAAGTTGAATGTTATCAAATAAACTCTTAAAAACTTGCCAGATATGCCTGGCTATAAAAATATCCTGGAGAAGTACAGATCCACAATATTTTGACTCACACATTTTAATGAAGTGATTGTCCTTTTTTTCATCAATGATCTAATTCTTAGATAGTGTGTGAAGTGTGTGCAGTGGAGTAACTGTTGAGAGGCCAGTTTTGTGGCTTAATGGTTGAATCTTATAGTATCAACATGAGGTTAGACCTCTGAGTACCATATTTCACATAAAAGCTTGTTCTCATTAAGAATTGGAGGTTCTGTCTTTGTTCAGATAAAATTGGAGGGGGAGTGTTTACAAGGGCATATAATGATAGGACAAGGGGTAATGGCTCTAAACTGAGACAAAATAGATTTAGGTAAGATATTAGGAAGAAATTGTTCCCTGTGAGGGTGGTGAGGTCTTGGCACAGGTTGCCCAAAGAAGCTGTGGCTGCCCCTGGATCTGTGGCAGGGTTCAAGGCCAGGTTGGATGGGGCTTTGGGCACCCTAGGCCAGTGGAGGCTGTCCCTGCCCATGTCAGAGGGTGGAACTAGTTGGGCTTTAAGGTCCCTCCCATCTCAAACTAATCAGTGGTTCTATGATTCATTTTTCTATCCTGACTGGGGAGGCATTTGGATTTCTGTGATCACCCAAATTAAGTGCTTACCTGCAGAGAATCATAGAATATGTTGGGTTGGAAGGGACCTTTAAAGGTCAGCTAGTTCAACCCCCTGCAGTAAGCAGGGGTATCTTCTCAAGTTGCTCAGAGCCCCATCAAGCCTGACCTTGAAGATCTCCAGGGATGGGGCCTCCACCACCTCTCTGGGCAACCTGTGCCAGTGATCTACCACCCTCATTTTGAAGAACTTTTTCCTAATATCCAAGGTAAATCTCCCCTTTTCTAGTTTAAAACCATTACCCCTTCTCCTATTGCTCCATGCCCTCGTGAACAGTTCTTCCCCATCTTGCTTATAGGCACCTTTCAGGTACTGGAAGGCCGCTATATGGTCCCCCCAGAATCTTCTCTTCTCAGAAGAGGGCTCTGTAATTTAAGAGTAAGCACTGTTTTCCATAATGGCAGATCAACACAGCCACCACAGCTAGGAAAAAACCCAAACCCAAATGAATTTACTTTCATTGCTATTGCTGCAATTCCTTGTTTCTTTTTAGGAAAATGGAATCAAGATTTTAGTGAATCAATGAATTGGAGACTAATGATACAGATTTAGTCTTTGCTTGTTTATTGAACTGCTACTGTTGAGAGCATCTGCTTTCAAATTTGCGTAACTAGTGATGACTTAAATCTGCAATGCTTAACTGCAGTTATTACTTAGTTGCTCATAATTGTAAACAAATACTGACTTTTAATACAAAACCACTTATTTTTTCAGTATACTCTGGACTTAGTGTTGATCCCCTTGCAGACATACTGTCATTACATAATGAGTTCACTGCATGCCTTTAATCACAGAAAGATAGAGATGAAGAACAATGTGTTTACTGGCATCTTCGTTTATCTACATTGTAACCTGGCAATATGATGTCTGAATTTTTCCTTAGAAAAAGTAGCATAATGATCTCAAAGAATTGGAACAAAAGGATTAATTTCCCAGTTGTATTACAGGGGAACAGAGATTTTTGTTCTCTTGGGGTAATGGTAGTCATATTACATTATTTTCCATGTCAGTAGGTGTTCCATAAAAAAAGAATAATATTCCTTTAATTAATCCAGAAGAAAAGGATTATATATATAGGTGGCAGCAAATCTTCATGTATCCTCAGCTGTAAGCGAACAGCAGCTAATTAATTTCTCAATTCATAGAATCATAGAATACCAGGCTGGAAGGAACCTCAAGTTTAATCCAGTCCAAACTTTCTTGGCAAAAGCTCCACCTAGACAAAAGGGTTGTCTAGACAAGATGGCCCAGCACTTTGTCCAGCTGAGTCTTAAAGGGTTCAATGTCAGGGAATCCACCGCTTCCCTGGGGAGATAATTTCAATGGCTGATTGTTCTCATTGTGAAAATTTTTTCCTCTTGTATCCAATTGGAATCTCCCCAGGAGTAACTTGCACCCATTACCCCTCTTCTCTCCGATGTGACTCCCTGTAGAAAGGGAGCCTCTGTTTTCTTTGTAGCCACCCTTTAAGTACTGGAACATGGTGATGAGATCTCCCCTTCTCCAGGCTGAACAAACATGGTTCTCTCAGCCTTTCCTTACCTGGCAGGCCTCCCAGTGCTTTGATCATCTTCATGTCCCTTCTCTGTACCCTTTCCAACCTGTCCAAATCTTTTTTGCATGGTGGGGGACCAGAACTGAATCCAGGTGTGGCCTGGATTCAAGCACTGAGTAGGATGGGATAATGGCTTCTTTATCTTTGCTGCCCTTGCTATACAACCTAGCATCCTATTGGCTTTTTTTGCTTCTGCAGTACACTATTTGCTCATATTGAGCTTGTCCATCAGGACCCCCAGGTCTCTTTCCACAGAGATGCTCTCCAGCCAGGTGGATCCCAGCCTGTGCTACACTCCTGGATTATGTTTTCCCAGGTGCGAGACCTTAAACGTGTCTTCAACTTTGCAAAGTTCTTGTTAGCCCACTCTTCCAAGCTATCCAGGTCTTCCTGCAGGGTGGCTCCCCCTTCCACAGTGACCACTTTCCCAATTAGTTTGGTATCGTCAGCAAACTTTATCAGGGTGTACTTGATCCCATCATGAAGAATCACTACTAAAATGAACTTTCTATTGCTTTTCCAGAAAATCCATGGAGGATAATGAGTAATTTGGGAGGGCTCATAGTTATAGAAGGTCAAGATTTCCCCATGTTTTACAGCTTGAGCAAACACAATTAGGGAAAGGCAAGCAAACCCACTTCACAGCAGTTGAGAAACAGTTCTCTTGTCTTGCTATTGAGACATACTACAGTTGTTAATGCAGCTTCTGAAGTTGAAGTGGTCTCCTAATTTTCCATGCCCCTTAACTCTATTGATGTGAAGTGTGGTAGTGAGGTAGAATAGTTTTTAAATGAGTAATTCAGAGCTGGCCAGCTGCATTCTGACTAGGCACTTCTACAGTGTAGTGGAACCACACAATCCTGAGTTAGATGGGCAGATATCAGTTTCACTTCTTGAAGTTAAGGACAATGTATTGTGATGTTTGTGCTTCTAGTTTTCATGCCTAAAGACAACCACCCTCTCTACCACAATTCTAAAGAAATACAGCATAGAAACTAGAAGCAGAGCAATGAAAGAAGAACAAAAGAAAACAAAACAAAGACCCAAGGGAACTAAAGGATTTAGCAATCAGGACCTGAAGTTAAGGATATGTTGCTGGTTTCTCAGAAACTAAAAGGGAATGGCTATCAGAAGGGAAAAAAGAGATGGGAATAACATTACATCAGAACAAAAATTCCCTCCTGCCTTTAGTGAGGAAAAGGCTATAGCAGTGGACCCCGTTGTCCAAAGGCAGAGATCTACAATACAGTTTCAGGAGCAAGGAAGGTAATTGATTCTCCAATCATCCTTTCATTGTGAACAATCACACTACTTACCCGGTTCTTCTAATTGCATCTGCCATACCCTCCTTTGCCTTGCCATCAGTCTTGGCTGCAAACTGAATGTGAGCTAGTGGTTTCCTTTCATAAGTCTGCCAGTACAGATGGATATTTCAGGCAGTAGGGTCTGGTTTATGACTGTGTAGCTTGGCTTCAGATGCCTTTTCCAAATAAACCTAACCATCTCTGGTGCACTTCATCCCTACCACCAGGCAAGCAAATACCAGTGAGTTCAGAGCCAGAATTTCTCTTCCTGCTATAGTCCTCAAATGAGTTTGCTTTAGCTGGGCACTCTTTAGTGGTTCCCAAAATATCCCTCATTATTTTGTTATAAGCCTTTTTCTAGCGGTGCTCTGCATTCTAACACAAGTAGGGTGGGGTTAGTGAATTGCCATAGATACCAAGTTCCTTAGTGGAACATTACTCATATTTCATAGAATCTTAGAAATTACAGATGGAAAAGACTTTTTAAGGTCATTTGTTTCTATGGCAGATTATTCATTACTGTATATATATATTTGCTGTAATACTTTTTTCCAGGGGGTTGTCTAGTCCAGCCTTAAATGACTCAAGTGACACCTCTCCCCTGAGAATATATTCCAGTGTCTAGCAGTCCTTAGTGTGAGGAATTTTTGCCTTATATTCACCTTGCCTTTGCTTTTTTTTCTGCTCTGTTATGCATAGCTGAAGTTGATTTTTGACTGATCTTTCTGTTCCTTGCTACATAGCTTGCCTCTATTAAACTGCTTCTAAATATTTTTCATTCTTCATTAGGCTTTTTTTTGTTGTTGTTTTTGTTTAAAGCTTGTATTGTCTGCTTGTATTTTTATCTTTCCTGCTCTGAAATTTTGCTGGTTTTATGTTAGGTTTTGTCAATTTGTCTTACATTTCTTCTGTGTATTCAAGGACTGCTTTAAATTTGTCATGCTGGGACTATCACTAATACAGGGTAAGAACAATCACTTGCTGCTCATGGCATGATTCCCTGCACTGTAAAATCACATTAGCACATTTGTCAGTGCAGTTTATCGCAGCCATATACCTTCTTGCTTTCAGTTTCAAACACACTGAATGCAAAATGTCTCCTTGGTGGTTTAGGCTGTTTTCCTTCAAAATGGCCTTTATAGTATAATACTGAAGTCGGTCTAATCTTCTGTGGTAAGGCAGTACGTGTTCCTATATAAAATGTACCTCCCTTCATCTCCATGCATTTCTACATTAAGACTCAAGGAATGAATAGCTTGGCTTTGCTTTGGCACCCTGAATGGAGACAAGTACAGGTGAACCCATTGTGTTACTGAAAATTCTCACCTTTTCCTTTTCATATGTTCCAACAAAAAGTCCCTGAAATTCCTTTTAATGGACCTAGGAGATCCTCAGAGGAAAACAAAATACTAATTATCTTTGAAGAAATCTCTTAAATCCTTTAAAATTATATGCAGGGGTTTTTGTGTTCTTTTAGATATCTGAGACTTTCAAAATAATATTTTGAAAGTGTTATGATCCTTAAAAGATTAATATTCAGACTCTCTGTAATTGACAGGAATAAATTAACTTATTTTCTGTGTGAAGACCAAACCTATACCTGTCCATAATGTGTGGTTATATGCTTTGAACTGCCAAGATCCTTTCGCACATTTTTATCCTGAATCACATCTGGCCACAAGCTGTGCTGATTTACATTAGAACATTGGCAGTGTATGTTGGCTATGAGTTTCTGAGCAAGTCCAGAGCAGGATTTGATGTTCCCTCTTTCAGCATAAGCCACAAAACAGAACATAAGAAATCCAGGAGGTTTCTGGCCTGCACTGGGGGTACCTTCCTGATACAGGTGATTGAGGAATTTTTTTCCTGTGTGGATGGAAATGCTGGAATAGGTTTCTTAGGGAGCCTGTGGTGTCTCCATCCTTGGAGATACATGAAACATGACTAGACGTGGCCTTGAGCAACTTGCTGTGGTTTGATCTGCTCTGAGCATAGGTTTGGATTAGGTAAGCTCCAGAGGTCTGTCCCTCCCAACCTCAGCTATTCTGTGATTCTGAACTCATGACAGAAAGCTGAAGCTGCCATCCTCTTTTAAATATGGGTTATCACTGAAACAGGAAAACACAGTGCCAAAAGAACGTTAATATAGGAATGCCAGATTTCATAAAGAATGCTAATTAACATTCCAGTTTTATTTCTATTTTTAAAATAAAATTGAATCTCCAACTCAAACAAAAAATAGTTCCAGCAAAGTTATGTACTGTACATTATTTACCCAACAGTTATGATTGTCTTTTCTACTGTGAATTTTGATGTAAAAATAGTTTTTCTAGGAGTAGTGAATTCTGTACTGTTTGCCCAGTAGGCTGTAATATTTCAGTTTTATGTACAAAATCGGTGTGTCAAATGAGATTGCTTTGTCTAAAATAATATCTGTCATTTTGGTAAGTAATAAAGTTTTGATCCTGGGAGGTGTTCAGCAGTTCCTCTAAGTACTTATCTCCTTGATAGCCTATTCTGTGAAATGAGGTCTGAGCTCAGATGGCCATACGATTATAAACTAGACCCTGTTCAAAATCAGTCAGCAAACACCAATTGATTTTAGGATATGCCAGCATACTCCGTGACATGCAGTGTGTATGAGCAATGTCTGAGGAATTCATTCATTTCTTTCCCACTACAAGAGGAAAAGGATGTGTTGGGCAATGGTGGCATTTCTAGGAACTAGTTTAGTCAGAGTGCAACATTTCAGATAAAAGGATGGAAAGGAATGCAGAGCTGGAGCAGCCCCCAAGAGTAAATCACCTTTGCGTGTTTCCCTCCATCTCCGTCTGTTTGCGATCTGTGTATAGCACCAGGCATTGTCCTTAAGCCACACAAAGAAGCCCATGGCGTCATCTCAAGCATTCGTCAGTGCTCCAGTGTGGCTTTGTAAGGAGGAAGCACAGTAAGAATAGTGCAGTTGGCACCTTCCCTGAGAGACTAACCAAACCCTCCTGGAGTGTGCTCAGCTGCCAGCCAGGGAATAGGTACTTGATTTTTGCAATTGGCATACAGAAGAATGGCTGTCAAACAAAACGGGGACATCTTTGGGAAATACAGATGCAACGAGCCCATATACAAAAAGAGAGAGATTGTAGTTGCCAAATTACTCAGTAGTGAAAACCTTCAAGTATCTGGAGTTGCATAACACCTTTTATAACATAATGCTTGGACCGGAAAAAATCTAAAATAAAAGCAACTATTGTGACTTTTGTTTTGTGCCAATGGATTTATGGCATTAGAGCCTTTGACATAACATCTGTGTGTGCTGCCATTTGCCCTTTTAGTATTTTTCCAGCACTCCATAGGAAGAAGCACTTTGCAATTACTGGAAATGGCAAATGGCTGCTCTATCATTTCTTTATTTTTGGAAAGGATGTAAAACTGGAAATGTCCAGTTCATTGCCTAAAATACTTTCAGTCAATTCAGAATTTGCCTTGTTTAGGCAAACTTAGAAGAACTCCAGATTTTCTCAAATGTAAAGCAAGTATACATTCAGTCCTGCTGGTAGAGCTTCACACCACTTGTGTTTCTACACACAAGCATGGAGGGGAGAACAGTAAGAAGAAGCATAAGAACTGCCTGCTCCTTAAAAACACTTAGTTATCTGTGGGTAGGCCAAGGAATTTTTGTCCCCCTGTGTGTTACTCTCCCTAAGATTACTTTACCAGGAGGTAAAATGTCTCTTTACTACATGTACTCACTAATAGACCATTACCTCTCTTCACCTTTTCTTATAATAAAATAAGAGATCTACCCCACTCCTCAGGATAAGCTTTTGTCTTCAAATTTAACACTTGATATTATCTTTGAGGGAGATAATTTATTTTGCTAAAATCTGTCAGGTTGCAGTGGTTTGGACTGTTAAAAATCTGAGGTGTCTGACAGGAAATGTAAGGCCATGGAAGTTCCACATCCATAAAAATAAATGGCCTAAAAGTTAAAGGCCAAAACCAGACAGAATGCGTACTTAATGTTTGACAAACAGGATGGAGGCTTGTAGTCACCTCCACTGACGTGAATTGATGGAGTGTTGAAGTTTGGGAATCCCTCTCAATGCTTTATGTGGTGTCTCTTAGCTGGTGTCTTGTAAGCATCTTTATTTAATGGATATTTAACTCCCTGTGTTATTTTACTGGTACTTGTTTATTCTGCTGGCAGCTCTTTTGAGTTGCTGAATGTAATGGTCACTTCACATGTGTAGTACTGTGCTTGAAAATTCAGGTGTGGGGGGGTTGCAGTGAAAAATCTTTGATAGAGTACAATATGAATAAATGAGGGACGTGGTAGCTGCCCCCTCCCTGAAGGTGTTCAAGGCTGGGTTGTACAGGGCCTTGAGCAGCCTGTTCTAGTGAGAGGTGTCCCTGCCCATGGCAGGGGGGTTGGGACTTGATGATCTTCAAGGTCACTTCCATCCCATTCAGTGATTCTATTATTATAGTAGATCTTGTTTTATAGCTGGAGATAAATATTGAGTGTCTATGAGAGAGCATTCTGTTCAGGTGAGCCCAACTCAACATGGAGTTCAAACCATCCTGTAGCTCAACCCATCATTATCATCATATGTTTTTCATATAGGAACTTTCCCAGTAAAGATGTAGCTTTCTTCTAAATTGTCAATAAAGTTATGAAAAGTTAATAGGACACAAGCAGATTTGTGTGTGAGCTTACTAGAAATGGCCTCTTCAATTACAGGGTTTTTTTAAATTTACCTTTTTTATATGTGTCAATGAGCCATCTGTTCATGAATTAATTTTTCATATTGCTAATGTGCCAATCAAACCAGATGCAGTGCTTAACTAAAAAAGGAAGCTTGGAGAAATTAAGTGTATGGGCTCCATTACCTTTATCAACCAGACTTCCAAGCATGACAGAATTGATACTAAATCATCTTGAGAAGGTTTTTTTCCCATAAAAATGTATTGCCTGGTATTTATTGTGATAATTTCCTTTGCATTGTTGCAATCGCTTTTAATAATTCTGGTTTTATGATTTTGTCCCTAAGTAGTGGCCAGCTGTGTTGCATATAATGGCTGTGTTTACCCATTTGCAATTAGCAACAGAATTAAATTGTTTTCTTACCTACACTCCCAGCTCTTACTCACTATACCAAGAATGTCTTATGTGTCTGAATATTGCTTAACAACACAAGGTCAGAAGATTGTGTTGTGACCTTTAGGCATTCTTCTGACACTAAATTATTATGCAGAAAAGAGAACTGTCCAGAAGAAAATAAGTGAAAAAAAGCTTTACCAACAGTCATCCTAAAGCCACTGATGATCAGTGTTTATTTTTTAACCCCCATTGTTTATTTGACCTGTTGTGTATGGTAATGTAAATAGGAAACAGTGGAATGTACATGCATTATTGTCCTGAAAAGTGCTTTCACTGTGAGTTCAGCTATTCTGTGTAAATTCAGTTTTCTGAGATGCATGAAGATCAGATAGGAATGTTCAAATATTTAGAGAAAGTACTGTATAGTATGTTTATAATGAAACATATTTTCTTCCTGCCCTGTTTTTCTGCCATGACAGACTACTTCCCCCTTCCTAAGTATTCTAACTGTACCGTTTTACGTGTTGAATAAATTTTCCTGGAACAGTAACCATCTGCTGAAATGGAAATTGCCATAAGTGTCCTGACAGTGTTTTGAGAAACACAAGTTCCCCTTAAGGGGCGAACTTACACCTGCAAAAATACCCCACTTAACCAGAAGACATCTTACATCAATCTTTGATGTCAGCACTTTCCTCAACTTGATAGGAATTTCCTTGTGCCTTGAGAATTCAAAGTACTTCGCATCCCAGGCTTGGTTCTTCCTGGAATGGGTGTAGAACCAAAATCTTTCAGACTTTCCAGAAAGCAATACTGTTATAAAAAACTGGCACCAGATGAGCTATAAATGAATTATACCATAGCTGATTTTATTTTCATTCGTACATATTTTCAGATGAAAGGCTGCTGAGGAGAAGTGTTTGTGGCAACAATGAACCAAAGGTGTTAATTTGGTGTGGGCGGTGATCTACATGCCTAACCATGGGCATGGAGTGCTATTTGAGATGCTAAGGTATCCAAGACACCTAATGAAGCTTGGAGATATGATATAGTACCTATAGGAGACCCAGACCCTTCTGAAGCAGCAAATGAGGCCAGATAGGATACTGTAACCTGAACTGTTCCATTCTTAAGTGTTAAGAGCTCTGTTTTTGCAAAACTAGATTGAAATGGGTTGACCTTGGAAGAAACCTATTATTCTCTAGGAAACAAGAGACAATAGCATGTGATGTCAGGCCAAACAAAAATGCGGATTGTAGTTACATTTCAGTGCAGTTAAGTGGCATAAGTGCTTGGCTGAAAAACATTTTATTGTCAAATTCAGTGTCATTAAGACCCTCTCCCTGAGAAGGAGAGATGAAAATACTAGCAGTAATGAGAGAAACCTCAGATGAAATTTAGTATGAGCAAAAAGCAAGGGGAGATCTGATTATATTTTAAAATATGCCCTAGTCGACTATATTAAACTCTGTGTCACATTGGAAGTACTGTTACATTCAATGAGAGCTCAATACTGCTTACACCACTCTACAAATTTGCTCTCAGTCCTCTTATTTATATTGACCTCCTGGGCACCCTATTTATTCTTACCTCAAGTTGCTGATAACATGGGTGATTCATTTCCATTCTACCTTTTCTGAATTGTGGCCATCCACATTTCATTACATAGATCCTCTAACTCATTTATAGAGAAAAAGTGGTGCTTATAGTATCAAAGACTGAGTGAGAGAGGTGCCAAAATGTTTTTGAACTGGAAAAGTCCTGAGTGTGGTATGGCTGTGTTGTGTTTTTATTAATTTCTCAAACACACTGAAAAAGGAAATTAAGTTAATGGAAAGTATGTGATATGACAGCAGTTGTTGCTATAATAATATCGTGCATACAAAGAATGTTGCTGAGGAAATGATTCCATACTATTTTTGAAAGGACTGTCAGTGCAATACCTTTTTTTCCAAAGCAAAGACCAATGTTGCAGTATACTTCTTCCAATTAAAATTAAAAAATAAAATAAAAAAACCCCCATCTTTTTGCAGTAGTTATTTGAAACTTTTCCTTGGTTCTGAACTCATTTTGGTACGAATTCAACAGGAAGAATAAATCCATCTCATCTCCAGAATATCCTACTTCAGTTCTGACTTCACAGCCAAGTTTAAGTGCTTTGTCCTTTTAGTAGTTGTTTGTATCAATCTTTAACCTGTTATTTATGTAATATGAAATTAAATTACAAGGGCAGTTGAGGAACTGCTACCTATTCGACAATTAAAACATTATCCTGGTAAAAGAAGCCAGTATAATACTTATTCTCAAATATTATTTGGGTATTTAAGCAGTTTAATAACTGACTTCATCCTGGTCCCCATCAGGGATGTAAATTTTCATTTATGTCCTGATTCTTCAAACTCAGAGGATCACGTATACATGAATTTCCACTCTTGAAATTCAGGAGAGTATAAAATCTGCCCCTGTTATATGAGCTTACAGGACCTGACA
>VZTU01004601.1:0-22979 GCA_013400835.1 Zapornia atra | reverse complement strand
TGAAAGGAAACAGGACTGAAATCCTGAATCAATTGCAGTGTGTTGCTCTGTGCTGGCTGCTTTTACATTGGAACTCCTGAAGCTCAGCATTCCTTCACTGAAAATGTTTTTGCTTTAATAATAAACCATTTATTTCTATATATAAAAAATGTTAATGAGACTTTGTATAGAACATTTTAAAACCTAAAAGTAAAAGCCATTTAATATGTTTTTTATCTGCCTGCATCTGTTAATATCTCTCTCCACATATACATACCTCCCCCCCTTTTATCTTTGTGTGGGCATACTCCTTATTTCTTCTTGTTTATGCAAACAAGTTTTCTCATTAGAAGTGAGCACTTTGTCATTCATTTTTTGATTAATTTTCATGTAGGAAGTCTCCAACATCCTCTTGCTATAAAGAAGACCAGATGAAGGATGTCCTAGAATTAGGTAAGCTATGTCAAGTTTCAGTTTGCCATCATATTCTTCAGACCAGCTGTAACCAAGTACACGTGAGTAGCTGCTTCTGTAACTCTTCATTGAGTCAGAGTAATTGCATTTGCTTTTAACTTCTTCATTAAGGCTGCATGCAGAAGTCATTAAGAAGTAGTCAAACAGTGGCTCATGCATTTTTTATCTGTTAAAACTATATTTTCTTTTTTATAAAGATGGATGACAAGAAAGTGTTAATTGTCATATTGATGACCCCCTGGCATTGAGCCTGCTGGAGGTAACAATTTTTTTCATCCAACACATTATATATATTTTTTTTCTTTCAGTTGATGTTGAGGATGACGAAACGACTGGAGAAGTTGGTAAAAACCCACATCTTTCAACACTCTACACACTTCAAATAGTATCAAAGGCAATTGATATTTCTCTTGCAAAAGTAAGACTAACTATGATGGTAAATATAAATAAATGTATGAGAATGTTGTTTCATTTAAGTAATCCAGAGCTGCCATGGATTTCTCTGTGTTGCATGTTTTTAATTTAACATGGGCTGTATTCATTCCCAAGTATATTCCTTACTTGGTATTAATGGGAAAATGTAATGTAGGGATGCCTGTCCAGAGTTCAGAAAAACACAAGACCACACCAGAATGCATTAGCTCGTGTGCAGCGCAGATAATACCTTTAATTAATAAAGCTTGTATTATTGCAATAACATCTCTAGTCAGTTATTCGTGTACTTATTCTCCGGTCTATTTGGGCAGCCTGGTCTAGTGGAGGGTGTCCCAGCCCATGGCAAGGGGATTGGAACTAGATGATCTTTGAGGTCTCTTCCAACCCAAAGCATTCTATGATTCTGTGTGGGTCCTTTAAATCGACAGTAGTTCAGAACAAGTTTATTGTTCCCCTATCACTGTTTTGCTTATCTTCCTTATTTTTAACAGGTATGGAACCATTAAGTACTTTTAATATTTTCCTTCCCATTCAGACAGAGTGAAAAAACCACCAAATATAATGCAAGTGTCTTTGAATTGCATTTCTAGATCAAAGAGGTCTGGGTAGCTATACACTGAGCAGTCTGCTCTTATTTACTCAGCTTTACTTTAGGGATGAATACGAATGCAATTTTTCCAGTTCAGCTGTTCCTGAAAAGTTGTGGTCTGGATCTGCAGTTATTTGGGACCAAGATCTGGATGTGTCATATACTGATAGGCCATTTGACATACATCAGTCAAACCCTTGAGTAATATTTATCCCATACCAGCAACTTTGATCAGCAAAACAGTCTGCTTTTTCTCCATACTGTATCCAGCTCCCTAATGAAGTTGCTTAGCAACTACAATTAGTAAGCGTTGCTCTTCTAGATGTTAAATTCAAGGCAATATTCTGTAAAGCTTTCGTGGGAAAGTGTGCCCCAGACAGTCTGCATCAACAGTTTCCTATGCTGAGAAGCACACAGCAATATGAGTTGAAGGGATATTGCAGGAAAAGGAAAAAATTGCTCCTTTTCATTTGTGTGTTGCTATTTATGGCATGTGTAAAACAGAAAAGGGTGGTTATAGTGAGTTAGTCATTACCCTTCCCCATTCTTCCTTTCTTTTCTCCATGTTGCTGCAAGAAAATGTACCTGTGTTTTGGATTTGTTTTTAAAATGACAACATTTTTCTTTCTTCTTTTTCAACAGGAATTAAAAAATCTTTTATTTGGCTCTAGTCTTTGTTGCTTCAGTGAAGAATGGAAAATACAGAGTTTTACATTTAATAGCATACCACAGCTAAAATATGGCATTGTGCAAAAAAAGGTACCATGAATGACTTCCTTATAGTGAGCTTGCTTTTTACACTGAGTTTACAAAGGCTGCATGTTTCAATGGAAAATAAAATAAAATGAAATGAAATAAAATACAAAGTCTTCTAAAGAAGACTTCTCTGGCTAGCACTGTATGATGTCACCTTGTCAGGTCTTCTTAGGAGACTTGATGGATAGGATATTTCTGAGGGGAACTTAATGTATTTTCAGAAAGTGTGAGTTTGGGTCTGTGTGATGAGTATTTATTCACAGTGAGGAAGAGAAGCCACTTCAGCTGAAAGGTAGTGGTGGTAAAAAAATAGAAGGGCATAAATCTATGCTATCAGTGCACCAGGTCTCTTAAGAGATCTGAGGACTTCAGCAAAGTCTAGGGAAGGAGTAGACTCCTCTACAAAACACTCAACAAGCTTCTGCACTGCTGTAGAAAATCTTAATCTGTCTGGAGAGAAATAGACCACTACATACTATATAGAAATGAGAGGAAGAGAGGCCTTGGAGGAAGGACACTGGCTAATAAACATGTCATTAAGATATTTAATTAACTTGTCTCGTCTAGTTAAATATTTCATTAGGCTGATGATCTGAGAAGAAAACTGCTTATTGCTTAAAAAAACCTAGCTGAAAAAAACATATTAAGTATTAATTTAAAGTCCAAAAGGAACCATGGCAGTAATGTTCACTGGTCCACATTAAATGCTACTTTGGTGTTTTTAGACCCTGGTGCTAGAGGAACGATGTCTCATCATTTGGAATGGTAAACCAGAGTCTTTTGCTTAATGTGTTTATTTCAGATAGTTAATATATTCCTCCTCACTTCCAAACTTCATTTCAGCTGAACAATTGTTTGATTCTCTCCTACATTAAGTTTCTGTGGTGCTATAAGAAGATATTTAGCATGGTTCCTAGAGGCTTTCTCTAGTGGACTGAAATAAACCTTGTTTTTTTCCTTAATATATTTCAGACAATTCTTTCATTAGTTATGTAAGTAATTACAGAGAGGTAGTGTGTGTGTAAAATAAATGACAAAATGGGAGGTATCGATATCTAAGCTATTTTCTGATTACAGGACCTTTATTTTCTAGGTTGCGTACTCTAACTAGTCCATGCACCTGGAGGTCCCTAGGACAACCTGAGAATTAAACTGATCACTTTGATCTCATTGGTAGTGTGCTGGCTGCACTTTTCATTCTCCTTCAGGGTTTTGAGAGGAGTTTGACAGATCCTAAGCTGATAAATCAGGGGAAATCAGGGGTGCAACTATAGCATATGACAGCAGTGTGATCCTGGAGTAATCTCATGCTATGGAGAGCGACAGCAGCGTAGACTTTGGCATGGGTTCAAATCAGAATGCAGGCTCTCCAGAAAACCTACTGGGTGGCCCATGCTTTCTTACTCTCAGTTTTTTTCTTTATCTGGATAGACAAAGCTAGCATTGATACACCAGCCTATTTAGGATGTTAGTTTAGGGTGGACCTGTGTAAAAGTAATGGACTTCCTGACATTAAGAAGGAACCTGTTTCTGAGAACATCACCATGTGCTGGCAGACACATGGGATGGCATCTGTGCAATTTAATATTCTAAATCCTCTGTTAAATTGCAGTAATTCCCACTGCTACCAATGTGATACGTGGTATTGTGGCATTTGTGATGTTAGTCTTGTGGCCTGCATAACCTGCTCTGTTCATGAATTGATGTTCCAGATGATGGCTTTTCTCTGTCTCCTCAACAAACTACTTGGGTAAATAAAATTATAAGAGGCACCTGGGAGAGAATTGAGTGACAAGGGAAGGAGAGTTATGCCGATACCCTTTCCTTCTCAGGACAGCTTGTGCAGTTGCCTCTGCCATATAGTTAACTGACAGGAAACAGTCCTTGTCATGCAATGGGATCAGGTGGGCTAGATGGCAGGGAATAAGCAAGGAGAAAGAAATACATTGCTACCCCATCCTGAAGTCTTTCAAACAGTTATGAATCTCTTTTCCATAAAATTTGAAGTTAATTGTGACTTTTTTCCCAACATGAATCAGTTGAAAGGTTCAATCTTCCTTCATTTTCTTTTTCTTCCCCAGTGACACAGCTGCCTGGTGCAGAGGGCTATACATAAAATGGAAATATTTGTTTAGTGATGTAATTGGGAAGTTGAGGGGAGGCATAGTGCACAGCAGAGGTAAAAGAGCAAGGCTTATTTTCACCCTTTGGAAAAGTCAGCTTTGATTTCTCTCTGGAAGTTTAGGTAGGCTCTGGCTCAATGGGGATCAGGAGATTTTTCATTTGTTTGTATAATCACTGAACAGATTTTAAAAAAGCTTTCCTTGACATTATAGATGTCTAGGCATTGTTATGGAAAAAAAAAGGTGGTAAACACAATGTGAGTTAGTTCCACTGGTTTTCATTGGCTTGCAAAAAAAAAAGAAAAAAATAGCACGAGAGAGCACTACAAAGTCGTGGATGGAAAGAGGGAAATGAAAGAGTGGCTGAAACCTGAGTGGAAGCACATGGTCTGCAAAAGTTTTCACCAGCCTCAAACAGTGCAAATCGTTTTGCTCATGGAGTGTCCTATTATTCCTCCCAGGGTGGCCCGTGTGGAGTACTAGCTGCAGTCCAAGCTTGTGTCCTACAACAACTTATCTTTGCAGACAATAACAGGGATAAAGACACCCGGTAAGTCAGCAGTTGACATCAGAAATATTTTCCATATGGAATTAATTTTTCTTTACTGCAGCCACTCAGGAACCTTTTGAGTTTGAACTTATCGATCGTCTCTTTGTCTCCGAGAGACAAAGAAAGTAGCATATAATTTACTTGTACTTTCTTCCCTTTCGATTAACTGTAGGGATTTAGAGGTTGGTGTTTTATTTTTGTAACTACTTGCTTGTGATTAATCCAAGAACCTCTAAAATAACCAACAGCTTGAATTGAGGCCAATGAAAATTATTTATCCTTGAGATCCCATGAAGATATGATTTCAAAGAAAATGTAATCAAGGTTTGAAAGACCATGAAATTCATCCAGTTTTTGATACTAAGAATCTCAGTGAGGGTGAAAAATTAAAGCTATAGCTATAATTTATTTTTTTTTTGCTACTGTGCTTGATCTTTCACAGTTAAAATTCTTAATAGAATTTTAATTTAAATTGTGTCTGTATTTTCTACCTAGTTGAAAAGAATATTGTTAAATATCACTAGTATCTAGGAAAACTGCTTGCACTGCTACAGTATTAACATACTTGCCACTTTGCTAAAGGAACAGAGCTTATTCAGTGAAATGCTGGAAAATAATGTCTAAAAAAATTACTTTATTACCAGACTTCTTGTATTTGCCCATTACAAAAGAAGAATTTCACAAAGCTTTCCTGTGCTTTATAGGTAGTTTGTTGAATGGGGGTAAACAGTATTTTACGGGTTAGTTTGTGAGTGATAGACAGACCCCAATTTAGTCAGAAGAAAAGCCTTCATGCTGAAATTTCACTTGGACTTCATTACCTTACAGTGTAAAAAAGTTCATAATGAATTATGTTTTGGCCTTAAATCTCCACTTGTCTGCTTGGAACTGTTTAGGAAAGTGACAGAGTCTCTCTTGATTTTCTTTGGGTTTTTTCCTGACTACAGTTAATGTAAATTCGTTGTTTGGGCTGTTTTCATCAATATTGAAAAGAAACAACCACCTACAGAACATTATAGGCTGCCCAGAGGGGTTGTGGATTCTCTTTCTCTTGAGATATTCAAGACCTGTCTGGACGCCTCCCTGTGCGACCTGTTCTAGGGACCCTGCTTTGGCCGGGGGGTTGGACCCGATGATCTCTGGAGGTCCCTTTCAACCTCTATGATTCGTTGATTCTGTGATCATTATTTGTCTACAGTACCCAGGATGGTAGATGACAGTTAATCAAAGGATTACCAGGCCCTAGGGGCCAGGACGACTAGTGGGTAGGTAGTTGTGATACGAGACACCCAATAAGCTATTAGAAATGTTGAAATCCAGGCTTAGAGTCTAAATACAAACCCAAAAGTTTGACTATTACTACTACTATTATGTCTGTTGCTATCAGCACTGATTGCTTCCAGACCCCAAGAGCAGGGCCAAATAAACAAAATGCTATGAATTCATCAGTTGAAAATTGCTTGTTCCTTGAAGTCACTTAAAGGCAATTAGCAAGGACTGGTAAAGAGATAGGGTCAGTACTACAGTGCATGTAAATTCTACAAGGTTATGAAGTTGAGTTTTCTTTTTTCTTCAGTTCTTTCAGCACATCACATCTGTGTGTAGTTCATATCAAGAGCCTGTTGTTCAGACAAAAAGTGCAAAAATTAGCTAGCAAAACTTCACTATTCTAATGCAGATTATAATGAGAGCAGACTTTTCAAGGCAGAATGAGGCTCTTGTCCACATAAAAGAAAAAAACCCAGAAACTTCCATGCAAGAAAATGAGTATGTATTTAGATTTTATGACCAGGAATCTCCACAGAATTCGCAGAATTATTTCTGGTTGTGAAAACCAAGAATTCGCTTCAACTTGGAGGATAGCCTTTGATGATCTGCTCCTTGGTCTCTTTGAGTCTGAGGTCATCCTTAGTAAAAAAGAGATGTTAACCTTTACCTTTTTCAACATGGTTCAATGGTCATAAATGTCATGAAATTACGTGGCATCCAAATAAGTGGATTGAGGTCAGATTGTTTAAACTGTGTGTCCAAACTTATGTCAGCTACAACCTATACTTGGCAAAATTTGCCTCCCCTATTTTCCCCCTCCTATTATCCATGTGGTTTTAAAAGATTTTGGTTTTACATGTTTTGTATATGAAAAATGCTGCTGAGGTATGCAGAAAGTTGCCAAGGAATTTCAGGTTAGCGGGTGAGCTCTTTGTCTTTATGCACAGAAATGCTAGAAGTCTTCAGGCTCCTAAAAGTGAATAGCAAGATGAACTGTTTTATTCATGAGATAA
Source organism: Zapornia atra (assembly GCA_013400835.1). NCBI lineage: Eukaryota > Metazoa > Chordata > Aves > Gruiformes > Rallidae > Zapornia > Zapornia atra. Next base: position 15,791 of record VZTU01004601.1, on the reverse strand, counting down.
ACATATGTTTCTTATGAAGTGTTTGCTATGGGCAGAAAATCTTAGGTAGAAAGAAAGGGAAGTCTCAGAGCTTGAAATGAGAGGATTAATATTCCTTTGTAATGCTAACCTAAATTTTCAAATTATTAGCCACTTCACAGTAAGTATTTGACTTCAGGCTTCTTCAACAGTCAAGAAATAATTATCATGTATCCTTACTCTGCTGGGTCTGTCAGACACATAAATTAGTTGCTGTGCTTCCCATAAATTTCTGAGCATCTGTATTAGAACACAGGCAGAGATAAGAAAAAGTTGTGATTATATTTTGTTTACTTGAAAACTCTCACCAATTATTCCCATATCTCACATCCTTCAGAGAGGGAAACATTCTCTAAATGAACATTATATTCAAGGCAGACATTGAACTTGAAAGTCTGTTTAATTTTTTGATGTTTCTTGTTTAGTCTTTTGAATTATTAGATCTTTTACTCAAATGCTGGGAACAGGTTTTGACATCATCTCCCATGCTGGTAGCACTCTAAGGCTGATAATATCTGAATTTCAGTGACTGACATTCTTGATGCTACTAGAGAAAATTCCAGTTCTATGCTTCCTAGGAGCATGGATCTGTTGTCTGCTTCTTTAGGCTTACAGATGTTGGGATTTAATCTTAAATTTCCCAGTTTTCCCTTATGTTTCCATTAACCTCCTCATCCTTTATTTCTCCATTCACATCTTGGAAATTAGAACAGCAGGAGGTATTGGAAGACTTAAAAAACACACAGTTTGTAGAAAATGTGTTGAGAGTGTTGCTTACATGTCTGGGATCAACAGAGAACTGTAAACATTCCGTGGTTTTGTACATCATTGTGTAAGTTTGAAGCCAAACATCCAAGCCAAAATATTTCAGAAACAGTGGGTCTCCACAGACCAGTGCTGGGTCAGTTACCATGATGTTTTAGGTCACTACTTTGTCACATACCGTATTAAAAAAATACAAGCACAATGTTTACTGCAGATGGTACTTTAGATAAAGTTTAGCAGTAGGTAAGAATATGATGGTACAGATTTCTTGGCAAGAGTCAAATAATAAAAAAAAAAAGAAAGAAATTAAGTATGAAGGCCTTTATAAACATAAAATTTAATATAGAAACCAATTTTGTTACAAGATATTAAAATGATTTTATTACAGGTTTAAAGATTAATTAGCTTCTCTTGTCCATTATTTACCAATACAGTATGTTCCCTAAAGTATATTTACCTGCTTTTTTGTCCAACCAATTATAAAAATGTATTCTTAAAAAGCATCCACTATTTCTTTTAGAAGATTAGTTTTCAGGATATGATTATAAATATGTATATAATAAATTCTTCTTTGTGGAGACAGAGGGGTGACCTTATTAATGTTTATAAATATGTAAAGGGCGACAGTCACAAGGACAGAGCCAGGCTCTTCTCAGTGATGACCAGTGATAGGACGAGGGGCAACGGGTGCAAGCTGAAGCAGAGGAAGTTCCATGTGAATGTAAGGAGGAACTTTTTCACTGTGAGGGTGATGGAGCCCTGGAACAGGCTGCCCCGAGAGGCTGGGGAGTCTCCTTCTCTGGATACATTCAATCCCCACGTGGATGTGTTCCTGTGTGATTTAGTCTGGGTGATCCTGCTCTGGCAGGGGGGTTGGACTAGATGATCTTTCGAGGTCCCTTCAGCTCCTAATGTGACTCTGTGATTATGTGATCATAGTTTAGTCTTCTCTTGATTTTCGTCCATTGCTCTTAATAACAGTTTTGTTTTCATTGTTCCATATAAATCAGACACCATCTTTCATAGTAACTTTATAGAAGTAGAGATTGTGCATTTCATCTCTTAAATTCACCTGTATTACGAACGTATTCTCACAGAACACACAGACATAGGCTTACAGTTGCCTAACTTAAGCACCCACAACAGCAGTCTAACCATCATTATGAACAACATAAGCTCATCCAGATTCCTCAGATCTAACACACTGCTGTTAACACTTGACCTAGGTGAATTCAATTCCCTCACTTTTCTGTTTTTCTTCTGACTTCAGAAGAGACCTGAGCCCAGTTTGCTTTACTGGCACTCTAAAGTGCTAACTGTTTGAGATACAGATCTTTTCACTGGATCTGATTATCTTCAGTAAGATCCAGGACACCTTCTTAAATGCCTAAAGTGAGATGTAAGGTGGTTCAACTCAACGAATGGTTCTAGAAAGTCTCCATTCCAGTGGTGACATCAGTGGCATCTCCATCCTTTGAGCTCTCTAGGTCCTGAACAGCAGCCTCCATCCTCCTATGGCCTGTTCAGTCCAGTGCTGAGAAGTATTTACACTGCATGCACAGTGAGTGCTCTCATGGCATTTCATTCAGACACTTGTCCTCAGAGGAAGTGCAGTTCAACTGAACCTTTATACGTGGTATGTCTTTTCAGTAACAATGCTGGCTCCCTGTTCAACTCACCGGAGTTGAGTTGGTCACCCAACTTGATTCTTTATTGGCTATAAAAGGAAGAAAGATAGGGACATGATAATTTTCTGTGGCAACTTACCATAGCCTTATTATTAGACGTTATAACACCTAAAAAGGCTTTAAAAATGTTTTTGTTCCTTAATTACAAACCTGCTATGAATCTGTGTATACTGTAATTTGGGCAGTTTGCTCCTCTAATGAGTAAGCTTCCCAATACACATCTTCGTACTTGGTTGTTTCTTGCATTTCTGGCCTGCAGTTGTCTTCAGCCTTCAGAAGTTCACAGGACCAAATGCCTCACCATGGCTATTGCAGACATACTGTGGCGTGCAGGAGGCAATGAAAAAGCAATTGTGGCACTGTAAGTAGGAGACACGGTTTTAGTCATTGTACAATGCTTCTATACTCATGTCTGCTGTATATGTACATAGTTTGCAGAGTGAAAGTTTTGTAAGATATATTTATGCATTTTGCAGTAGGGAGAAATACAAAATGTCATTTCTGCTGTCCCAGTAGCTGGAAGAGAATGGTCAAATTCTTTGAAATCACTGTGAAAATCCTGTGCATTTCACTGGGGCAGGGAGTTCTCCAAAATCTTTATCAAGAGTTATTTTGCCAGGTGCTGCATTTTATTCCAACAATTTTATGTTGCAGGATATTCTCTCTTATGTCTGACATTCATTCCTTTTGCTGTAGCTGCCTGCTAGTTATGTAGTTTAATACTACAATTAGGCTGCTTGTGCAAAAGATGTCTTTTAGATTGCTAGCTTTAGATGTATTGGATCCTACATGATATTTTTAAGTGAGCCAGGTTTGAGAGAATAGGTCATTTCTTTTATTAGATCTACTAAGATAGCTGAAAAATAACAGAGAAGCTTTGAGGCACAGAGGTCCTGCTTCAAACCTGAAATAGAAGCAGAAAATTCAAAGAAATTTCAGATTATATTTTGCATTTTTTAAATATTTATAAAATGTTTCTTCTGTCATGATATTGTTCATGTTGTTCTGCTTGTTTTAATGTCATTGCTCTAATATTCTTTTCCAATAAAAACTGTCATTAACATCTTAAACCTGTACTTAAACTCTTTCTGTATGGAGAAACTTGTCATTCATATCAAACAGACTGAGAGCACAGCACAGCTGATGTATGTGTTTCACTGATAAAAGTTTAATATGCAATATGAAAGTACTATGCAAAAAGTCCTTTTAAAAAATGCTTAAAAATAATCATGTAAACTCTTTGACTATCATTCAGTTCATTTAACATGTTGATTTCTCTTTAATGGCATTTTTTTTCCTTTTGACACGAGCTTTGGTTTTGTCTGAATATCTTCTGCAGGCCATCAGGAAGACAGCAGTTCACTCCCATAGGAAAATACAAGGCAGATGGAATCTTAGAAACTGTAAGTCCCTGTGTAACCCACAGTAACATTCTCCATATATCTCCTTTCTTGCTTTTCTTATTTTAGCACAATGAACCTGATTTCCATTGCTCTCTTACTGCTCATGTCAAATTAGTTAGCTATGATCCAAAAACCAAGAAATAAAATCTTGTAGTCTGGCTGGCTGGAAATAAAATCCTGTAGTCTGTTGCCCCACTGTCTGTGGGCAACTGGACTCTAAAATCCTTTTTGTTCTATGTTTCAATCTTATAAACTGATCTTACCTTTGTTGATATGCAGTAAATGTGAATGAGGATCCTTTCAAGTTGACCAGAATGCCCATAAGCATCAAAAGGCTGTAGTTTCTTCTTTTCTTATAAAGAATTCTCTGCCTTTTTTTTTCCCTCAAGAAGCTCCAAATGGCAAAATACTTTCCAGTTATGCCTTTATTTCCATGTGAAGCTCTCAAATGATTTTGAAAACAGTGATGCTGTAAGCCAGGCTTCAGTGGTTTATGGAAATATTACTGGCCACATAAATGGAGGAATAGATGTCTCAACAACGTTTCAGAACCAGTTTTAGAAGAACTGGAAGTGAAAACCTGCATAAATAGGGTGAATGCAGCAGAGAGTATTGGCTAAAGTATGCTTTTACAAGAGACAAGATAGATTATTTAATTAATACAACAGTTCTGAACAGTGGCTAGTATGTATTATACTGCCTCTGCGGACTGCTTACGAAAGGTCCTGTGGGCGTAGCCACAGTGAAAATGTGATGGAAGGACCATAATCCACACTGCTTGATCTTTCCTCACACAATGTCTGCAAGACCATCTTTTCTGTTAATAGCTGAAGATGGAAAATACACAAGGAATGTTGAAGTAAGGGCCTAGAACTGTGAACTCAACTGCCCTTGGTCATGAGAACATTCCCTGAATGTGATAGGAAATGCTCTGATACATGCCTGCTATAGATTTACACCACATAGGTACAAACTCCAGAGCTATTTTCCTATTCTATGACTTCTACAGCTGCAATATTCCTATGGTTGTTCTAGGAATTGGTTTTCATTGCATAAACAGTGCTTAAAATTGAATTAAACTATCTGTTCAACCAACTTGAAGAGAACGAGCAGCAGTATTTAAAAATTCAGAATGTACAAAGTACTGAGATGCAGTGTTATACAAAGTAACAACAGTAAGAGGTAGAATTTTATTAGATCTTTATTCTTTTGTTCAAATCTTTCCAGTCAGATTTAAAGTCTTGACCACTTTAGTTCAGCATTCAGATTATATAAATGAGTCACTGTTTCAATCACATTTTTCCCCCTTACATTTCTTCCCAGCTAATACTACATAGTGCCACAAGATACGAAGATTTGATTGTATTTCTTCAGCAGAATATTCACCAGGTATGATGAAGGTACTAAATCCACTGTAGTTCAGCTGCCAGTATTTCTGTCTTTATCAGTCTCCTATCAGTCTCATATGTTCAAGGTCAGGTAGAACTGGCCTTGTAGAACTGTTGTGTAGACCCAGGCCTGGAGGTTGGTGGCCTTGCCTGTGGCAGGAGGGTGGAACTCTATGATCCTTGGGGTCCCTTCCAACCCAGACCATTCTATGATTCTATGATGTTTTCTGAACAGTGTTTTGAACAATATATGACAATGTATAGCATTTTAACAAAACAACAAATTAATTTTTAACATAAATAAGAAAAATTCTTTCTGCTTTTAGTTTGATTGGCATTTCTTTAGGATTGGGCAAAAACTGTACACAACAAAGGAAATTAAGAGAGTCCTTTTCTTTTTCAGTTTGAAATTGGTCCCTGTGGGTGCATCCTTCTGACTGTGTCGGTCATCTTATCAAGATCTATCAATCTGTGAGTGTCTTTATATCCCTGTTTCATAAACTACAAAGCAAACAAGCTGTTCAAAGTGAGAAAACAACCATGATGTGCTTAACTGTCTGGCCTTTTCAGTCTATCTTGATGTTTAGTCTGATAAGTATAGGGAGGGTATATAGGTTTACACACCTAATCTTGACTTTTTTTGTGGTATACACACCATTTTCTGTGTGTGTGTGTGTGTGTGTGTGTATGCTGTTAAAATGGCAGTGATCTGCCCACGATATCTGATATAAATAACTCTATCTAAACATTAGGCGTCATGTCTAAGGTAGTTATTTGTGCTCCCTATCTTTACAGTTGAAAGTAAGCCTTGTTTAGAGGGTTATTAATTTCACATACTCTACATATCTTTGGTAGGGATGAACGACTTGCTTGTGACGTCAAATCTCTGCATCAGTGATAAAGATCAAGAAAAGCTGGTATAAAATGGATTAGACAGCTAATTTTTAGATGGCTATAAGTTAACTATGAAACATTTGGGCTCAGGTTGTTGGTGTAATAAGGATGTTAAGCTCTAAGAGGTGGTCATTATAGTCTCTTTTAAAAATTCATTGAGACTTGCCCAAGCACAGTTGCATTTAGTTGTGGTTTTATACAGATTAAACGTATTTCTGTGGTGTGGTGAATATCAGCATGAGTCAGAATATAAAAGCTTGCTTCATTTTGTCAAATTCCACTTCTGTAAAAATCTCCCAGAGTAATCTGCAAGTGAAAAGAACTGTTCCCTGACAACTTGCAATAACAACTGACATGAAGAAAGTAGCTGAGAGTAGCACAGGCTTGATTTATGTAAGCTTTTGTTTCTTACACCTCTGCATTGTCTTGAAAATAAACAGCAACTTAGTCCAAATTTGTGATATGCATTTAGTTTTTCACCTGCTGAGATTCCTACAAGCATTTACAGATTGTTTTTTTGGTTTTGTTGTCATTTCTCCCTTTCTTTTGTTTACAGTAGTACTACAGGCCATTGCCTTAACTCTTCTTTTGCACTGTAACACAAATGACATGATCACTTAATAGCACTTGTCATTTATCATTTTTCTGAGCTAGTTACAGTAGAGATATCAGTCTCAGCAAAGGTATTTGAGCAAATAATGACATATTTGTCATTTGGTAGGATCACCAAAAGCCACAATATTCCTAAACACTACTGCCTGCATTGCTTCACTTGCTATAAAATGGTAAACATTCTTTAACAACAGAAGTGAGTAGCTTATTTTTCCTATCTCTTCTCAGTTCTTAACAGATGGATTATGACAAGGCCAATCAGTCATCTGTGTTTGTATTTGGGGGGAGCTAAGTGTCTAAAGTGAACATAAAAATTCCTTATGGTGCCTATTTGCATTTTTAGGTATCTAAATATTTTTACAATTCTGGTCCACAATGTCAGAATTGTTTATAAAATATAGCTCTGTTTTGAAAAAGATTAATTATTTTTCTCCTAGAACTTCATCTTAAAGTACTGTTACTCTTCTAGCTTGTTCTGTGTAATACATTGCACTGTTATCAACCTTTTCTTTATGAGAAACAGGATTTTTTCTCTGCAATTGGATAGAATAGAAAGTGTTTTCAGGCCTTTGCATAATTTTTTTTTAGAAGTACAAACTAAATTTCATTTATGTAATTTTCAGTAACAGATTTGAATTGCTATGTCATAATACTTCTCTTGGGATATTCCAAATATCAAGACAAATATCTCAGTGCTCATATCATCAAGAAATATGTACCATTTAGTGAGTGTTACAAGCATTATATGTAATTATTTACATAACTGGCATAGTTCTGGTTGAATATTTTAGGTAATGGAGGTTTCATCCAGCAATAGATCTCCCTGGGAATTTTTTTTTGACCCAGTTTTTAAACAGAAAATCAGTGGGTTTAAAAAAAGGAAAAAAAGAGAAAAAGCCCACCAAAACTGCATGGAAGTTTCAATTGTCGTGATTTTTGTGTACATGCACTATCAAAAAACCCTAGTTAAATTAATTTTGGTTGAGAAGTTGGCATCTTTTAGTTTCTCAAATCATGTTGAAATGCTTCTGTTTGGGTCAGTTCTTCACCATGTGCCCACAATGCTGACTTTCTGGGGTCTCTTCAGAAATAACCCTTATAAATAATGGACATTTCTTGTAAGCAAGTTGAAGACAAAGAATGGAATATTCTCGATCATAAAACAGCATTTTGTAAGGTGCAGAGGTATGTCCAATGAAACCAAACCAAGACATTTATGTTTGATTCAATAAGAAGACTGGCTTTTTGATTAATGATCATTGAAATGTTTCTTCTGATCAAAAATATTCTTCCCTGTGTTTTCTGTTACATGGATAATTCCAGAGTTTATTGAAGCTTTCACTTCAGGATATAAATAGAAGATAATAATAATACCTTATTTAATATGGTGGGGAAGCATTAAAGTTAACTTACAAGTTAAAAGGTAGGGCACTGTATGCTGAAGTTGATTAATTGAAGGATAAGTGCCACTGTACCAAGATCTAGAGGTGCAGGATAATGAGACTCATAGGCTTCCTCAGAGCAATCACATCTGTGGGCAGATGCTTCCCATGTCTATAGAGATGGAAAATGGCATGCAATTGTGACCATGCCATGTAACGTGTTGAGAAAAGTGAGGAGAATTGCTGTGGGCAGTGCCTATCTTTTTTTCTTTGATTTTGGAAGGAGAACTACTAGCTAAGACTCTAATTTCTTAGATGTTGGTGATTTTGAGGGTAGCCATCTAGCCCACTTTATTTACTTTCAATGGAAAGTATCTCCATCCTTAGAGGTATTCAAGGTCAGACTTGATGGGGCTCTGAGCAACCCGGTCTAATGAAGATGTCCCTGTTCACTGCAGGAAGATTGGACTGGATGGCCTTAAAGGGTCCCTTCCAACCTAACACATTCTATGATTCTAATGGAGAAAACCAAGCAGCTTTGCCGACAAAAGCAACAGGTACAGCCTGCTCGAGGTGACCCTGCTTTGGCAGGGGGGTTGGACTAGATAATCACCAGAGGTCCTTTCCAACCACTACAATTTTGTGTGAAATATTTGCATCTAGGCTTCCTTTATGCTCAAAAAAGAGGAAAAGATCATGATTCATTTAACTTATTTTGCCTGTCTATCTTATAATAAGGCTCCTCACCATAAGAAAGATATTGAGGTCCTCGAGCGAGTCCAGAGAAGGGCAACCAGGCTGGGGAAGGGGCTGGAGGGCAAATCATATGAGGAGCTGCTCAGGGAGCTGGAGGTGTTCAGCCTGCAGAAGAGGAGGCTGAGGGGAGACCTTATCACCACCTACAGTTACCTGAAGGGAGGTTGTAGAGAGGTGGGTGATGGTCTCTTCAGACAGGTGATAGGAGATAGGAAAAGGGGAAATGTCAAGAAGCTGTGCCAGGGCAGGTTTAGATTGGAGATTAGAAAAAATTTTTTTACTGAAAGAGTTGTCAGGGCCTGGAACAGGCTGCCCAGGGAGGGGGTTGAGTCACCTTCCCTGGATGTGTTTAAACAAAGGGTAGATGAGGTACTTAGGGATATGGTTTAACTTAGGATGGAATTGGTTGGACTTGATGATCTTCAAAGGTCTTTACCAAATTTGTGATTCTGTGAAATCATCTCTTGAAGTGCATATTTATCTCTAAAAAAAAGAAAATCTAAATTACTTATTCATATAGAGACGTACAATTTAAACATCAGGTAGTGAAATTAATTCTGTCTTATAGTGAATGGTCAATAAAATAGAAATTCAGTGTTAATAATGCAAAATGTTATTTGTAATGAAAAAACTGCTGTCAACTATACTTACCTAACAATGAGTGTTAAATAGAGGGAAGGAAATTCTGGTACCGCTCCTAGTAATATAATTTTCTGAACATGTCAGCTCAATTTTCTAAGACAGACAAAAAAGGAATAATGTTTTAGGAGTTATGGTGATAAGAAATGAGAACAGAATAAAAACATGATAATGTCTGTATAAATATACGTTTTTATGTTTTCTTCTTCTATGTAGTTTTGTCACATCAGGTCAGTAGAGACACATTAGAACTAGAACACACTGGAAGACTAAAACAGTTTCCCTTTAGTGTGGACTAGCTACTGTGTGAGGACAGACAGAATTTTTTCCTCTTCAGCATAGAAGGAGAGTAACTTGGATGGTAAAAAAAAATTAGACATCCATGATAAGGTTGTCTAAGGAGTGATTACACATTATTTCTTAGAGTCCTGTTGGGGCTGTCATGGAAATATTCAGGCTTTGGTTTTGGAACAATCCACCGTACTGTTTTTCCACATCATAAATAACTTTCAGTACTGCAAGATAAGGGGGCCAAAAGTATGGAGAGGTTCAAGTAAATTTAGACAAAGTACCGGAGTGTGCATGCTTTGGTGCCTTTAAATCTGCCTGCTTAGATGCAATCTCTATGTGCCCTGTTTTTGTCTTCTGCCTTGATGTTTGCTACTGCTGCTGCTGCTTGGATGATGGGATAAGATGACTTTTGGGCTGATTCCATAATTCTGACATGATTTTTCTTGTAAAAGGAAATTCCAGATTTCATCGAGGTCTATCAGGCAGTTGCTCTAAATCACTGTCAATCTAAGTATTTTTATTTAATGGCAACACATGCCAAGAAACGCAGGGGTTTGGCTGCTTTATAGATTTTGGTAATGAGTTTCTCATACTCCATGCACTAATGATCTTCACTGTTAGAACTGATAACAAATGGCCAAAGAGGAGTGAGAATTCCTGAGGAAGTTGCTGAGAACGTGTTGTTGCTTCTGGTACAGGAAGGAATTCTAGTCACTAACAATTGTAACCTCTTTTTTTTTCTACAACCATGAAAAATTAAAAAATAATGGGTGTATTGTACTAGCTCAAGGGACTAATCTTCCTGAATGTGCAAAATGTGTACTAAAATCTTCATGTTGGTAAGAGCTTCAAGATATTTTCCATGTACCTGGGTGAGAGACTGAGCTTAAAGGTGAGCTGCAAGCCCCGCCGTGGGCATTGGCACTGAGAATGGCACATTGCATGTGGGAAAACTGTGAATATTCAGGAGTGGTTTTACACTAATTCAGTAATGGCAGCTTCAGTAAACCCCACAGCTTTACTGAAGGTAAAACATGTACTGGAACCACAGCACAAGCTTTCTCTGCTAAATGCTGTCTTCCTCACTGTACTTACTCACGCAAAGCCATTGCAATATCAGCGTCTGGCTGATTCTGATCCATTCACGGAAAAATCTTTATATTACACCTTCCTGTGAACATAAGGAAAATTTTTTTCACTGTGAGGCTGACGGAGCACTGGGACAGACTACTCAGAGAGGCTGTGGAGTCTCCTTCTCTGGAGACATTCAAACCCGCTTGGACGTGATCCTGTGTGACCTAATCTGATCCTGCTCTGGCAGGGAGATTGGACTAGATGATCTTTTGAGGTCCTTTCCAACTCCTAACGTTCTGTGATTCTGTGATTCTGTGATACCAATCAGCCATACTGTCTGTTTTCATGACAATATTTTTCTTAATTAGTGCAATAACTATTGCATAAACCCATCATTACTAGAACCTCTAATAGCAAAGGAAATACTGGATGAGAAACTTCTTTGTGGAAAAGCAGTTTATTATGTTTTCAAGCTAGCTGGAGAAAATAAATAGAGGCTCGTCTGAACCACAGATTCATTGTGTTACTTACAAATTTGCTGAACAATAGAACCGAACCACCCGCCTTAGCAATCTCTGTTGTCCACTTAGGGATGCTTTATTTCTTACAGATAGCAGATCACAATGTAATTCTTCAGTCAGCGTTGGTTATATGGGTATCTTTTCTTTTTTTTCTCTGAAATGTTTGTGTAAGAATAAAGGAAACAGTGACTTTATCTGTGAGGGTTAAAAAAAGGAGAGTGAATTTGCAAGCTAAGGGGAGACTTTGTACTTCATTAAGGTTGTCCAGTTATAAACCTAGGAAAATATGCATCATCACCTTTTTTCCTTATTGTGATCCCACAACTCTAGTAACTATCCTTCTGTAGTCTTTAGTGCTCCAGAAAAGTGTACAGTCCAGTTTCCGAATTATTTGTGCTGTTTCCATTCCTGAGTTTGGGAGTTTTGGTTGTTTGGGGGTTTATTTCCCTTTTATGTTTTCTCCCTCCCCCCCAACCCCTCCTGCCCCCAAAAGCCAATGCCTTTTTATTAATTGAAATAAATCATATTTTGGTTCCTTATCAGTCTGGGACTCCTCACACCAAATAAGCCTACCTTTAGTTATTAGTATTTTATGTAGTTTTCCAAAATCTTCTATAAATTAACAATTTTTTACTAAGAGAAATCATATAATTAAAACTATGCTGTTCTGTGCCCTTGAGCACTTATCCTTCATCCCTGTAGTAACATTTTACTGAACTAGGGAAATTAAATTTCCTTAATCTTTTGTTCTAATCAATCCTTGAAAAAAACACACACCAGCATCAAATCATGTTAATATCTGTCCAGTATACCTATTCCAGCTGACAAAATATCCTTCCCATAATAAATGAAGCTGAGCTGAACTTGGCATGGTAGAAGGCAGAGAAGTTTCGACTTGTTTGTACTCAAACAATCTCAAAAAAATATTTAAATTATACCATGTTAGTGGAATTAAGACATTAAAAACAAAACTCTGGAAAGACTACTCAAGAAGACCAGTTTTTATTGAGATATGTAACAGAACATCATCATCATTGTAGTACTCTGCATCAAGCCATTTTTAGTGTGTCCTTTTCTATATCCGTTCTGTAGCCTGGTTTATTGTGAACTAACCCCCATTCTGACATGTTACTCGACTTTCAAACTCCTTCAGTCATGTAGGACATTGAAAAAGAAAGTGATGCTCTGCTGCACATGAATTGCAGGTGGAACAATGGGGCCCCCACCTACTTTCTTTAACTGATACCTTTTCCTCTCTCAGAGCCAACCTCTGACTTAGAGATCCCCTAAAATACACCTACTCTCCTCATGTTATTTGGGTGGTGAAGAAAGGCTTTCTGTGAAATGACTGCTTGGCTTGTCCAATGGTAAAAACATTTCCAACCTCACCAAAAAGATCCAATCGCCTGGGGCATACTGGCTTCTTGATGGAAATATATTGTTCTATGAGCCAATCATCTCGGAAAACTTTTTCAGAGGTGGTTTCCACCCCAACACACACACAGACTTGAGAACACCCGTGAGACCAACAGCAAGGGGAAATCACGTGTGCGAGCAGTTTTCACTCAGTGTTTACAGTTATGTAATATAAATACATGTCACTATGTATTTTACAGCTTAGTTCTTTGGTGTTGGGAAAAGATAGGGAAGCGGCTATTTTTAAGGGGAAACAGCTGTCAATTATGTTACATTGCTAAAAAACAAGCACCTTGACCTGACTGAATAATCCATATTTGAGAGTCTCAGACCTCTGCAGGACCCAATTGTGATTTTACAACACTGAGGAAGAGAAGATTAGATTTACCAAGAACAGCAGGAGGAGATCAAAATAGAAGATTCTGTGTGGGATCCAGTCTTTGATAGAGAAGAACTGAGTCCTTGTTTGGGCAAGTGAACTTCTGTGCCTCCTGCTTGATGCGTACAATTCATAGACTTCAGGATCTTCATTGCTTTTAAGGCTCTGTTGTGTGAGTCAGACAGAGGCCCTTCTTGCTGGAAAGTTCACTGGGCTTACTACATTAAGTTATTAATAAATGCAGAAGCTTAATGAAGCAAAGATTGCAGCTTCAGCTGCTAAGTGGCAACAAAAAGGGAGTTTTCTTGAAATAAGTTAATGCTTTTCCTTTAAAGAAAGGCAAGAAGACAGGGATGATAAGTGAGACAGCCTTAGCAATATTTGAAGGAGGATGTCAGACCAAGTTTTGAAGCTATGAGATTTATGTTCTTTCAAAAGTGTGTATGCAATGGCATATATTGATGTAGGAAATATCACCTTTTGGCACTTGAGAAAGAGGGGACCCAGAGACAAAAGAATAAAGCTAGAGATGATTGTAAAACGGGGTTTTGAAGACCTGGGATTTGGACACATAATGGAGAGAGGCAAGTGACTCATATCTGTCAAGAAAATTCAGGAAGCTTGTCACCATCACAGGGAAGTGGACTATATCCTGGGTGGTAGCAAATTTGGTGTGGATATGCAATAGCAACATTTCTTATGGGATCAGGGAAAAAAACTCCACATTGTTCCCTTGATGCATGAAGTTTGTTCTAGAACAGATCATGATAAATCATAAAGCTGAGGAACATGCCTGAAGAGTAGGAAACTTACAAGCTCATTCTCTGGAGAATTTCTGATCTCTAAAAGAAGAGTCCAAAGGAATGAAAGAAGATTGGTGAACATCAAACAGCTCTAGCACTAGTGGTCTGAATCTTGGTGTTGTATAGTAGAGAAATGATGTCAGACTCAGAGTCACAGAAATTAAACAATAAACAATTTCCAGAGTACATAAATAAAAACAATAATCAGAAAAGATGTGAAGTTTCTGTGTAAAGAGGATGTGGCTGATGTTAGGAATAATGTAAAGAATACTCCAAATTTAAATTAATATTCTGGTCCCAAGTCAGGATGGAGTATTGGAATCCATGTGTAGAGATTAAATTAATTTTGTGGGTGGTAGATCTGAAGCTGTAAAAGTGATGGCTACACAACAGGAAAAAATAAACCAGGTATCTTTTTGCCTAGAACTTGATCCTAAACTTATGCAAGTGTCTCTGAGCAGTCTCTTGCTTTGTCAGACTTTATGAATGGACTTGATCCTAAAAGCTTACATGCTTTGCCACACTATACCTCTTGGCCCCTTAAAACATACAGCAACCTTGTATCTCTGGTGCGAGAAGTCTGGAGAAGTGGGTGCTCCTGGTCTTCAAATACTGAAATAACTGGCATCTAAAATCCAAAATACAATGAAGCTTAATACCTTTTCACAATAGAGGTCACCATATAACTGTGCAGTAGCAAACAATGCTCACATTTAAGGGAGATGGAAAAGCAGACTAAACCACTTAGCCTTTATCTCAGCAGGTTGAAAAGCTGTTGGCAAAATCCTGAAAGGAGAATATCTAACTACAGGGATAAATGGAAAATGGTAGGGGATGCACTCTGATTTTACAGAAAATGAGTTATATAAGACTGAAATAATATTGTATTTTGAGAAAAGAACTGCTTTTTTTGAATGGGAAACGAAACAGATTTATCCTATCTGAACTTCGGTAAAGCATGCAATTAGATAACCAAATGGAGAACTTCTAGTTAAACTGGAAAAAAATTAGAATAGAATTAGTTAATGGAGAGGTAATGAGAGGTTTTTGTAAGGGATGTGCTGAATAAGAAGTCACTTGCTACTGTGAAAAGANNNNTCACTTGCTTCTGTGAAAAGAAGATATCTCTTTATAATTGTAAAGGTGATAAAGGAAAGGGACTCAGAAAACAGTTATCCAGGTAGGAGGGTTATTGATAGAGTTTTTCAATGATCAGGGATTAAACTTAGTTTTTATTCCTTACAGTAATGTTGGGAAAAGGGAGTGGTGTGCTAATGAAATGTATTCATGACTCAAAAGTTTAAAGGTGCTGTCAGTATAGAGAACAAAGAGTGTTGTACAGAGAGTTGGCTCAGCTTTGTGGTGAGGGTAATAAAGAATTTTAACTGCAGAAACTGCAAGGTCATGCAAACAGAGACTACTGGGGGTTCATAGTTGTAAATGGCAGGATGAGGAATTGAGGAGTGGAGCACAGTGACTTTGAGCCAGCGTTGTAAAATAGCAGTGGATCTACTCTTGGAGTGTGCCAGCAAAAATAGTTTTAGGAGGTGAAGAAATATTAATAGATTGTGCAGTGCATTGATGTGTCCTCATTAAAATACCATGTCAAATTGGGTTCACCAATTAAAACTAGGAGAAGTGTAGGGAAAGGGAAGACTAAGGCAATGAGAAATCTTATAAAAAAACCAGAGGGTTTTATCTTTTCTAGCCTAAAAACCAAATTGTGAGTTGGGAAACAACTATTTTCTAAAAATTGGGAGGG
>VZTU01004592.1:733-14876 GCA_013400835.1 Zapornia atra | reverse complement strand
CCCCAGGCAATGCTACAGGCTTAGGGCAGGGTGGCTGGAAATCTGTACAGAGGAAAAGGATCTGGGGGTGTTGGTTGACACTTGCCTGAACATGAGCCAGCAGTGTGCCCAGGTGGCCAAGAAGGCCAACTGCATCCTGGCTTGTATCAGGAATAGCGTAGTCAGCAGGACCAGGGAGGTGATCATCCCCCTATACTCAGCATTGGTGAGGTTGCCCTTCGAACGCTGTGTTCAGTTTTAGGCTCCTCACTATAAGAAAGACATAGCGGCCCTGGAGCATGTCCAGAGAAGGGTAATGAAGCTGGTGAAGGGTCTGAAACATAAATCTTATGAGGAATGTCTGAGGGACCCAGGACTGTTTAGCCTGGAGAAGAGGAGGGTGAGGGGAGACCTTATTGCTCTCGACAACTACCTGAAAGGAGGTTGTGGTGACCTGAGCTGGGAGTCAGCCTCTTCTTGATGATAACTAGCAATAAGACAAACGGGAATGGCTGCAAGTTGCACCAGGGTAGGTTCAGATTAGAAATTAAGAGAAATTTCTTCTCAGAAAGAGTGGTTAGGCATTGGAACAGGTTGCCCAGGAAGGTGATGGAGTCACTGTCCCTCGGGGTTTTCAAGGAAGGGTTGGATGAGGTAGTTAGGTACATGGTTTAGTTAGTAATATAGGTGGTAGGGGGACAGTTGGACTAGATGATCTTGGAGGTCTTTTCCAACCTTAATGATTCTATGAAATATGTTAGCAAATATTGGATGATTAAATAAGCCTATATCTGAGATATTTGTGATGTTCAATGCTGACAGGAAAATATATTTAAGAAATGGTCCATCTTTTTTTTTTTTTTTTAAAACCAAGATAATGGTATTGAATTCATGCAGGAATCTCTCTGTTTCATTTGGAGAAGCATATAAAAAAATTCTGTTCTAATTACAGCACTGGTGTATGAGAGCAGTGCAACTCATAACATCTACTTGGACTTGTGCAGAACATTTGACACTGTCCTGCAAGACATCTTTGTCTCTAAATTGGAGAGACAGGTCCAGTTCAAGACTCAGGGGGGACAGCCTTTATGTGTCAGGCTTCTCCTCTATTGGAAGTCATGACCAGACAGGAGGCTGGGTGCTGTCTCAGCCATCGTATTAGTTCCCAGGGTTTCAGTCTGTGTGGGGAAGTTAAGGAAAGTTCCAGCACATGAGTTGGCAAAACAATATCAGAAAGTTTTCATTATGATGTCAATGAAATTGGTTCTTGGTATTCAGAGCCATTCTGCTTGTAATGGCCAGAATTTTTGCTACCTCAGCCTAAAATATCTTGTGTAATTGCTGAAAGTACTGAAAATAGCTACTCTGTCTCTCGTCACCATAAGTTTGATTTGCATAGTGAAATCCCCACCTATGAACTGAAAACTGAAATAGACCACAGGCATAATTGATTTTCCACATATCTCAAATTTGCCAACAGAGTAAGTTCCATAAATCTGTCTGATTCTTCATAATCATGCAGCTTCTGTATCATTAAGGTATTCAAACTTGTATATAACTTTGCACTGCGAATAAGGTACAAAGGACTTTTATAGTTTTCAGAACTGAAATTTTAACTCATGAAACTTGTATTTCTAATATATATTTCCCCATATTTTCATATTTACTTCACATAGACCTAATCCAATTTATTCTAATTATATAGGTAAAGGAAAAAAACCCCAAACACCCCACAGAGTATTACGTGCATTCAAAATGTGAAACAAATGGCATGTACAATATCCATTTGTGCATGATGGGATTTTTAAAAAAGATTAGCTAAGAAAGTGTTCCCCATTATTTTGTAATGCACTCTTGAATCTGTTTTTAATGGCTATTGTTAGGGTATATTTTAAATGGAAATAGAAACAAGGCCCTTATGTCCACAACTGAGCCTGCCAAGCTGTAGAAAGTAACCCTTCCTTCCCACTGCAGAAATAAGACTAACACTAATCTTGTGCTCACGTAGCCCCAAGTTATAAAGCATTCCTCTAAATATTCAAATAAATTGGCTTGGAATATCCTGAAGGTCTATAATGAAAATGGCTATGTTCATGTTTCACTGATTACTGTATATCTTTTCATGGGGTTATGTTTATTAGAAATATTTTGAACTAAGGAGAATGAGCAGAATTAAGTAATAATTTAGTTTTGGCACTATTTTGTCTGCATAAGAATAAGCAGCTTATTTTTATGGAAAAAAAGGTTACATTCTATATGCTAGATTACTTCAGTTTACCATATAAAATACTCCTTTAGGTGAATTCAGTACATCTTTGTAGGCTATTGCAAGTTTAAATTAGGTCTTAAAGACTTAGCAGCACTTATTACTTCAAATAAACCTAATAAAATCAGCTATTTCCGTGTAATTTTATTTTAAGTGTATTAGTTTGTTATCCACAGCTGACAAGAACAAATGAGTTCTGCTCAGGGCGCTCTTTCATCTGCATTGATCCATGCTAAAAAGACTAATATAAGTTTTACTGGAATATGCTGTGGGCCTAAAAACAAGAAGTAAATAGAAGATAAGGAGGTTACCCTAGAAGTGTAACCGTTGCTATTGTTTAGATTTTTTTTTTTAAGATTTGAGCACTAGAAACAAACACTAAAATTACTTGTGGCTTATCGCATAAAATGGTTAACTTTTCCTCAGCTAAAAGAGATTTTGCATCATGTGATTCAACATCTTGAAATGTCAGTAGCCAGTTTAGATGTAAAGATTACAAGCAAAACCCATAAATTAATTTTGCTTCCTTAAGTCTAGCAGGAACAAGGAGAAACATTAGGAATAATTGATAGTGACAGGATGAGAGAGATAAAAAGAGATGGACTGGGAAGTATTTAATGACTCTTTTTGGTATTACATCTGTCACACTTTTTGTGCCACATTAAAGTTTCATTATTTTCATATTTCTTGTGTTCATATTTTCCCATCCCCTTCTTTCTGCTAAATTTACCAAGTAATACAATGTAGATAATAGAGAGCTATTGTTGCAAATGTCATTGAATCTGTTACTGGACTGAATAAAGTATCTCAACCATGCATTCCTTTTCATAATACATTTTCAATTAGTGGTTTTGGAATTCTATACAATATAGACTCATTCTGGTTTGGTTTTTTTTATAATCGCGTAGGATGCAATGAGTTCTGAAAAGAAATGGTGAGACTTTCATTATGCAACTATTAATAACCTAAATCAATTTCATTTGGCCAAAGAAAATTATTGCATAAGTCTGTTTACTGAAGAAGTTTATTCCTCTAAGGGCTTGTCTTCTACAGACTCTTAAAACAAATGGATTAACTTTGCTCATCTGAAAGAAAACAGATATAATCTGATGGATTCAGGTTTCCCTTGTTTCAATCTTCTTTTGTCCATCTCTCTCCTTTTATTTTTACAGCCTACACATGTAGCTCAGTGTGTTAGTCATTTGGAAAGTGTCTCAAGAAGCTTTAAGACTTTTGTGTTGTTCAGGGACTAGCAAAAGGCTCATCACCTCTGATTGTTCAGTCAGTCTGGGGAGCTCAGGTAAGAAAATGTGTCTCTCTTCATTAGCAGTGTCAAAAGCCCACTTAAGCCCTCATGGGTCTTTGTGGTCTCTGCCCCTCTGGTAATCTAGTTGTAATTGGACCTCTTGTTTCCACCAGTCATTATTAAGACTGGTCCCTGCAGCATAGCTAGCTAGGTCATGCCCCAGTCACTCCAGTGGGCAGCAGTAGGCATCCTTTCTGTCTGGTATGAGAGTAAGAGAGGGCATGGGGCTCCCGTGCTTGATCGGATTAGTTGTGCTAGGTCCCTGTACCTTATATGTTTAATAAAACCCTTTACCCCCTCCTCTTCCTGACCAGGGGGAGGGCACCCTCTTTGCAGGAACTGATTTCATACAACTTGCCTAGCAGTTGACTATGATTCCCTTGAACTGGGGGTAGGCTTACAGGTTTCTTTGGTGGCTGTTTCTGCTTTCAGCTTTTCCTTGAGCTGTCACTGCTCTCCTTGGCTTGTGCTGCTAGCTTGACAGTTGGGCTTTTGTGCCACCTCTCTGTTCTTGCATAGGATCTTGGAGCTACCTCCAAAATTTCTTTCAGATTGAGTTAATTTTAATCTATCTTTTGTTTGTGTTTCTGTTTAGTGGGTTAATGCTGCAGTTTTTTTGTATGTGCCTCCCCTATGCTACCAGGTAAGGCTTTGCTATCCTCATTGTCAACAAAGTCCAACCCATGCCAATTTCTATACTTGGGCAGAGAGCTGAGGAACTTGCACAACTCCCAAGATCATGTAGTGCAATTCACAGAATTGTAGGGGTTGGAAAGGACCTCCAGAGATCATTGAGTCCAACCCCCCCTGCCAAAGCAGGTTCCCTAGAACAGGTCGCACAGGTAGGTGTCCAGATGGTCTTGAATGTCTCCAGAGAAGGAGACTCCACAATCCCCCTGGGCAGCCTGTCCCAGTGCTCTGTCACCCTCACTGGGAAAAAGTTCTTCTGCATGTTGGTGTGGAACTTCCTGTGCTCCAACTTGAGGCCATTGCCCCTTGTCCTGTCCCCACAGATAACTGAGAAGAGGTTGGCTATTTCCCTTTGTGTCCCACACTTCAGATATATATAAACATCGATCAGATCCCATAAACATTGATCAGATCTCGATGCTTCTGCCATGGACAGGAACATCTTTCACTAGATAGAGTTGCTCAAAGGTCCGCCCAACCTGACCTTGAACACTTCCAGTGGGGCATTCACAACTTCTCTGGTGAACCTTTTTCCATGCCTCACTCATTCCCTCACTAGATTCCCTCAAATAAGTGATGGGTATTTGGTCCTCAAAGGTGCTTACACCTTCAATCCCTATTTGATCCAAGAAAAGTGTGCAATGTAAAACACTGTCTTGTCATCACCAGTATAGTTGATGTATTTTCATAAATTTTTTGATGGAATTTTACTTGCTTCTGAAAAGTCAAGACTTCATGTTAGATTTGCCATTCCTTATAAAGTCCTAGGGCAACTCTGGCTACTCATTGTCCTTAAATGGACATCCAAAAGCTTTTGTCAGAATTTAACTGATGTAATAGCCCTGGATCTTGATTTTAATCCTGCAGCTTAGATCAAAACTATTTTTGTTGACCTTCAAGGCATACATAAAATTTATTCAGGTTTTCACCTGAAGATGTCATTGTGAAGGATTTATAGTACTTGTTCTATGGGGTACAACTGTACTCATTAGCATTTCTCAGTATGTCAAATTTCATTGTTATCTGTGCTACACATGTACTTGGGAGATGTAATGGTAGAAAGACATTAATAGAATTCACATTTAAAAAAGGGTTTTTTTTGAGACAGCATGTCAAGATTTGTGGATTCTTGGTTTTGCTGATAATATTCTCTTCCTAAATTGTAGTCATTTCCCTAAGATTTTAAAATTTCTGAAGAAGGCGTCTATAAATTCTAACAGGGTTTCTCTTAACAGCGTATTATTGAGACTCTAATGGGCTTCTGTTCATTACTGAAGATATTTGCTATATTTTATCCTGGGAAAGAAGAAATCTGATTTAATATATAAATAAGACTAAATGTAAATTATGGATCCATCAGGACTTATTGTGATACTGGAATGCATATTAAGTACATGCAGCTAATAAATGGAACAGTTGCACTTCACGGCCAACAGGACCTAAAATAACTCATAATTCTTCACTCATCTGAGATAAGTACAAGTTTGACTGAGATGAAAGCACTAGAAGCAGAAATCCAGACTGACACCCTCCTGATAATGCTTTTTTTGTGTGATTTCCACAACCAAAACAATAAGAAAAAAAGGTTCTTCACTTGTTCATAATTATGAAGCATGACTCTTTCAATGATCAGTTGCAGACAATTTACTGTTATTTCAAAGATTTAATCTGGAGATAGTCTGAAATGTTAAAATACACCCCAAATGTAACTGCCTTTTAGAACAGAGAACAGAAAGCAGCACCTGGAATTTGTTAGAGCTGCACTAGTCATATTCAACTGTAGAAGCTGTATAGGTACTGACACGCTTCTTTATGACTTTTAGATTAAAGCTTTCTCCTCACTCCATTGTCCATGGAATACATCATTTCACTTTTATGCCTATTTTAATAATTATATCCCAAATTATTCCTCTGTCAATACAATAGTGTCATTCACTAAGAAAATCATTGATAGTACTATACAGTTTTGAATAATGTCAACCTGCACTCACGCAAGCATGAATAACATAGACAAAGCTATTTTAAGGATTGCAAGATTACATCCACTGATAAAGTTGCAAGCTCTCTAAATTACAACTTCAGTATTGGGAGGAAAGAGAAGGAAAAAAAGTAACTTCTACACAACATGTAGCATTTTAGATTGCAATTTATGTGAAGCACGTTAATTCAATTAAAAGATTTGCTGAAATATGGAGACCAGCGTTGTTCTAGTTGTTTTTATAGATATAGCACAGAAGTGTGACTGCATTATTATTTACTGACACATCTGTTGAAATGTTCTACTGGCATTAACTTTTAAATTTTGTTTTGAAACTATGTTTTCCTGAAAAGACGACAAATAAAGCAAATGTGGCATTTACAATTTGCAGAGGCCTGGGTATAGAAAGCCTTCTGTTCAGCTGAGACTTATGCAGCAACTTATCCTAGGAAATCTATCTTTTCTCCTGACATGATTTCTCTCCTATTTTGCTTTTCTTTCTAACTGCCTTCCATTCCCTTGCATGACAAACATTGAGGATGCTGGTTCCAGAGAGTCAGTTTTGTAGCAAATGTGATTCTACGGGCTGCATATGGAGCTGTGTGCATGAAGGGTGGGTAGAAGCACTGCTTCCTTACAGTCACATAAAGATGATGTGTATAAAAGGTTTTCACATGGATTTTTATTTTTTTCCCCTCAAAATTAACCTTCTGTATTTCTCTTACCCTTACCTGGGTTCATCCCAGGTCAGACCAAAGATTAAAATCTCCTTCTCTCCACAAGCCTCACATTTCCTCTAATTTTCAGTGATTATAATTTCATTTCTCCCAGTAATCATTTTTTAGTTATTCAGCCTATTTTTAACAACTACAGATGGAAATAAAATGGATCTGAGGAAGAGACATTCATTAGCAAGTAAGTATTCAGGGACTAGAAAAGTCTGTCTGATTCACAAAGCAGAAATGGGATTTAGTATCCAAGTCCTCTTCTAGACAAAATTAGCCAAGGCTGCAGTGAAGTCAAAGCCTGCTGGTTGCAAAATTGGAAATTGGTTTCCTGGGGCTCTCTGTAAACTCTTCATTATTTTACTCAATCATGGTTCATTAGCAAGTTAACAGACAGAAGACCAGCACACGTTGGGGTATGTTCAGAGCCAGCACTTCCATCTCCTTGAACATCACTTAAAACTTGAATGTCACAGCAAATTAGATATTGTGTCAAACTGCATCTTCTTGTCAGCTGCAGTACGGACAGCGCACAGATCATGGCCACTTAACCTCTTGAAATTGTCAGGTGCTTTTTATCACGCATTTCAAGGAGTACCACATGGGTTTTAATTCAAAGTGACTCTGATGGAACAAACAGAAGATCTCAAAAGGCACCCAAGAAAGAAACAAGTTAAAAAACCCTAGCTAATGTTTTCATGTAAAATGGATTTAATGTCTCTTATTAACTGAAACCTAATTTGCTAGAAGAAAACTTCCAGAGGTGACATTATTGCAGTAAAATGGAAAGCTAAAAATAGTTATTAGTTTTCTGGGAAATGTTCATATTTTAGTTACAATATAATTTTGAATTACAGCTGAGCGCAAATTTTCTGGAACACCACCTGAGTGCTCAAGTCTCTGTTTCATGTTAACTACTGTTGTGTTTCTCTACAGTATTGCCTGATTTTCAAGAAAAATATTTGCTTTAAATAGTTCAGGTCAGTTGTCCTGGTTTTCAACTGGTTTAGAGTTAATTTTCACAAGAAGCTGGAAGGTGACCCACCCAGAATAACTGACCCAAAATAGTCAAAGGGATGTTCGATACAATATGATGTCATGTGTAGTTTAGAAGAGAGGGAAGCTGGCTGAGAAAGAGGGATCACTGCTTGGAGACAGGCTGGGCATTGGGTTCTGGGTGGTGAGCAAATTGCATTGTGCATCATCTGCTTTGTATACTCATTTACTTGTACTGTTGTTATTTTCCTCTTTCTTTCCTGTCCCAGTAAACTATCTTTGTCCCAGCCACAAGTTTTACATTTTTCTTCTGATTGTTCACCCCATCCCACTGAGGTGGAGGAGAGGAGTGAGGGAGTGGCCATGTGGCGCTTAGTTGCCAGCGGGGGCTAAACTACAACATCAGTGAAATGAACTGTATAAAAATCATTAAAGAATTACAATGCTTCTGTGCAGCTGCTATTTGTGTAATCTTTTCATAAGCTTTCATGAATTTCTGAAAGAAAACGTAAGCTTAGCATTAATTGAAGCAAACTGCTGAAAATTACCGGTGGAGTTTAGAGTCCCTTTAATATAATCCATTTACGGTTTGCAGGGTTAATGGGAATAACTAGTGACACTCTTGGTTTTGTCCCATAGCAACAGGTGCAGGTAACCACAATGGCCTGCATTCCAGCCACCTTATGATGATGTTTAACTTATGATTTGGACCATTTGCCAACCAGAGGTGCCAGACACTAGTTCCCTATACAGTTAAGGGAAGAAATTAATTACGATACCCAAATTAGGAAAAGCAGCTACTAGAAGTGCCGAAAGGAAGCACTGTGCATTGACTGCACAGGCAGACAGTGTATGGAAAACAGTGATTGCTTGTTGCTGTCCTCAACGTCAATGCTGCAGTCTTAGTACTTAAGTTAGGCACCTGTATTAGCTCATGTCAACATGGCTAAAAAGGTGTGTGAGCTGAATTTTTAGTTGTGTCTTAGATAAAAGTGATGCCAAATGGTTAACAGGCTCCAGACAGAGAATGATTACTTCTGGTATCCTTCTGTGAGTAGCTTCAGGGTTGGGTTTTTTTGCTTTTGTGGGGCTGCTCAATGGAATTACTCTATTCATTGTTCTCAATACTACATGTGCTCTGTGAACATCTAAACTAGTGATGGAGTACTCTGTTGGTTCTTTCTGTCTAATACTAAACAAGGTACTTTTGGGAGTCTGAAGCTCAGAGTAGAACTATACAGAGTCTGGGAAGCAGAAGGCCTATAAACTGTGGGAACAGGGTCTGAGCACCTGGGATGAATATAGGGATGTTGTCAGGGCCTGTAGGGATGCGACTAGGAAGGCTAAAGCCCTCTTGGAAATGAAGCTGGCAAGGGAGATAAAGGATAATTAAGAGTTTTTTCAGATACGTGAATAGTAAGAGGATGACCAGGGATAATGTAGGTCCCTTGCTGAACGAGGCGTGTGTCCTGGTAACAGGTGATGACGAGAAGGTGGAGATACTGAATGCCTTCTTTGCCCTGGTCAGGCCCCACCTGGAGTACTGTGTCTAGTTCTGGGCTCCCTGGTATAAAAATAACAGGGACCTCCTGGAGAGAGTCCAGACAAGGGCTACGAAGATGATTAAGGGCCTGGAACATCTCCCATATGAGGAAAGGCTGAGTGAGAAAAGAAGACTAAGGGGGGACCTAATTAATGTTTATAAGTATCTTAAGCATGGGATGCAGGGGGAATTGGCCATCCCCTTTTCAGTGGTCTGTGGGGACAGGACAAGGGGCAATGGCTGCAAATTGGAGGACAAGAAGTTCCGCACCAACATGAGGAAGAACTTTTACACGGTGTGGGTGACAGAGCAGTGGAATAGGTTGCCCAGGGAGGTGGTGGAGTCTCCTTCTCTGGAGATATTCAAGACTCATCTGGACGCCTATCTGTGTAATATGAGGTAGGGAGCCTGCTTTGGCAGGGGGGTTGGACCCGATGATCTCTCGAGGTCCCTTCCAACCCCTACAATTCTGTGATTCTGTGTGATTCTGTGACATCCCAAAATCATGATTTCTCAGCCATTTGCAGTATTCTTTCAAATGGAAATGAGCCATTTGCAGTATTCTTGCAAATGGAAATGATTTTCCAGCTTGGGTCTTGGATCCCCTTCGTGTGAGAATCGGGCAGGGAGCTTGGATCTTTCTCTGGGTGTGTACAAAAGAATGCAGGTGACATAAGACTTGAAGTTTTAAAGCTGATTTCTTCATCTGATCCTTGGCTTGCTTTTGCCTTGCCTTGGCAGATCCTGTTTATTATCACAGCAAGTGAACATACTGTGCTTCCACTGCCAGTGGTATGCCACTTCCAGATGACTGTTATTTATTATCACAAATTCAGTAAAATATGGCAAAGTGCAATTCGGAAAATATGTTTCATAGCTGGTGCCTAAGGGAACAACAAAATATTCTCATGCCATCATCTGTACAGTTTTCACATAATGAATTTGTCAGTATACACATATGCTCCTATCTTTATGGGGTACTGACATCTGTTTGATGGATTATAACCTAATTTACTCCAAAGACAATTGACCTGCTGAGGGTTGGACTTTTGTTATAAATTTTATCAAAACAATTAATCACTCTCTAATTTATTGCCAAGACTTCAGTTGTTCACGAGTCTGACGCAAAGAATTTGCAACTATTGTAATACATATAAGCTAGGAAAATGGCACAAAATAAAACACACTGAAAAGATACATTACCACAGCACTAAGCAGGAATGAGGTGGCTGGTGGCCCAGCTGAAAACTTGAACATCCAAGGTCTGATAACGTGCATAATCAAATAATCTGTATAACCTCAGGATAAGAGATAAGTTTGTGTGAGGCAGGGCAGATAATTGTGACAGACAGATCATGCTGTGAACACTCATGTTGTTGAGAGGTCCCTGTCTGAGAAGTGTCCACCAATGAAGACATCAGACTCACAGAAACTAACGGGAGACATAATAAAAGGGGATGCAATCCATTTCCTTTTGTAGCCTATGTAATGGAGCTGAATTTAAAAAAATTCTTTATATGGCTAATTTATGCATAATGTGCCCGAAAATTTCTTCTTACATAAGTTCATTGCTGAACTATGTACATGTCTATGTTACATTTACCTAATGTAATTATTGAGTAATAATTTGGTAAGTACTTGATTTGGGGATTATGAATGTGCAGATATCAATAAGAATTTAAATATGTAATTCTGAAAACAATAGCTTTGTCTTTTTTTTTTTTTTTCCCTTTGAAATGTTTTTTCCTGGCTGTTGCATTGATATTACTGGTTCAGTAGTGCACTATTATAAAAATGGTATTTTCCCTTAATTATGAATTAACCTTAATTAGAGTGAAAACTCAGATGCCAAGAAGTCTACATTAAGAGTTACTTTCTTTATTGGAATAGTTATAGAAATCTTATATTGATTTCTCCTAAAGTAGTACATATTCACTTACACAGTCTTTGTCAATGATTGTAATAAAATTAATTTGTAATTATATTTAGGTAATTATATAGGTTATGTATATTACATTTAGGTAATATATATATTATATTTATGTAATGTTCCTCTTCCTAGGGCTAAGACAGTATCTACCTTAGCAAGTAGTTTGTCAGAGTAGGAGCAGATCACAAACTGAAGTCACTGGTTCTGGGGCCCCTGTATCAGTCCTATTCAGAGACTTTATTTTGGATTTAATTTACTCTCGTCACCTCGATTGGATGTCCTTATCATTGATAAGGTTTAAAATTGCCCAAAGGACAAACATTGCTTTGGACCATTACTTTTTTCACTCCCAGGAGGTGATGAAGTACATTTGTTGTGTACCTAGAGCAGAGGCTTCCAAAGTATATCTTGTCTATGAGTACTACATATGTTCTGTGAAGTGAACCATTCAATGTGTTAACTGTGGATGGTGAGTGATAAGTGAATGCTTCAATTCAAATCCTACAATTGCTAAACCAAATGCTAAAGGATTTGCAGCCTGAGAAGTAGAGTAAGCTCTGATAGGCATGGATAGTTCTCTATTTTCTGTATCAGTTTCAATGTTTTGCAAACTCCGTATCATAAATACTCACCAGAACTTTTCCTGATAATCCACAGAGTTTTCTACCTGAGCATCTCCCAGGATTAATAGTAGGAATTCTGATGGCTTTGTAAAACAGTATAATAAATCAAAGTTTCACTGCCAGCATGTCAATAATTAGTCTAACACTGAGGAGCAATTACATTTGGCTTTAATGTGCAGCCTTTTGGGTCAGCATTAAAGTGAGGTCAAATTTGCAAAAGTTGTTAGAGATCCTGTAGCCCTTAAAATAATACCGCTGATGCTCTGATCTGTTATCCTCCTGGCCAAGGTTCTCCAATTTAGCTAATGCCAGCACAGATTAATCTGTGCTACTAAAAGTGTTGCTGGGTGCAGAGGAGAGATTCAGCTGATGAGTGATTACTATGACTGCGCTATGGGCATGGAGTTAAATTTATTCCTGTGGGAAGCACTCCTGCAATAAAACATAAAAATATTAAAGTTTGCTTGAGTAGGTGTTACCCTGGTGTGGACAGCAATGATTCTTTAGGCTGGTCACATTTTGCACTTTACTCATCAGAGCAGCAGCCTGGGTTTGGTAATAGTCAAATTATTTACTGAACCTGAAAGAACCTATTTACATTGCAAAGTCTTAGACATTGAGTCCAGGTTTTAGAATTCAGCACCAGCCTTATGGTCAATCATTTTTTGAGGTTTTATTTCGCAATTCACTAGCTTATGTCTTGAACAAATGAACAATTAAAGTCTTAATGGAAAGTTCCATTTCTGTCTCTGTATTACTTAAAGCAATCAGTTACTCTGCAGCTCGTTGCTTTTCCAAATTAGGGTACCGAACATGAAAACAGGTGGCAAAATAAATCTTTTGCTGTATTAGAGAAAATAGGGTAAATTTGTAGCTAAACTTGATGTGTGAAGTGTAAAAGGCTGCATAGACCAATACAGTATGTATAATGCTGCTCATAAAATTACATTCTGACCTATGTACTTTGCTGTTGGAGATCAGCTCACAAGGACACAAAATGTACAGACAACTTTGAAAAAGAAGAAAGAGAAACTATTTTCTTAAACATTCTGTATCTTAGCAGAAATTATGCTAACTTACAAACCCAAGATTGCATACTACTATTATAGCTTCTCTCCTGACAGCTGCATAATATTTACTTCTACAGAAGTATTTACAGCTATAATTATCACCAAAGCATCATACTAGAGAACTATTGTGTGTTCATTAGATAACACAGTTTGTGTAAGTTCACTTTATAACAGGATGCCAATAGCTATTGTAACAGGATTAATCAAGCTGTCTGCCAAAAATTTCTCAGAAAAACATGGCAAACTAGACGTGTCTGTCTTCCAATGGAGCTGCTTGGCCTCTATGTGGGATTTTCTGACAACCTTCTTTGCCAACATAATAGCATTCATTAAGATGTGTGCTGGGGGGTGCTTTTTTGCATCTAAGAATCTTAAAACTCACAAAGAGCCAAACAGAAGCGGTGTCTCATTTAGTGATATTGGCAGCAGCATCCCTCTATCTATCTGTCATTAAACATGGCAAGAAAATATTCTCAGGATAATATTTACCTGTGTTCACATACTTGATGTCTCTCAATTATAGAAAAGTAAAAAATAATACAATTTTAATACATTCCCTGCTGTCTAACAGTTTTTTTTCTTGTGTATTGTGTTGCTTCATTCCGAAAGGATGAAGGGTGCTGAGCACACTGATGGATATTCTAGCTGCTGCCGAAAGGCAAAACCCTTGTCTGCTCTTTGAATTGGTCTTATGTACTCATCCCTTTTCTAGTGTCAGCTCTGATGTTTATAATACCACATAGAGAGCCGATTCAGAAAACTGCCTGCTTTTTTCATTGTGTTAGTTAAGTGCAGAATCAGATGATTTCCACTCCTGGCCAAGAGATCAGCAAGAACTGATGGCTACAGGTTGAGAGAGGGAAGTGCAAAGCAGACAGCTTCTGCAGTGGGAAACCTCTCCTTAGAGAATGACCTTTCCTTCAGCCTGAAGTTACATCCTTCAGCTTAGATGTGATTTGGCCTTCTGAGGAGAAGTTAAAAATTAATTTACTGATAATTGTCATCTTAGCAAGGAGACAAACACTCTCTTTTCAATA
>VZTU01004589.1:13071-29895 GCA_013400835.1 Zapornia atra | reverse complement strand
CTGTCAGGCTGTTGATTCAATGCCTTGCCACCCCCTTTCCTCACAGCTCATTCATGTATTCCCTCATTCTTCTATATCATCCCTTTTTCCTTGACTTACTTAGCTATGTCCACTTGGTCCTAGGTTTGGTAGGGCTACTATCAAACCCTGCTAAAGAATTTAATTAACAAAAAAAAAAGAATAATTGCACCATTGTGCTTTTTCATACCTTTATTTTTTTTCTGCCCTAGCTGTAGATCATGGGCCCTTCAGGAGATATAACATCTGGAATTCTGTTCAGTGACCTCCTTAGATTCAAGGGCTATCGGGTTCTTCAAATTTACCAATGTTTATGATTTTTGAAATGAGTTTTACAATTAATATTTGTTTCACAGAGTTCTGACTCCTGGCAGAACACAATTAGAGAAGAAAATCAAGTTCTATTTTTTAGGGTTTTTTGTGTTCTTTGTTGTTTTGTTTTGTTGTGTTTCTTTTTCATAAGCATACATCCATTCCTAATAATTTGGCAGAAAAGCTTGACTATATGTCCAGGTTATGAGTATGACTGAACAACTCAAAACATAAGGCAAACAATAAGGACAAAATTCATTGTTATTTTTATTCAGATGCCTGACTGCTGAGCTTACAGTTCTTAAGGCATTACTGTTCCTTGCAGAACTGTAATAAAAAACAGGTAATAATGTAATACATAACCCAGGAAATTAAAGAAATTCCATCGGGTCAGCAGATTGACTTTTCAGTTTAAACCCTGAAGGACGCATACATCATTGAAGATTTGATGTTAGGTAAGAGTACCATCCCCAGCTGGCAAAACAGATGTATCACCATGTATTATGGCTGATAACAATTTGCTGGTCATTTTACAGTTCACTTCTGCTTTTGGCAAGGCTATTGCTTCAAACTACTCTAAACTAAGAAGAACAGAAGTAGGGATGAAAACCCCTCAGAGCAATCCCCCAAGATTCTCACATAATGAATCTACAGCAAAAAAAAATACAATCCCCTGTTCCCCACCCTGGCACAGGGCAAAAATTGCAAGGTTTGGTAACCTCAAGAAGAACAACCCTGTGCTCCCTCTGCAGTTTGTCAAGGGTGTATTTTGACAAAAGCTTGCCAACTACTCTTCCAAAATTTTCCTGAATTGTGAATCCTCCTTTTTGTTTTGGGAATAAATATTTGAGGTAGAAACCAGGCCAGAGTGAGCTAAATGGCCAGACTCCCACTGACTTTGACGGAGCCAGTATCTATTCCTGTCATACAGTGTTGGGTTTTTTTCCTGACTACACTAATACCAGAGGTGTTTCTGTAAAAAGTAAGTCATCTTTGGAGCAAAGCTTGGATATTTTTTTTTCCCTTTGTGAGCACCACTTAAAACTGCTGGTGATGATAAGATGGTCAGTAAGATATTACCACAGGCCAATATTAAACCAGTCACTGTTTACCTTGAGATGTTTACGTGCTATATATGACAAGGGAAAAAAGCTTTATCTCAGGAAAAGGAGGATATGATCTAATTTATCTTCTTCTCCATAGGAAATTGCTATGAACCCTCTTAACCTAAGTGATGTCTTTAATACTTGATTCATTTGTGCCTCTTCATTTTCTTTCTGTCTCGCCATTTTTATTATCTGTATCTAAATATCTTTGCTCTCATACCAGGTTAGGCTGAAAGCTGCACGTACACATGCTCAGCCTTATGTATTATGAATTGGCTACATGCTTCAACTCTTTTTTCTTTCCTTTTTTTTTCTTCCTTTATATATTTGGGGAATATATTTATTTCAAAAGAAATATCCTTTTCCCTCCACTAAAAATGCAAGAATGGAAGAAGATATATTTTTGAATAAAAGCATAAATTCCTGTGGCTCTGTTGTAGGCTGTCAGATTTCTGCCAAATCATCTCATACTAGCAGCTATCTGTGGCCAAAGGCTCCAGCACTTTCAGCACTTTCAGGTTGACCCCTATTTTTCACTCCAGGTACCTGCCCTGTACCAAATTTTTATACGACCTTTAACAAGATGAATATAATGCCCCATCATGCCATCTGGGATTCATTCAGGATAGCTAGTCCATGTGGCATGTTTTTGCCCAAGATCCCTTCCGCAACGGCAGTGCCTGCAGATGTTTTCCCTAGGTTTTTCTCCTCTAGTTCCTGTTTTCACTGACCTCTAAATTCCCCCGAGTTTTCAATTTTATTTTGTTTTGTTTTAACTTTTGTTACATGCAAACCATACGGGGCACATTCTGAGGAGAGTAAACAGCAAGGCTAATAACTTAGTTCTTTAAGGCCTGCATATAATAGAGTTATTGTGAAGTGGGAAAGGAACCCAGGGGTATGGCTTGCCAGCTGCTATGCTGGTGTGTTATCCTCATCATTTTCTGTTGCTCTGGGAGACAGTAAAACTTCTCTTGCAAATTGTGGGGGTTTAGTTTTTCCCCTTTACAACGGCACAACAGTGTAGAAAAATAATGCAGGCTTAAAATGCCGGGAGCAGGGCCTTGCAGAGTGGGGAAATGAGAAAAGATATTCTGGTACAAAGAAGTTGAAAACTACATGCTTGTGATACCTTCCCACCTCATACC
This sequence comes from Zapornia atra, assembly GCA_013400835.1. NCBI lineage: Eukaryota > Metazoa > Chordata > Aves > Gruiformes > Rallidae > Zapornia > Zapornia atra. The sequence continues at coordinate 27,311 of VZTU01004589.1, read as the reverse complement.
ACCATACCTACATTGCCTCTGTTACATCAGCGGTTTTTAACCATACCTTTGATAGATAGTCATCTGTAAGTGAGAGACTTTCTGAATGCTTGAATAAAGCAAGTTTTCTGTGTTTCCCCAAGATAATATTATCATATTCAGGAGAAAGCATTGGCAAAGCAGAGCAGATTAATCCTAGATACCTAGATAATTTATGGTTTTGTTCAGGGCTAGCAGTTCTGCTCTGAGGACCTGTAACAATCCTTTTAGCATCAACTACTCAGAGAATAATTACATTGTGCACTCGGCCGAATATACCTGAAGGGAGCATATAAACAGAAGGGGAATGCACTTTTTAAAAGGGTAGACAATGGCAGGACAAGGGGGAATGGGTTGAAGTTAAAGGAGGGCAGGTTTCGCTTAGATACTAGGGGGAAGTTCTTTACAGAGAGAGTGGTGAGGTGCTGGAATGGGCTGCCCAGAGAGGTGGTGGATGTCCCAGACCTGGAGGTGTTCAAAGCCAGGTTGGATGGGGCCCTGGGCAACCTTGTCTAGATCATGCCTGGAGGTTGGTGGCCCTGCCTGTGGCAGGGGGTTTTGGAACTCAGGGTCCCTTCCAACCCTGACCATTCTATGATTCTATTGTTTCCAGCAAGAAATACTTCACATCAGATCATCAGCTGTGATAATCATAGTCCAAACACTTTTTATCTAAAGGCAACAAAGCTGAAACAAATCAAATAGACAAGAAAAAAAGATAAAACAGACTTTTAGCTGAAATAAATGACCAAGCAGTACAAACCAGGATGAAGAGAAAAAAAAAAATCAAGTGCTGATGAGTCTAAACTCTTTCAATGTTGACTTAGAAAATGGAAAAAAGATACATGGTAAAATTAAGAAGGGAAAAATAAAGAAAGGATTAGCAGTAGCACATTTGGTTCTTCAGTTGTTACAATAAAAACAGTGAGACTCATCTGCATAATTCAATCTGTACCCCTCATAATAACTGTAATGTTTCCCATGTCCTAATGTTGTGCAGGTAGCTATATTACACAACAGGCAGAATCTACATCTGTATCACTATTCTGGCAATGATGACTCAGGAGACCATACCCCATGGGTACCCCATGTGTTGTCATGGCAGCTCTTGTAGCTTGGACTCAAATTAAAAGGAGTTGGGGCCACGTCTTCCACTGACCAATATATTTATTTTGGGAGAGGCTGATTGTTAGGGAAATACTCTGCTGAACTGCAAGTGACCTTTTCTACCTCCTCTTGCAAACGTGTTATTGCTAGCTAGCATACAAAATTAAAACCAGATACGCTCAGCTTTACGTGTTCTCAGTGAAACCATGTACAGAACACACTGCTAGCTGCGTTCAGGATGACCTGCAAGAGGAGCCCATTAGGGAAAAAACACACATCAAATATAATTTTAAACTATCTTCTCACCATTCTTTCAGTCTTCATGATGGAGAGGTACTGTCATGGATGCTGATACGCTTACTGTTTTAACATTTAATCATTGTTGAAAGAGTTGAATTCTCAGTTTTCCTCCAAGAAATGGATTTAAGTGTCATTCTGAAAATATTAAGTGTATGAAAATGTACTGAATGTTAACTATAGTATATGCAATAGAAAAAACTGTGAATCAGTAATAGCTGTTGTCTTCTATTTCTGAAAACAGCACAATGGAGTTGGTGAACAAGGATGTTCTATAGCTATTTTATGATAATGATAGATATTATGTCTATATTTATACATCCCATTCTACCTAATTCACTGCAGAAACATGGAGCACTCTAAGTCTGAGAAGTTGAGAACAAAGAGATGGAATGATATGATTCATTCTGATATGTATCATATCTGAAATATTTCTATTATCTGCATTACTGTTCTGACAGTAATAGGACTTTCTTCATTTTTATGTCATGGTTGTTAATCAATAAGGGAGTTAACAGTAATGTAAAATTTCAGAGGCATAGGAAGACCACCTATTACAGGTAACAGCTCTCATGGAGGCCTTTCTCCCCTGATTAATTTGCTTAGACTTACCCTGAGTCTAGGTATCACAATTGTGACAACTAGATTAGGCATCTACATAGTAGGCAGAATGAATATGGTCCATGATCCCTAGCTGTAGGACTTGGAGTATGATGCTTAATTGCTCCCCTTACATACAAAACAAGTTTTTTTTTCACTTACAAAACATTACCTTGTAACTCTGCAAAAATTAAATTATTATCAGACAGAAATCTAATAAGTACAGCCTGTAAGACTAGCAGGAGAGAGGTGATGATATGCATATTTCTATTAAGCTAGTCTGTGCTTTTGCTGTATTGAGTAATAGAATTTTCTGTTTGGGAAAATCTGATTAGGATGGTTGTATGATGATGGATAAGTTATAAAGGTATCCTCAGAATAAATAAATTCAGAAAAAGTAGGAAATAAACCTGATAATGTTAGTTTCATGTTAATGTTTTTTACAACTTTCCAATGGAAGGGCGGTACTTGGGTTTAAATTATGGATGTTAACAGAAGATGCATATACCTCAGCAATCAAATAACACTTGTATTTGTTATGTAGGTCTCGCTTATCTTTCCCTGTTTCAGAAGTTCTTTTGGTTTAGTACCACATTGAGTTTTCTTCAGTTTCCTAGATTAACCCTCAAAACACATTAACAGACATGAGGAAAGAATAATTATTTTAAAATGGTTTGTTCCTAAAATAATTTCCCTAGTGATCATCTGAGATCTCTCTCATCATTATTCCACAGGCATTGATCCTCGTTAACAACAAAATCAGCAAAATAAGCCCATTAGCTTTTGCTCCTCTGAAGAAACTGGAAAGACTTTATCTGTCCAAGAACAACCTGAAGGAACTCCCAGAAAACATGCCGAAGTCTCTTCAGGAGATACGGGCTCATGAGAATGAGATCTCCAAGTTGAGGAAAGCTGTCTTTAACGGACTGAATCAAGTGATTGTCTTAGGTATGAGCATGAGAAATTAGAATCAGCTCAGTGTTTTTTCAAGATGTTGTTCTTAGTTCAGTGATGTTATGTAGAAAGCCAAGAAATGCTCCAATAAATTGTACCTCCATGTTAGCTTTGACCTGAAGGATATAGGTATCTACACTGCAGCACAGCTCATGACCATGTTTTGTTGGCAGAACTAGGCACCAATCCAATCAAGAGTTCAGGCATTGAAAATGGAGCTTTTCAGGGGATGAAGAGGCTCTCCTACATCCGTATCGCAGACACCAACATTACTAGCATCCCAAAAGGTAAGAAATTCAATTAATATTTCAGATATTTGCAAAGGGAAAATATAGTGACTTCTAGGTAGCTGGGAAAAAAAAATCATTATGGAAGCCTTTTGAGCTTAGCTCATTACTTGGCTACTTCATTTTTTGCATAGCTGACTTATTGGTTTGGAGAATTTGGGGTTTATGTGCTTTTATGCTTATGAGAAGCTCCACAAGAGGTACACTGTCAAAAGTAAACCCTCGTTGGTGAGCCTGATCAACATTACACAGAAATAAACTCACGTATAATTGACTGAAGTTCTATGAGCATAAAATCAGCTCTCCACAACTCTGTGGGTTTGAATTAAAAAATACTATTCCCACACAAAGCAGAAACATCTGCTATTTTTAAAAGTACTTCACTGCAAATTGCTACACAATAAGAACAACTTCAATATAACCTATAAAAACAAAACAAAAACCCAGAATGGTTCCAATCCAGAGGAAATTATATTCAATTTACTCATACTTCAACCAGCAGATCGGTTTGAAATGGCTGAAAACTTTTTGAAAGTTAAAACTAGTTGTTATTTCTTTCTTCCCACATTTCCTGTTTTGGATGTTCCTTTGAGGGACCTCAGATAGTTAAAATATTTTTTTTCCTGACAATCAGAATTTGAAAACTAGAATGTGCCCTACCTAAAACAACATTAAGAGTATTTTACCTCATCTTCATAATCTCATTTTCTGTTGCTGTTTTTCTTTAAATATCTAGGTGCCAAATGTATGTAGATTTATGTATGTGGGTAGTCTGGCTAAAATGAAGTCTTTCCCTTGCACTGTTACCTATGTCCGATTTATATAATCATCATGACTAGAATTCATTTCTAAGAAGAATTTAAATTAGCTATTTTTTTTACCAATTAACTGTTCTATTATGACCTTAGGAACTTGAATTTTACTTCACGCCAATTAAATTGTTAGTAGCTGTTTTCAGTTTCCCTGATTGTGAAAGTTCCTGCTTTTACTCAGTGAATTGTTCTTGACCATGTCAAATAGAAATCTTTCATTACTGTAAAAGAGCCTCAGTATAAAATAAGTTCCTTTTAAAAAGATAATAATGAAGCTGAATCAAAAGTAATTTGATGGTGTTCTCTCTTTCAGGCCTTCCCCCATCCCTTACTGAACTTCACCTTGATGGCAACAAAATCAGCAAAATTGATGCTGAAGGTCTTTCTGGACTCACCAACTTGGCAAAGTAAGATTTCCTTTCTTCTATTCACATAACATTTTAGTTGAAATAGTAACCACGTATACGATTAGAAAACATAATTCATGAGCGTTATCATCATTGAAACAGTATATAACTTCGCAAGAAAAGCTTCCAAGGACTTCTGTACTGACTTAGGAGAAAAAAAACCTTTTTTTTTTCCTGGGACACTGCATTGCTCATGCAATTTTTGAGGGGAAAAAGAACATGGGAACTCAAATTGCTTGCAACAATGTTTCCTTTGTCAACAAAGGCAAGTCTGCAATGAATTCAGGAACATGACACAAAAAAAATCATACAATATAAATGAAAATGTGACATTTTTTCAGAATGATTGCCTCTTGCTCATCTGTTACTATGCTGTTGAATAAGTTTCTCTAATTGTAGGAAAATGTATGGAAAACTTCTAAAGAGCATTTATAGACATACAGAATTATTTGGGAATTAGTTCACATTAAGTAAAATAGTATAATGAGCCGTTTCTCCAAGGCATTTTAGTACTAAGATACTTTAAATTTTTTTTAATGAAAATGGAAGTGTAATTGATCTAAAAGACTGCTAATCAGATTACTGGATCTAATTCTTGGATCTTCATCTTAGTCATTCTGCTTAAAGGCAGAAAACAGAAATAAAAACAAGGTTTAAGTTTGCCACTGTTTATAGTAGCTTGGACAGCAATTTAGTGCAGTGATATATGTAGTATTAGGAATATGGCAATTTTAAGTGATAAATCAGAATTACTTTTCAGAGCCTGTAATATTTCAACATATATTCAATGTTTATATTTGATCACAGATTCATCCCTGCCCAAAAATAAGTCTGTTCCTGGATTAAAAAAAAAACCCAAACAAAAATAACAACAAAAAACACTACACCATAATTATGGATTAGGGGACTATGAAGCAGTTAGTTATTGTTTATTATAGAGGCTTAGTATAAAATGTAACATCCTCCAAAAAAAGAATGAAGAAAATGTACAAAATCAAAAGCAGATTGTATCTATTCAGGTAGAGAGTAATTTCCTTTACTGGAGGAAGGAGGTGTAGGATCTGTCAGCTGTCCTGCAGGTGACCGAGATTTTCTGCTTTTTGAAATTCACACTTGGAAAACGCTACAGGCAACATCAGGTGGACAATATTGTTGAAATTCCTTCCATTAAAAAATGATAAAAAAAAGAAAAAAGTCTTATCGAGCAAGTGCTGATGGACTACTAAAAATATCTAATCTTGGACTGCTTCTATTCTGGCTGTACTGTACGGAGAAATAAGATACTCTGTTGATCCTGGTGTGCAAATATGGAGCTGCTCAGAGCAGGCACCAAGTTTTAGAATTGAATCTGGTTTATGCTTAAACATGTGACCTAAGCATAGTCGGAAATCCTGTTCTGCAAAGTTGAAAAGTAAGGCAGAATACAGATTGTCAAAAAAGGAGTGCATTGGACATAACAGAGCAGAAAGGTGAAGAAAAGATGGAGAGCTCCAGGACAGTGTATGGGATAAATCTAAGGGGAAGCACAGTCCTTATGCCACAGAAACCAGCTACCAAGAAACAGCTGCCAATTGCACACTTAAGTCTTCAGGAACATCACTACATGGTCAAACTATTCTTTTTCTGGATCATGCCAACTCATGCTCAACAGTCAAATAGCTACCCTAAAGTCTCCTAGACTTGGAGAAACAAGTCATTTTTCCGGCNAACAAGTCATTTTTCCGGCTGTTTTAAGGTGTTTTGACCTCTAAATGTTCCATGCAAGGTCTTGGGGTAGATCTAGTGCTCACTCTCTATTGAATTCTTGAGTTCTAGCAGACCACCAATATTTGTCCTTTTTGTATTCCTTGTTAAATTACTCTTACATCTTTCAAGTGTCTTTGTATAGTGCTTCAGTGGAAAAAGAAAATAGTCTCTTGAATGTAAACCAAACAAACACTTTGCTGGTTACACGCAGGAATGAGGTCCACAGGAGGACGTACACATTACACAACTGATGTTACTGGTGTCTATACCCTGTTAAAGTACACTGAGATCTAGCTCCATACAGTGGCAGTTGCATCAAGCCGAGAATAATGATAATTATTTAGCAGCCTGAAGTTTATTTTTAAAAAAGTGTAAACAGGCCAGCAGGGATGTTGGAGACAGAAGAAAGTGAAAAATCACTTGAGAATTTCTTCAAGTTTTAGATACGTTGTTGATAGCACTATTCAATGCTTTAGAACACTGGCCTAGATCAGCTAAAACACTGGAAAAAAAGTTACCTATTCACTAATAGAAAAGGAAGTAATATGACTATATATTAAGCAAGAATGAGTTTTCAAATTCTTCCTTTTTTTCCCCCCATGGGAAACAGAAGAGAAATGAAGACCATATTTTTCCCTAACACTCTTAATCACCTTGTATTTTACACACTAGTATTGACTAATTTCATTGGTAAACATAGCCCCAAGTGACTGAGAGTTTGTTTGTAACACATTTAGGTGAGATGTAATTACATATAATTTCACTGCTCGTGGGAGTTAGATCCACCTTTCTACAGACTCCTCCAATTTTACCCTTTCCCTAAAAGACTTTCCTTGCATGAGCTAATGCAGAGTTGGATCTTGTCCATCCCTATGGTGTGTAAAGGGATTATATTTGCTTCAATAAACCAATATAAAAGTCAGACCTGATTTGGTTTTGGTTCATGCTGCTCTCCCTAGGTGTGACACATCTGCTTGTAGATGTGCATATGTAGTGAACATAAAATTAGAGATGTGTCATCCAAGAATTTGTAGCTTCTGCCAATTTTTTCCCCCCAACCGTTTTACAGACATTCACTAAGAGCATCTGTCACAAAAGTCCTTTGTAGACATTCAGTAGATCTTGAGACCAAATTGCTTCGTAGGATTAAATCCCACAATCTTTCCTAAATTCTGATGTATTCTACTCAAAAGGAATCTTGTTCTAATAACTTTTAAATGAAAATTCTTCCTCACCAAATTCTAGCAAAGATATGGGATGTTGTGAATGGATTTCTGTGTAAAATAAATCCCTTTTGATGCGAGGGGGAGATCTCATTAAGTCCTCCTTTGTTGTTTAATAGTTTCAAAACACTACAATATCTAAATGAATATGATATTATTATTTGTATTATATATATCATAGTAGTCAACAAGATCTTTATTTAACTGTTTATTTTAAAAGGAAAATTATAAAATGTTCTTCCATTCTTGGGCAGCATAATTTCTGGAAACATCTCTGCCATAAAGATCAAACATGAATTTTTAGTTCTGTGATTTTATTCTAGGTGCACAATCTGACTTTTGAAGCTGGCACAAGTGACAAATAAATAAAAGTGGTAGATTAGTGTGAATAAGATTTTCTTTAAAAGTAGTCATCCATTACAAAATGTTTTATCACAAGGATTCTGATTACCTTTATTAAATTCTTTAATTGATTAGCTTATTAATAAATCTCAGAGCATTCCCCAATTAAAAAAAAGACTGCTTAAAGAAAAAAGATAAAGCTGAATAGATCAAGTAGATTTAGCTTTTATAGAACTTATTTTCTCAAAGGGCAACACTCCTGATGATGACAACTCCTGTGGAATTACCAGTGAATTCGTTAATGCAACACAGAGTGCTGCAACCTATGAGTCTTTTGAAAACCTCTGTACTTTGGGAATTGCAAACCAAATTAATATTAACACAGAAATACACAGATAGGACCAGATTTTCCAAATTGGGCGTAAATTGTGCTAGTAAAGCCAGGTTGTTCATGTATAAAGCAAGAAAGATGATTTTGTGATGAAAGCTTTAGAATGGAACCTAGGAGAAATGTGTCCATCCTGCTTCTGTGTGCTGCTGAACAGATCATTGCATATGACTCATCTTCTGTTCCCAAACTGCAACATGGTTCTAACTACATAACTATCTTAGAAACTTAACAGCCCTGGTCATCCTGGGTTAGATAGTTTGTCAAAGAAAGACACATCCAGTGCTCCTGAAGAGAAGGTTAGCCAGTTTGTAAAGCAAGACTGCTGCCTATGGCGGTACATGGTATGTAGTTACAGTGGGATTAGTCATACAGTTCATGAAAGTATGCAATAGCATGAGCACAAGTTGAATGGTACCATAATAATTACGACACTGCGCATCAGATGTCAAACTTATTTAAATATGTTTATCTAAAGTAGTTCTCAGTGATGACTGTACCTCACACATGAGTCTTAAAATTAGCCTGCTTTGTTCTACAACAATAGTGTGGAGATATCATCAAAATGAGAAAAAAATTGCTTATGTGGACAAGTTTAACATGTTTTTTTGTCTGTTTTCAGATTGGGTCTCAGCTTCAACAGCATTTCTTCAGTTGAAAATGGCTCTCTTAACAATGTACCTCATCTGAGAGAGCTCCATTTAAACAACAATGAACTTGTTAGGGTACCTGGAGGGCTGGGTGATCACAAATATATCCAGGTAAAGTTTATCATATTCCCTCAGTGAGGAATAGTTTAAAGATTCCAAATGGTATTAGTGTGGTTATTCAGTCTTGAACAGAAACTTATACAGTATTTGTGCAAAAGGTAACTTGATGTAAGATTCATAAACTGTTGAAGAGGCATGGAAAAATTGCATACAGCAGGAAGACTTACTCTGATTCTTGTGTGGCTGTGGCGGTATACAGATCTGGAGGTGTGTATTCATTATCTCTGTGTGTCTGAGGGTATGCAACAAATATGGGATTATTTGTGTCCTTTGATTTCCTCTTTACTCAAAAAATCCTTTCAATAACATTTCTTCTGTTGATTTTGTAACCTTTCCTAAGAACCTTCCCTTCAGTATCTCACCAAGCTCTACCTTCAAGAAGGCAAAGAGACACAATATGCATTTCACATCAGCAGTATTTTGAGGATTGTGTGGCTAGATAGCTAGAAATATGGCCTCTTGGAACCAATTAAAATCTGTCTTCACTTGGACAAAGATTTTAGGGCAGAGAGAGCTCCCAAAGAATGAAGACTCCCAAATGTATATCACCACATGCGTGTAGCTTGGGAAAATTAATCAGAAATGCTGACTGTCGCAAAGCAATATTCAACAGCTATTTTAAATCATCATTAGTGATTACTTTGGTTGTGAAGCCTGTACAGTTGCACTCATAAGAGTGCAAGTATTAGAGCTGGAGAGAAACCAGTTAGCACCATATACATGCTTTATATACAGCACGTGCTATGAACCACAACTCTATTAATAACATCTTTGACTCTTGCTTTGGTTGCGTTATGATCAAATGATAGTAATATTAGATTGCCTCACAGGGCTTCTGCTCTTTCAGTAGGAATTATTTCTAATTGGATATTGTCTATATCTTTCAAAAGGTAAGCAGAATCAAGTGTGTGTTTGGAAGAAAAGATGTATTGCTACTCTGTATGACACTACACAATACATACCAAGTATTTGACATGAAATCATTTTATTTCCCAAGGGAGCTCCGTGTCTCACTTCACTGCTTCTCTGCTTTTCAGGTGGTTTATCTTCATAACAACAAAATTGCTTCAGTTGGCATCAACGACTTTTGCCCTCTTGGCTACAACACCAAAAAGGCTAGCTATTCCGGAGTGAGTCTCTTCAGCAACCCTGTGCAGTACTGGGAAATCCAGCCCTCTGCTTTCCGATGTATCCATGAACGCTCCGCAGTACAGATTGGAAATTACAAATAGATGTCTAAAGATGGAGTTCGGTTGGGTTTCAGCTAAAGTACCTGTTGTAATAGGCCTGTTCAAAAAATTGTTGCTAACAATTAGTGCCAAATATAAGAAACTTTAAAGTGGAGATGATCCATTGATGTAGAATAAATGAATCATTACAGATGTACAAGATCGGGCATACCATCAAAAATAATTGCCAACTGTGCTTTAAACTGACTTATTTCAGCCTTCTTTTCCAGCATGCTTTCTGTGGTATTTTTCAGTTTGCTGAATTCTACAGGTTTTCAGATTCCACTGTATATGAGATTCGGAGTAAATATTTGTCAAGCTATGATATAAAAAAAAAGATAGTGATTGAGGTTATTTTTATAGCCACACACATAAAAATAAATAATAGAGGAAAAAAAAAGACTCTCCAATCATCTTGAAACTTGAGAAGGTGAGAGTTTTCTCCTTTAAATTTATTTCAAGCCCTGGAGGTTTAAAAATATTCACTATAACACTAAGCTAATTCTGAATGTATCTATTCAGCAGAGGCAAATAAAGTTGTTGCTAATGTCATTCTTTTGGAAAAAATTAAAAAAATGTTATTGTACACATAGTTCTTTAAAGTTTGCCATTCTTCTAGAGCAATGCTATTCAGGAATAGCCTAACATAACCCTATTGAACAAAATTATGAGTAGTCTGCAGTACAAAACCTGTAACCTATGTCTGGAGCTCAATGACTAAATTTCTCTAGGGCAAATCCCTCTCACCTTAGTCACAAGAGTAGTTTTAATGACTTCAGCGAGACTGCCTTGCAGAGTATGGTATTAGGGTTTAGTGATTGGCATCAATCCATGTATATATCTAATCCAAATCACTGTTCACTTGTTCTGCATTGTACATTTGTCAGCATCCTTTACTGGTTTTGTTTTTTAAACAATGTTTTTCATTGTCAAGTAGAGATATGCAGGCTCTCCATCTGATGAAATTGTGGAATTTAGATTATAAGCAAAGTCATAAGTATAGCATAATATGAAGTGAAATAACTGCAAGGCCTAGCTGGACATTTCTGGGACATCATTTATAGAAGTATCGTAGAGTGATTTGAAGCCCTCTGCAAATTGGGATTCTTTAACCCATACCAGTGGGTAGCAAGCACATCAAAGGTAGGCTGTACATTTCTACTGTCAATCTACAAAGCTAAACTTATACTCAATTAAAATGACAACTTAAAAGAATCTTCTGCAGCCTCTTAATACTCCAAGGTCAATCTCTCTAATTTGTAAAACTTATATGTCATTTATATTAAAGAATAATGTAATACAGGCAAACTCCAAAGTGTTTGTTTTTATTTTCTGTTTTGATAGCATAACAGAGTGTGTCAGAACTTTTTGACTAATTCTTGAAAATTGAAGATCTTAAGCATGGTAAGAGTGAAAGTAGGAGCAAGTTCTGTGAAATATTCTTCCTTCAAGAAATTTTTTCATACCTAGCACTCCGAGGTACTTTTTCTAGAAAATTAACATATTGTCTTTATAACTGTTATTTATTTAGATAGCAGATAATTGGGAAGAACTGCAAATCAGTAAAGCCATTACACAGAAAAAGCATGTTTTCACTCTTATTAACCATCTTCATCATATAGTAGACAGTAATTTTCCCTGTTTGCATGTTTTTTCTTCTGGGTTTCTGAACACTGTTTTCTGAACACTATTTTTAAATAAAACTACCAGTAGTAGGTAGTATCCTTCTGTCACTGGAGGGAAAACCCTTGAGAATATGGAACAGGTTGCCCAGAGATCTTGTGGAAGTCCCATCCCTGGAGGTGTTTAAGGCCAGGCTGGAAAGGGTTTTGGGCAATTTTGTCTAGTGAGGGTGTCCCTGCCCATGGCAGGGGGTTTGGAACTAGATGATCTTTGAAGTCCCTTCCAATCCAAAGCATTCTGTGGTTCTATGATTCTAATATCAGCAGTTAGATTTTTTCCCTTTCATTTTTGGCTGGATATCTGCTACTATTCAGAAAAAGACTTCATGTATAAAGGTAAGCACTGGCATTTCAGTAGAGAACAAAGGCATTGCCTTGTCACAAACAAATCCACAGGTGCAAATTAGAATATACAGATACAGTTTACAGGAGGACATATATAAATATAAAATCCATAATACAAATATAACTGTAGGCAGAATCTTCCTGTTTATTGGTCCATGGCTTTAAAATCCCTCCATACTAAGGTTTTTCTTTCAAAACAGAAGCTAGTTTTAAGTCTAGAAGAAAATATCTGAGTCTGGTCTGCCTCCATAATACCCATGGTATGTCTCCTACCACGCTTGCTGCCTCTGTGCTAAAGCACAAGCTATTCCTCATGAAATATGTTCTCTGCTAACAACGAAGGTCTGCAAAGACAACAGGACTTTCCTGATTCCCAGTCCTGTACAATAAAACAAAGTAAGCAAATCCTATAACATGAGACCTCAGCAAGATCATGACAAATTCAAAACATAAACACACTGTTGTTTTCCCATAAATTATGCAGCCATACCTTCATTGTCTGACAGGGCCCTATCCATGCACAGCTCCTGCAAAGACTTTAAAGCAGTGTGAAGTCCTATGTTTTTAAATCTGCTTTTCATATAAATGCAGAGCAGATGGCTCTTTCACTTAAAAGAGAGCAGGAGAGAGAGAGAGAGAGAGAAACAGAGACAGAGAAAGAAAGAAAGAAAGAAAGAAAGAAAAAAAGAAAGAAAGAAAGAAAGAAAGAAAGGAAGAAAAAAGAAAGAAAGAAAGAGAAACAAAAGACATTTTTAATAGTATTTTTAAAATTATTATTTTTTTAAATTATTATTTTTAAATAATAAAGTAAGAGACAATAATGCCTATGATTCATCGTATTACTTAGGAACATGGCTGAGTAAAAGTTTGGACTTCCTTTTGCTTATTTAAAGAGCTTTCAGAACTATGCCCAATATTTTCTGTTACCTTTTGATATCTAAATTTGATATCTTTCTTACCCTAGTCATGAATCTCACGTGTTAATTAAAATCCCTCTAATAGGATTTTTAACTAAAGAGAATAATCCCTTTTGTTTTCTACTGACTTGACTATATAAGCAGGAAATAGACATAGTCACTTGAAGAAGCAATGTTCTTTAAGTTTTTATTACAATTTTATGGCAATACTGTAACCGCTATTTTGTGTTTGTAGTATCCTTATTTTTTTTTCAATTTAATGATATCCCACAGGTTTAGGCTTTCCAAAAGTACATGCACATTTTTTTTTGTTAACAAAACCATGTAATGATACAGTACATTGCTTTTCAAAAAAACTTGGCTACAAATCACTTCTTATATGCTTGTCTTTTAGGGCCAAAAGGGAGCTGGCCTGGTTCTCCTAAAGTGCACCAGGTTATAGACAGTCATCATATACTTGATTGCTGATGTGTAAATGACAAACAAATTTCATTTCCAGGAATGAATGGACTCTTAAATCCTTGGCATCAATGTGTTGCTCTGATTTCCAGACCTATAGATTTATTTTTTTTTTTTTTTTAGTTCCTTTCACAAACTGCTTCTCAAACCCTCTAAACCCACTGTCTGGCAACAGCTCTTTGGTCCATAAATTTTCTTTGGGTTTTTTTTTTTGGTTTGGTTGGTTGGTTTTTTCTTAAACTAGTAAACCATTCTGTTATAATGTTTTTTGGCTAATGTTTGCTACTTTTTAAAAAGAGTATTGTAACAAAATTATGTACCTCACAGTCATGCATACAAATTAGCAGAAAGCCGAGAAATTGCTTTTGTTTGATTCAAACACTGATTTCATGCACTTATAACATCATATGCAAAATAACTGAAAAAGGTTACAAAATACTTTCTGATCTCACCACTACTCTGAAGTGCCATCTAGTGTCACTGGGGGACAATAACAAAGTTACTGTTTGAAAACTAAGAGGAAGTTAAGTTTATAAGGAAGTTTATGGCGTTACAAAAATTCACAAAATCATTCTTTTCTTTTCTTTTCTTTTCTTTTCTTTTCTTTTCTTTTCTTTTCTTTTCTTTTCTTTTCTTTTCTTTTCTTTTCTTTTCTTT